>JALGBA010004113.1:0-553127 GCA_023970755.1 Azemiops feae | reverse complement strand
ATGGTATAGGGTTTCCTGCCTGAGCAGGGGTTGGACTATATGACCTCCAAGGTCCCTTCCAACTTTATTATTATTATTATTATTATTATTAATTATTATTATTATTATTATTATTATTATTATTATTATTATTATTATTATTATTTCGTTAACTTTTTTCTTATTTTTTACATGTTGAAAGAAGTTTTTGTTATTTTTGACGTTTGTTGCAAGCCTTAGTTCATTTTGAACCGTAGCTTTCCTCACTCCATCTTTGCAGGCTCGGGCTATTTGCTGATATTCTGCCTTAGTTATGTGCCCCTCTTTCCACTTTTTATAATTGTCCTTTTTGTCTTTCAATTTATCAGAGAGTTCTTTATACAGCCATGCTAGTTTCTTTTGAGAGCGGTTATTTTTCTTCTTCGTTGATATTGTGCTAGACTGGGCTTTTATAATCTCTCTTTTCAAAATTTCCCAAGCTTCTTGACTTGTTTTCCCCTTGAGGATTCTCATCCATTGAATCCTTCCCAAGCTCTCTCTAAGTTTGTTGGAATTAGCTCTCTTAAAGTCCAAGACTCTAGTTTGACTGTGTTCTATTGCTTGTGCTTGCATAATGTTGAATTCCAATATTGCATGGTCACTCCCTCCCCCAAGGTTTCTGTGGCTTCAACACCTTCTATCATTTCATCTCTGTTAGTGAGAATTAAGTCCAATATGGCTGATCCTCTAGTTCAGACATGTGAAACTCACGTCATGTGACGTCGCGCAATGTATCGGAGCTTTTTCCCCATTGCCGGCAATGGGGTGGGCGCAGTTTCCCGGTGACGCATCCAGCCCACGGGCCGGCAGTTTGACATCCCTGCCCTAGTTCCATTTCTGTGGTGTCCTCATGCAGAGTCCACAGTTTATCTCCCAGATTTTTCTTATGTTATATAGGGCTGCAACCCATGCAGGAGATTGAGGACCTTCAAACTCAAGAAAAATATACACTCCCCCCACTCCCCATATATAGGTCTTCTTGTTCCAAATGCAGCACCAGTCTGAGTTTGAATCTGCAACTACTCTTTACTAAAAGATATAGAGAAAAAATATATAATTACTGATCTCCAGCAGTTTATCAGGTAGGTCTTCATTGGCTGTGGAATTCTGTGCAAAGCAAAGGATTTCAAGACATATTTTAGGGTACACTTTATGCTCACAATCCTGGGAATTAGAGGGATGTCCAAGAAGATGCCCAATATTTTTCTATTGATTTTGGGTGTGGTGGGCAAGAAACCTTTCAAGGAACTTTGTTGTAATTGCTATTATTCCTACTGAATAATGTTGAAGTAATGTTGAGGCCCACTAGAATGCAGTTTGAATCATAATACAATTTCAACTGTTATTTTTTATAATTTTACAGTAGAATTACTTACATGTGAATGTTCATCATAATTCAAAAATATTCAAAATATTCATTCAACCAGTTTCTAAGTATGGTTAATTAAGTATTTGCTTTAAAATCATTTTGAAATCATTTAAACATGTTTATTTCTGCAACAAATGTATTTTAATTCAAGAAATACAGTTTTAAAGGCATACCCTTTTGAAATCTTGAAGAAATAATGTTTCATTTCATCCTATTATATTTAAATATATATAAAGGCTAGTTTCTGTAATTATTAGTTTCAATGGAAAAGCAATCCTAAAACTCAAAATTATGCAGGGTATTATGAGCCATTGTAATAATCTGAGAAGAATATATCTCTGTTCAAACCCTTTTACAAAGTATATTTCTACACATCTTGTGCACACTGTTTTCTTTCTTAAAATAATCTATGGGAAAATAAAGGACAAATAAGTTGGACAAGATTCTGTGATTGATAGAGAAATTTAAACTTCACCTATCTAAAAACAACATATTGCAGCACTTCAAAACCAAAAACATTTATTATGGCATCTGCTTTTGTAGCCTAGAATCTATTTCATCAAGCACATTAAGGTTTATGCTGATTTACAATCTTATATTTGTGTCTTTTAGGGAGTGTGGGATTATAAGTAATTAACTCAGAGAGAAATGAACTACAAAAATTACTCAGTGAGATATATATAATGAACAAGTCACAGAACTGTTACTGATGATAACTGAGGCATCAGTAAAAGCAACACTTTATTTTTATATTCTTCATCTTTGTATTTTGCCTTAACTGCAGAAGACAGACTACATATAGCATTTTCATTTCCAGTGTTATTCCTCCCAACAATAACCTCTGAGATAAACTTGGCTGAGGAAGAGTTACTAATTGAAAGTCACCTGTGAGCTTTCTTAGCTGAATGCGGCCTTGAATCTGGGTCTTCCCAGTAATTACAATCAAGCTCCTAAAAGATAATCTGGGTAAATGCTTCTCATCGCCATCTGGTTCTGAAGTTCCTTTATTTAAAAAAAAAAAAAAGCCAACCTCTCCACTAAATCTGTATACCAATTAATGAATACATTATATTTTTCAGGAAGCCTTTCTAAATGTGTGATTTATGAAAAATTCTATGTCCATACACTAGAGAGATATTCACCAACAAATTACAATTACCTTATATGAGCCAGCAGTGTGCTGCAGCTGCCAAAAAAGCCAACTCAGTGCTAGGCTGCATTAACAGAGGGATAGAATCAAGATCACATGAAGTATTAATACCACTCTACAATGCCTTGGTAAGGCCACACTTGGAATACTGCATCCAGTTTTGGTCACCACGATGTAAAAAAGATGTTGAGACTCTAGAAAGAGTACAGAGAAGAGCAACAAAGATGATTAGGGGACTGGAGGCTAAAACATATAAGGAACGGTTGCTGGAATTGGGTATGTCTAGTTTAATGAAGAGGAGGGGGGACATGATAGCAGTGTTCCAATATCTCAGGGGCTGCCACAAAGAAGAGGGAGTCGAGCTATTCTCCAAAGTGCCTGAAGGCAGGACAAGAAGCAACGGATGGAAACTAATCAAGGAGAGAAGCAACCTAGAACTAAGGAGAAACTTCCTGACAGTTAGAACAATTAACCAATGGAACAACCTGCCTCCAGAAGCAGTGAATGCTCCAACACTGGAAGTTTTTAAGAAGAGACTGGATAGCCATTTGTCTGAAATGGTATAGGGTTTCCTGCCTGAGCAGGGGTTGGACTATATGACCTCCAAGGTCCCTTCCAACTTTATTATTATTATTATTATTATTATTAATTATTATTATTATTATTATTATTATTATTATTATTATTATTATTATTATTATTTCGTTAACTTTTTTCTTATTTTTTACATGTTGAAAGAAGTTTTTGTTATTTTTGACGTTTGTTGCAAGCCTTAGTTCATTTTGAACCGTAGCTTTCCTCACTCCATCTTTGCAGGCTCGGGCTATTTGCTGATATTCTGCCTTAGTTATGTGCCCCTCTTTCCACTTTTTATAATTGTCCTTTTTGTCTTTCAATTTATCAGAGAGTTCTTTATACAGCCATGCTAGTTTCTTTTGAGAGCGGTTATTTTTCTTCTTCGTTGATATTGTGCTAGACTGGGCTTTTATAATCTCTCTTTTCAAAATTTCCCAAGCTTCTTGACTTGTTTTCCCCTTGAGGATTCTCATCCATTGAATCCTTCCCAAGCTCTCTCTAAGTTTGTTGGAATTAGCTCTCTTAAAGTCCAAGACTCTAGTTTGACTGTGTTCTATTGCTTGTGCTTGCATAATGTTGAATTCCAATATTGCATGGTCACTCCCTCCCCCAAGGTTTCTGTGGCTTCAACACCTTCTATCATTTCATCTCTGTTAGTGAGAATTAAGTCCAATATGGCTGATCCTCTAGTTCAGACATGTGAAACTCACGTCATGTGACGTCGCGCAATGTATCGGAGCTTTTTCCCCATTGCCGGCAATGGGGTGGGCGCAGTTTCCCGGTGACGCATCCAGCCCACGGGCCGGCAGTTTGACATCCCTGCCCTAGTTCCATTTCTGTGGTGTCCTCATGCAGAGTCCACAGTTTATCTCCCAGATTTTTCTTATGTTATATAGGGCTGCAACCCATGCAGGAGATTGAGGACCTTCAAACTCAAGAAAAATATACACTCCCCCCACTCCCCATATATAGGTCTTCTTGTTCCAAATGCAGCACCAGTCTGAGTTTGAATCTGCAACTACTCTTTACTAAAAGATATAGAGAAAAAATATATAATTACTGATCTCCAGCAGTTTATCAGGTAGGTCTTCATTGGCTGTGGAATTCTGTGCAAAGCAAAGGATTTCAAGACATATTTTAGGGTACACTTTATGCTCACAATCCTGGGAATTAGAGGGATGTCCAAGAAGATGCCCAATATTTTTCTATTGATTTTGGGTGTGGTGGGCAAGAAACCTTTCAAGGAACTTTGTTGTAATTGCTATTATTCCTACTGAATAATGTTGAAGTAATGTTGAGGCCCACTAGAATGCAGTTTGAATCATAATACAATTTCAACTGTTATTTTTTATAATTTTACAGTAGAATTACTTACATGTGAATGTTCATCATAATTCAAAAATATTCAAAATATTCATTCAACCAGTTTCTAAGTATGGTTAATTAAGTATTTGCTTTAAAATCATTTTGAAATCATTTAAACATGTTTATTTCTGCAACAAATGTATTTTAATTCAAGAAATACAGTTTTAAAGGCATACCCTTTTGAAATCTTGAAGAAATAATGTTTCATTTCATCCTATTATATTTAAATATATATAAAGGCTAGTTTCTGTAATTATTAGTTTCAATGGAAAAGCAATCCTAAAACTCAAAATTATGCAGGGTATTATGAGCCATTGTAATAATCTGAGAAGAATATATCTCTGTTCAAACCCTTTTACAAAGTATATTTCTACACATCTTGTGCACACTGTTTTCTTTCTTAAAATAATCTATGGGAAAATAAAGGACAAATAAGTTGGACAAGATTCTGTGATTGATAGAGAAATTTAAACTTCACCTATCTAAAAACAACATATTGCAGCACTTCAAAACCAAAAACATTTATTATGGCATCTGCTTTTGTAGCCTAGAATCTATTTCATCAAGCACATTAAGGTTTATGCTGATTTACAATCTTATATTTGTGTCTTTTAGGGAGTGTGGGATTATAAGTAATTAACTCAGAGAGAAATGAACTACAAAAATTACTCAGTGAGATATATATAATGAACAAGTCACAGAACTGTTACTGATGATAACTGAGGCATCAGTAAAAGCAACACTTTATTTTTATATTCTTCATCTTTGTATTTTGCCTTAACTGCAGAAGACAGACTACATATAGCATTTTCATTTCCAGTGTTATTCCTCCCAACAATAACCTCTGAGATAAACTTGGCTGAGGAAGAGTTACTAATTGAAAGTCACCTGTGAGCTTTCTTAGCTGAATGCGGCCTTGAATCTGGGTCTTCCCAGTAATTACAATCAAGCTCCTAAAAGATAATCTGGGTAAATGCTTCTCATCGCCATCTGGTTCTGAAGTTCCTTTATTTAAAAAAAAAAAAAAGCCAACCTCTCCACTAAATCTGTATACCAATTAATGAATACATTATATTTTTCAGGAAGCCTTTCTAAATGTGTGATTTATGAAAAATTCTATGTCCATACACTAGAGAGATATTCACCAACAAATTACAATTACCTTATATGAGCCAGCAGTGTGCTGCAGCTGCCAAAAAAGCCAACTCAGTGCTAGGCTGCATTAACAGAGGGATAGAATCAAGATCACATGAAGTATTAATACCACTCTACAATGCCTTGGTAAGGCCACACTTGGAATACTGCATCCAGTTTTGGTCACCACGATGTAAAAAAGATGTTGAGACTCTAGAAAGAGTACAGAGAAGAGCAACAAAGATGATTAGGGGACTGGAGGCTAAAACATATAAGGAACGGTTGCTGGAATTGGGTATGTCTAGTTTAATGAAGAGGAGGGGGGACATGATAGCAGTGTTCCAATATCTCAGGGGCTGCCACAAAGAAGAGGGAGTCGAGCTATTCTCCAAAGTGCCTGAAGGCAGGACAAGAAGCAACGGATGGAAACTAATCAAGGAGAGAAGCAACCTAGAACTAAGGAGAAACTTCCTGACAGTTAGAACAATTAACCAATGGAACAACCTGCCTCCAGAAGCAGTGAATGCTCCAACACTGGAAGTTTTTAAGAAGAGACTGGATAGCCATTTGTCTGAAATGGTATAGGGTTTCCTGCCTGAGCAGGGGTTGGACTATATGACCTCCAAGGTCCCTTCCAACTTTATTATTATTATTATTATTATTATTATTATTATTATTATTATTATTATTATTATTATTATTATTATTATACTATTTTCATAAACTGTTTCAGCCGTCCTTTTTCTTTTTTGCATTCTGTTAGATACTTATTATATCTGGATTAACATGCCGAATAGATATTTCTTGGTAGATGTTATTGGATCCTCACTAAGAATTGGCTACTAATATGTTTCTGGAAAGTCTCTTGTGGATTTATTTCTATTGAAAGCATTAATTCCATCAAATATGTGCTCAAATTGGTTGATTTCAACAGATTACCTAATAGCTTCAATGTATTATGTGCCATCAAGTCATTACCAATATGATTTTCTACATGACAATCTATTCCTGTTTTTTCAGGTCTCCTAATTGTGCCCCCATCACCATAATAACTAAGTTCAATCACCTTGCTGCCAATCTTTTCCAGGGAGCTGGGTCTTTGCATAATGTACCAAAGGATAATTTGAGCCTGGTCATTTATGCTTTGAATGACAATTCTGGGTTGATTTGTTCAATGATCCATTGGTTTGTTTTCTTGGCTGTCCACAGTATTCTCAGGAGTTTTCTCCAACACCAACTAACTAACTAAATACATTCAATACAGGTTAATAAAATTGTAGCTCAACCTAATTCAAATAAAATGGAAAAGCTTTGTCAACTGTCAAGTCAAATAGCTTTGAAAACATTTTGTAAAGCACTTTACAGCCATCACAGTGAGCACGCGGCAGAATAATTTAGGAGGGATTTCTGTTCTGTATCTCAACAAATACACTGACAAGACAGTTTTTTTTAGAAGACCTTAGCAAGTAGACAATTAGGATGATATGTATTTTCTTTTGAAATCATTAAGCCCCTAGAGCAGCATTTTATACTGGCTTTGGAAATTCACCGGATTCCAGTACACTAAAGTGGGGTTATATTTCTAAAACTACCTTTGGCTAATAGTTTACCTACAGTGTTCTGGCCAGCTAAAATTTCTAAATGCTGTTCAAAGACAATGCCCTGCAGTGCAGTATTCCAGCTGATAAGTAATGGAGCAATGGATTTTCTAGAAACATCCAAGCTTATGGGCTACACATAATTCTTGCCTGTTGGGGTATCCTACCCACATTCTTCTCTACTGTCCAACTTATTAAATGTGAGCCAGGATTGGAGATTAGGACTGCTGTTTCCTAGTGATTAGCAATAGGAAAACAATTGCCTTGATCCTCACTACCCTTGTCCCATCCTGCCTTTTCCTTGCCCTAACTATTATAAGTTCTGCCTCTCCATGTAACCTCCAGAGGTTTTGCTACCATGAATATAATGTTTTATCCACCAATGACATAGATATTACCATGTGACACAGAATGAAAAATATTGACCTTGACATGCTTCCCAACATGTTCTCTATGAAATGTGAGCACATCTGGCAACACCTCCTTTAGCACCTTTCAGGCCTCCTGCCCAACTAGATCTTTTTGGTTTTTAGAGTCTCCAGCAGAAGAGAATATCTGTAGCTCTACCAACTGTGGAATTGTTGGTATTCTCTGGGCGTTGTTTGCTTTTAGAGTCTTTTAATTTTTTTTAATGAATAACTAACATCTGCAAATGAAAGGAACAACCTCAGGAACAATATATATTTCCACAAATGCCTGTAGGCTCAACATACATTGTGAAAGCATTCTTAGAAAATAAATGTGAACGGCTGCAGCCCAGTTTTCTTTGGAAGTACACCAATGTGCAAAAAAAGAAGCTAGGTAGTAGAGAGAATCCAAGAGATATTTAAAAAATGGTAGAGATACCTCTTACTAGTTGGTCTTCTCATAAATGGATTTATAGACAAACATTTTTGTGTGCATGCTCTTAACAAACAACAAATATTCTACGTGCATTCACTGACCCAAAAGGAATAATGGTCAAAGTTGTATAAAGGAATCTCTTGAAATTACTGTCTAGAGTTAATTCGCCAAAGAGTAGTAGGAATCATGGGGGAAAAAATCTCCCTGAATCTTATACCAAGCAGGTTGTCAAGATGTTATAACTTTTGATCAAAACTACTGAAAAATCTAGCATAACTAACGGGGGCACATTTCTTTTATTATTCGTGCTAGATTGACTGCCAAGATCAGTAGTTGTTATTTAAACTTAACGTAGGTGCATTAATCATGGCATCCAAGCTGAAACAAATGTGAATAAGATAGTCACAAATCTTTTTTCACTATCATGTGATTTAAGCTACTTAACATTGAAAAATGTAATAGTAAAAACTTGCCCCATTGAATTTCTTCCTGTTATATGATCATAGATGGCGTAACTTGAGACAATTTTTGTACAATGTTAATTTTTATTAGTCTTGAAAAGCCGCAGCTTAGTCTCATCAATCTGAAACTCATAGAACTTCTAAAGGATATGCAATTTAGGCAAACCTGAGCCCCAAACGAATAGATCTCTCAAAGGTGCTTTTTTTCTTCAAAAGACAACTGAACTGTTTTTTTCCTTGAGGAAGAAGAAAACATTTCTCTTCTCATCCAAGAAGTTTTATCAGAGATGGATGAGAATGAGATGGATGAGAAGCAAAACATTTTCTTCTTTCTCAAAGAAAAAAAACAGTCCAGTTGCCTTTTGGAAAGAAAAAAAGCACCTTTGAGATAACTATTATCTAATGACTAAAACTCGCCACAGACAAAAGAATAGAAGTTATCCTCTTAAATCAATTGGTAATATCTCATCAATCTATGCTCTATTCAGTCAAGACCACTCCATAGTTTTGAAGGTCATTATTATCCCTGTATTTCAATGAAAAAAATCCCTTTTATCTGTCATAACTGTGATCAAATACATACCAACATTCTTATGATAGAAAACTGCTTGTCAGGTTACCTCTAATGCAGGACATCTTGAGAAAAATGAGCCAAACTCTTCCTTCACCTCTACAATTTTAACTTGTAGTATTATTTTCAGCCTGGCAGGTTTAGTCTTGGAAAGATATGCTCTTCTGCCTTACACATTCATTTTTCTCTTAAATATAAAATCTCATACTCGTGCTTTTTAAAGATAGGATAAATAAACCCATATATATCTGATTTGTTCCTATCACAAAGCTTCAAAGAGAGCAATGAAATTTTTTAAAGAGAGCAATGAAACTTTTTAAAGGAAGTATTATTTGGTTGAGGAAAAGATTCAGAATCAATAAGTAAGCATCTCATAAAAAGTTCTTTGTTCAGGTTAAACATTTCTTCTGTAAGCGATTCAGAGACACCTAAAATGCATTAAAACAGCTTGACTTTTAAAAGGGAGTTAAATAAATGTCCACGTGTTACAAGGGAACTGCTGATTTTCCATTATCCACCTTAAAAATTGGCCAACCTGACTGGCAGGGGACACAGGTTAGGGTACAAAGTTCTTCCTTCACAGGACCCTTGACTGTTTGAGTTGCAGATTTACTCTCTAAGATATTCAAATGACTAACTTTGTTGGAAAACTATAATTGCACCAGAAAAGGAAGAAGCAACAAATCATGCTTGAATTCTGGTCTCATTGACAAGTTGTAGAAGGGGAGGGTGGGAATATCTTTTGCCTGTGAAATATGCTAGGAAAGGTCAAACTTTGGAGCTGTAAGTGCAAAGAGTTATGCAGAGATGGAGGAGAACTATGATCATGGTCAGGGGTAAGTGGAGGTGCTGAAACAATACTTAGAGGGCCATAGGCTCTGCTTCTTTATACACAGTTTATTCACAAATGGTGTGGAGAATGGCTGTTGGCTTTCATCTAGACCAGTGTTTCTCAACCTTAACAATTTTTAAGATGTGTGGACTTCAGCTCCCAGTATTCCCAAATGCACTGGCTGGGGAATCCTGGGAACTAAAGTCCATACATCTTAAAGTTGCCAAAGTTGAGAAACATTAATCTAGACTAGAAATGTGGAAGCAAAGTTAGTGTAGGACAGAGCTTTAAAATAAGGCAAAAAGCCTTTAGTGGGCACAAGGAATTGTGAATTTGAATATCAGATTGTCAATTGCACATAAACTAATCTAGACATCACTTATTAAAATAACTACAATATCTGATGAGAAACATGTCACCAAGGGTAGGAAGCTGAATCAAAATGGAGGAAGCTATGATGAACTGACCTGCAGCTGATATTATACTGGCAGTAGGTGGAAGTGAGCAATGTATAGCATATATTCGTTTTTTTAAAACAGTGTGAAAAAAATAGTAACTATTTTGACTCAACAATCTTTAACATTTTTTTCAAAGTCATCTGGGGAATTGATTGAATTAAGAGATACTTCCCAAAACATAATAAAACTAAGTGTTGCCTTAATACATTGATAAGACCTAAATTCTCAAAGTAGATTTTTAAATTTCAGGTTGGAATTTTGCAACATTTCCAACTTTGCAATTTTGTGGGAAATTTACTAAAGAATTTAGAATAAAGAAGCTACATGTAATAGGCTACAACTCCTCCCACCCCGAAAAAGAAAAGGTAGGGGGTTATATAATATGAGGTAAGAATTTTAGTCCACCATATGCTAGATCGTGGATTTACACTCTATGGCTTGCTTTCCCAAGGCCAATCTTTGCGTGGCTTAGTGTTTCCTTCTCTTGATCAAAAAGATTGTTACAAATTTTTAGCTAGAGAAAGTGAAAGGGAGTGAACAAGTATAGTGTTAAAGGGAATTCATTCCATTTCATTGTCCATTATACTGTAACAATAAGCCTTATAATGTAATAGAATTACCAGTAATTAAATTCATTTCTGTTATAGCAGATAAAGGTATATTTGTTTTAGGCCATCTACTGAAGAAAGTTCAGGATGTTTTGGAAAGCCCAACACTAACACAAAAATTTTGGATCACACCAGATTTGTTTTTAGAGTGTAAAAGCAGCCATTTTTAATGCTGCCTGATTCAAGAAAGGTCCCACTTGTTATTACTTCACATAAAATTTTCTATGGCTGAAGTTAGAACTGAGAGCAAATAAAAGCAAACAAGGCTTTGATTTATTATCAGATAACTTGATGTCATCCTCTTAAAAGTCACTGTGATTTATTCTGGATTTAATCAGTCAAAACTTGTTTTCAATACAAAGATTTAGTCCAGTAGTGGCGAACCTATGGCACGAGTGCCAGAAGCGGCACTCAGAATCCTCTCTGTGGGCATTCACGCCGTCGCCCCAGACCCACCTCCCCCCGTGGCCCCCTCACCAGCAGCCCCCCCAGAGGAGAGTCACCCCCGAGCACAGCCGGCACGGAGCAGCGCAGCCAAGGACATGGCAGCAGGGCAGCAGGGACAAGACTCTGCCCTTGTGCCCCGTCGCGCGATGATGGCTGCCATGGCGCTGCTGGACCACCTGGGTAATCTGCAGCAGGCCGTGGAGGCAGTGGGTGGCCCTACGAGTGGGTGGGGCTGGGCTGGGGGCAGAGCAGGGGCATAGTGGGAGTGGAGCGGGGGCAGGTGGGGCCGGTTTTGGGGCACTCGGTCTCTAAAAGGTTCGCCATCACTGATTTAGTCCATAAACTTGATCATAAAGATTAGTTCCCCTGAGCATTTGCAGAATATTTTTTTTTAAATGCTAAACAAGAGTGGGCCTCATAAGATTAGGAAACAGGCTTCCACAGTTTGGGTGGAACTTTGGGTGCTGGCATGTGCTTTTTTTTTTTTTTTTTAGTCATCAGCTGTGTTCTGTATGTTTCAGGGCCCATTACCAAAGTGCCATGAACTATGTCTCTTCCCTTGGCAGGGAATATTTGGTGAATTAGAACAGAGCAGGCCATTCAACTCCATGCCTCCCTAATTCTTCCTTCCTCTTATCGTGGAAGGGAAACAATTTAACCTTAGGGGACTGAAAATTAATTCCAGCCACAGTTGCTATTTTGGGTAAATACAGTTTGGTGAATTAAACAAACTAATAAGAGTTTTCATGATAAAGACTCTTGTTGTCGTCCCTCATGCCAAAAGACTCACTCTCCAGATCAGACATTCTTAGGGATTAGCTCAGACTACTTGTCTGCTTACTGGGAGTCAGTAATAACCATACATCACAAGTGAAGCTGGCCAACACCTGGAACTGGATGCTTTGGGAAATAAACAGCACCTGCCCCCACAGCCCATTCGATGCTCTTCAGCCGCCAATTGCAAGTGAACTGGGCACCTTTGTGTACATTTGAGTTATATACGTGCGTCATTCCTTCCCATAGAATTTGATTCGTGTAAGTTAAAATAACATTGGATAACAGAGGTTGATATAATTTGGTTTGTTTGCCTCAGTATAAGGAAGCCAAATGACTGGGTGCTGCTGCTAAGGATTAACTGCAAACCAGGACATGAAAACATCAATAAAAATAGATTTGGAAATCATGGTTTGGTAAGTCCAGAATTAAGTGAAATTTGCTCTAAGAAAGTTACGACTAAATAATTCAATGAAAATAAAATCATTTCCTTACTTTCACTGTCACCCTGCTGCATCAATTTAAGTAGTTTGGGTAATTTACCCATCCCTTTAAGGAATGGAAGGTAGACTTCATCATTTTATTCATGTGTACACATGTACATACACACAGCACCCTTGTTCTATGCTCACTTTCTCCCTCTACCCAGAAAAAGGAGAACATTCTCCAGACAGGAGAAGGTTAAGAATAATTGCTCCTGCTTTCTCCTGCAAGAAAAGAGGGACTTCATCCAGGGAGAGGGAGCAACCATTTCCCAGCATCTCTAGCACAAACTGCCTTTGGGAGAAATGGGGAAGGCATGGGAAGGGGCCTCCATAGTTTCGCTATATTTCAGCTTTATGAATTAGACTACTTAGATAAAATAAATCCAAAAGGATAATATTGGGTATTAACTTGGGTTAAAAACAATAAACCCCAGCTGATGATAGCTATGTCTCGTTAGAATCCATGTGTCATAATGCTAGAATTTGTGTGTGTGTGTGTGTGTGTGTGTGCGCGGCGCGCGTGCGTGCAAGCATGTGCGTGTGTGTGCCTTCAAGTCAGCTTTTGACTCCTGGTAACTACCTGGACAAATCCCTGCAGTTGTCTTGGTTGCAGGTTTTTCAGAAGTGGTTTGCCATTGCTTCCTTCCTAAGGCTGAGAGGGAGGGATTGGCTCAAGGTCTCTCAGCCGGCTCTGTGCCCAAGGTGAGACTAGAACTCATAGTCTCCCAATTTCTAGCCTGTGCTTTAACCACTGCACCAAAATGTTACTAAGACTGGGGAGAGGCAAAATACATTCCTACTCAGTCATAAATATTATTTGGTGACCTAGGCAAGCTTCTTGGCCTAACTAGCCTTACACTTGTAGATAAAATCAGAGAAAGAAGAATATACAGTTTCTTAAGATCTTGAAGAAAATATCTAAATGAAATGAATGAATTGGGCATTTCTCAAATTGTGGCAAAGGGTTTGCCTCGTAAGTTTCAAATATTAATATCAAGCTGCATTCTGAGTTCCTGTTCTTCTACCAGATATTGGTAGCTGGGCATTGCTTTCCTTCCGACTTTTTTCCTCCTCTTTATTTTTTTATACTTTCTGCGAAGTCTGACTCTGAAAAGAACTCTAATGTTATCCTAACTGGAATTATTTTGTTCTAGTAAAACATAATTTTAAACAGGATTTGAATAAGCCACAATAGCTGGCTTCACATATTATGCTAAATTTTGGTTTACAAGCCACAATGGTTACATTCACACACTGCCCAATGCAAACCAACCACATTATGGTTTAGTGGAACATGTGAACTCATGATTAATATAACAAGCCAATGTCTCCATGTTCTGCAACTAAGGAAAGCATAACAAGAGTTGGCAAGCAGATAACAGAGCAGAAAAGCTTTCATTTGTATTATTGAAAAGAAGGTAATCCATAAGCAAAGATGATCACATTCTCTAAGAATATCATTAAGATAGACTTGCTTGTTTTTCATTTCTTCACCTTTGAAATCTAAAAAATAAAAGATAACCCATCAAAATCTCATGAAAAACAACAGTATAATTAATTTGCATTACCAGTCCAACAATCCTGTATTTATATTAGTTCATTCCATGAACAATTAGTAGTGGTGACAGTAAGAATTTTTTTTAATTAAAAGGACAAAGAGTTTACCATCCAGGCAGAAAAAGATTTCTCTAATAGCTAGCTTTTAGCATTTTTGTTCTTATTTTGCTTCATAAAGAATCTCCTGATCTGCTGTTTCAATTAATGTTTTTAGTCTTATGAAAAAAACTGCTCTTTCTCACATTTTTTCCTAAGCTATCCAGTCATACTTATATCTGTATTCTCACTTGTTAACCTATTTCACTTTTTTTGTGTTCTTCTCTCCTGCCAAATCTCCAAGGCATCCCTCTGCCCTCGTAAAGCTTGGCCTGTTCCCAGAACAAAGTAGGCTGTTACATGATGTCTTCTTATGCTCATAATTTAATCAAGGTCATGTGTAGTCACATAGTTAAGCACAAAATGAGGGCTTAGCATACGGCTACATTAAAGTGACCCTTCACACAGTTGAGGATTCTCTGAATGACTGTGCTTGCTTTTAAAGTAAATCATAGGTTCAGGCCCTTGAAAAGCCACAGGGTAGGGGGGAAGAGAATATGTTCCAAATCCAGGCTGATGACAACTCTCATTTGCAACAATGGTATAGTTCTTTTTACTACTAATAGCAGGGGTGGTTTAATATCTCCTTACCTCTCTGCTAGTCTGAAAGCGTTTTTTTAAGTTGCCATTTTTTTTTTACAAAATATTCAGTTTTCAGTCTTAAGTAAAACAAGGAAGTAAATGTCAAAAAACACTGTGCCCCAAAGAGAAAGAAGTATTTCGCAGATAAGCAGATAAGGTTAGGGTGGAGGAGGAAAATACACCTGCAAGGACAAGGTGATCCTCCTACAAAAAATAATAATGGCGAGTTGCAGCCAGTATACTACAAAAATAACCTGACTGTAAAAATAAGAATCACTAAAACAGTTATATATAACTAAGCAAATACTAATTATAAAAGATACTGTACTCATCTTAAAACATTTACTGAACAATATCCATTGAGCATCACACCACTAAAAATGCCCACATTTTCAAATGCTTGGAAGGATTAACAAGACAAAGCATTTCTTTGAAAAACATATGATAGTTACAGCAATCTCAGGGAGAAGGGATGGCTTATGGGTTGCAATGCGTTCTTTGGTCTTCTGCCTTCAGTTCTCTCTGATGCCACATAGACAATTTATGGAATTAGTTCACCTAAGTGTAATGTAGGATATATTGCCAGAATAGACTTTTCATCATTAAGAGTTTCAGTGGGAACTATGTTAACAGGGGATTCCCATGACATTGTAGGCCAGGAAGAAATACAATCATTCTTTATACACTTTTTGCATCCTGCATCCCCATTCATATATGTCAGGATAAAGCTTCTGGGATGGCTTTTGGTGCATGAAAAGTAAGCCACAAAGAGTTACATGCAATAAACACATTTACAGTCAAGGGGCCTACAAGTTTCAATTCTGAGTTAAGAAGTCTACCATCCTAGTTCTAGTATAAGTATAAGATTCCTACCTAAAGACATTATGTCAAAATTTCATTAAAAAAAATAAAAAATTGGTACAATCTTGCGCAAACTGTTACAATTCAGTTTTACGGTTGATATCAGTGGCAATGAAAATAGATTGATAAACTCCGATCCTGATTTAAAAAGCAAACATTTTGAGTCAATCAAGTTTATGTCGTCTCATCAAAAAGTCAAGGCATGGTAGAGAATACAGAAATCTGCTCTGCCCACAAACTTTTACTTTGTCAACTGCCATAAAACTAGAAAAATATGAAGACAATGACATTCACAATACAATTGGCCTCCACTGACGCACTTGGGATTTTAAGAGCCTTTTTCATTGAAAGGCGTTTTACCCAAAGCAAAAGTAACACATTTTGCATTTCTCCTACCCATTAAAAAACAGCAGGAGCAGGAGCAGCAGCAGCAGCACGATATCCCGTTGCTGTGCTCTTGCTACCCTCGAACACACGAGTTGCTGAGCGTAAAGAAGGGTCGCGTTTCCAGCCCTCTGGGGTGGGCGTGTCGTGTCGGTGCAGTGCACTGTGGCTCCCTTGGGGAAAAAAAGAGGTAGGAGGCGAGCAGAACAGGTTAGTTAAAAGAGGGGAGGAGAAAGCCGCGCGGCCGCCCGACCAGGCCTGGAGTGGGCGGTGCCGCCGCCGAGCGCACGTAGCGGCTGCCTGGCCGCCGGCTTAGTAAGCAAGCAACCGCACTCCGATACAGCGTCTTCTCTTGTCCGGCCGTCTGATGCTAATGTTGCGGGCATCGCACTAGGGCCCCGTTGCCGGAGCGCTCATGCCTCAGCCCGATAGGATGGACCCGACTAGCTGCGGCATGGGTGAAGATGCTGGCCAGGCGGAGGGTGCTCGGACCCTCGGAGTCTCCGGTCGCCGCGCATCAGTCTACAAGATCAGTCGTCGGAGTTCGTCCGAGCTTGGATTAAGGAGCTACGATAACGAAGACGGTGCCTGCGCTGTAGCCGCAACTCCCGACCCCGTGGATTTGGAGGTGATGGGGACACCCGCTGTAGCTTCAGAGAGTTCTCGGTCTCGAGGTCTCCACGTTGCTTCAGCCACGGGATCCGCGGGCAGCGAGAGTCCTCCGGAGGCCGTCCCGTCACGCCCTCTGCTCTCTCCCACGGAGAGTCGCCAAGATCGCGAACACTGGGAACAAGAGGAGAACGAAGAGGCTGAGACCCGGGCCGTGGCCACGTCTCCGGACGGTCGCTTTCTCAAGTTTGACATCGAGATTGGCCGCGGCTCCTTCAAGACTGTTTACAAAGGGCTAGACACGGAGACCACTGTCGAAGTGGCTTGGTGCGAGCTGCAGGTTGGTAAAGTGGGCGTCCCACGGACCGCGCGGTAAAGTGGGCGTCCCACGTTTTCTGACGAGCAGGGCTCCTGAGGACCTGGAATAAATGCAAGACAAAGCTCAAAATGCGGCAGGCTGAGCCCCCTGGAAATGTATTTATTTGCGACAGAGCAGTTTGGTTTGGGAATATGATAGTTTGGGCACGTCGAGAATATTTCAGGTTGGGACGACAGTGAAGAGAGATGAAGGGAGTGTGAAATGGGAGGAGGGTTATGCCAGATCCTTTTTTCTTGGTTTTTAGTTCCATTTTTCTTGTTTTTTAGCTCCATTGTGCTAAAAACGATTCAAATGACAGTCATTTTACTGGATTGTGATTTGGTCAAAGTTTGAAGCATTTACATCCTTGTTTTCTTCATAAAGTAAAATTTGCACATCATGTGTTTGAGTACTGCACCTAACACATACATTTTCCTGTCATTTCTAAGTTGTGTTTCTGGTTTCTCAATTTATATTGTTACTAGGTTTTTTTACAAGTTTGAAGGCAACTTCATTCAATATTTCTCCTGTTTTCAAGGAAAGGGGGCATTGAAAATATAGTTGTGCTTAGAAGTAGTGAAAAATGAATCTTTAGGCCAGTCTAGAAAACTTTAAACCAAGCCTGAGTCAAAATGAAATACTTTTATTAGAAAGTTAGCAAAGCTGCCTCTGACAAGCTATCTTCTAGAGCAGGGCTTTTCAACCGGTGGTACGCATACCACTTGTGGTACATTAACGAGTGGCAGGTGGTACGCAGCCCTGCCTAGCCAAGTGTAGTGGAGGAGGGAAAGAGCCAGCACAGGCAAGGACTTACTGTGAGAGAGTCCTCTGGAGCTGCAGAGTGTGTTAGCTTCTATTGCTCTGCTATTGTTAGCTGTAAGTTTTGCTGCAAGGGATTTTGAAGTATTTTTCTCCTGAATGGAGCCATTTGGGGAGGCTGCCTTAGCCGGCAGCCAGTACTTACTACCTTTTTTTTCTTCCTTAAGTGCCAGCTGCAGTAACTTTCCTTTCTAGCCAGTAGCTAATTCTTAAAGGGGAATGCACCTTTTTAAGCTAGTTCCCTCAGTGCTTGTCTTTTCTGTCTCTGGAGGCTTTCCCTTGTTTGATGAATATATGAAGAGAGAAAATATGGGTGTTTTTTTTCAAATTCTTCCTTCAGAAGGAGGTGGGCATGAGAAAGAGGGAGGCAGGGAGGGAGGTCCCACCCTAGCACTTGGCCACCAGCAGCCCTGCCATTGACTTTGCTTGTCAAAAGGTTGCAGAAGGGGATCACATGACCCTGGGACACTGTGACCATCATAAATATGAATCAGTTGCCAAGCATCCAAATATAAATCACATGAACCTGTTTGCTGCAATGGGTCATAAGTGTGAAAAATGTCATAAGTCATTTCAGTGCAATTGCAACTTTGAACAGTTTTTTTTTGTCACCAAGTGTTTTGACACTTGGCTAGGTGGTACTCGAATATTGCCATATCCTACAAGTGGTACAATCGGTAAAAAGGTTGAAAAGCCCTGTTCTAGAGGAGTGTTTGGAGAATTAGGGAAGATGATCAATGTGGGAAACAGAAAACTTTTCTGAAACAAAAATAGAATAAATATGGAGCTAGTTACAATTGAGCCAGAAGAGGCAGTGAAGGAGTGTCTGTGGCACTGCCTTGAAGACAATTAATAGGTGGGCCTCCTTTGCCTATATCTGAGTAAGGAAGACCAACTTCACATCTCAAACCCTTGGTAGAACTTTGTTATATATCCTTGAAAAACAAAAGGGAGCATCCTCCTGTACTACTTATAGTTAATACTGCATCTTTTTGTGATTGTCTCAGCCATTGTTGCTGGATTGTGAATGTCTTAAAATAATCTAAGACTTTTTACATATATCATTATTTCTTTATTTTGTTCAGTCGTTCATTTTTTATAAAGTTATTTCTCCCAAAGGAACCCTGTAGTGCAAAAAAAAAAAGAAACAATACAATTGCCAATCCTAAAGGTTTAACTAAGATATATAAAAAAATACTTTTTTTGTTGTTTAGAAAAACTTATTGGAACAATTATTATCTTACAAACCTGATGCAAAAATATAGAAATATAGTTGGTATAGGTGATGTTTTTAATTATTTTAATTGTAATTAGTTGACCTTTAAACATAATTACTTCAAAGGTGTTTTAAACAACAACTCCCAGATTCCTACACTCTGGTGATGCTGGATTTGATGGAAGTTGTATCCAAACAAACTGGAGAACATTATGTAATTTATCTCTAAAAGAAGAAAAAATATGATGAGCTCTCTTTGCTATACTTTTCCTCCAGGTATGAGGAATAGGCAGAGCAGTGGCATAGTCAGAATTAATAGGACCCACAACATGTGTCTAGTTGAAGAAATGTGTACTTGGAAGTTTAACTTGAAGACTTCTTTCTTCAATCTCAGTTCAAGATTTATTTTTCAGTAATGAGGGAATGATCTTCTGCTGGATTCATGCAGTCATGTTTTTTAGAACTTAGCCCTGGTATCCACCCAGGTTCCAAGACTGATGCCTGACCACAAACTGACTTTTCTTTCAGTATGACCTTCCATAACTCCTGCAGAATCAATTGAAGTAAAAGTATATATTGACAAAATTGCCTTCTCCCATGGATTAAAAGGTGCAATTGCCCCTGTTTTTTCATCCCATCAAGATTACTTTCTAGTCTCCAGGGCCATAGCATGATAGGGTCAGAGAAAGTGCTAGGCTGGCAGCTATTTTCTTTCCTTTGTTGCCAGAGGGATTAATTCTCAGAGTTCAATGTGACTTGTTGGCAAGTCATGTGCCAGAAAGGTATGGAAGCAAACATATTCCCATAAGTATCTGGAAATAAATGTTTATGTGTGCATTTATGATTGAGACATATATGAGAATGAGTAGCTTGTTTTATGTATTCTAAGAATAGTAAAAGGAATCCTTCAGGTTTAGAAAATAGGAGAAATATGATAAAAATGTTTTCTGAGAGTGGATAGTAGTGGAAAGTCCTTAGAAATAGAAAAGGCAAAGTACTTTTCCAGGCACTAAACCAGTTCTTTAAGGACTTTTATCTATTTTTTTACCTTAGTTTAAAATAACTTTTGCTTGATTAAGTGTTCATGGAAAGCTTCTGTAGTTTCAGTACTGTATAAACAGTATAAGTAGTATAACAGATTTTTTAAAAACATAATTTAAAAACATAATTTTGATGTCCTATTTATGAAGTCCAGTATAGGAGTTCAGCTAAATAGTGTTTTCAAGTCAGATAATTATTTAAAGCATACAGCCACTAATTGTGTAGTAAAACTCTAATAGCAAATCCCAATTAAGTTTACTACAAATTCCATCATCTACAGCTGGCAGTAGTTATGCTAATGGCAGCAGCTGTAGTCCATCAAGTCTAGACAGCAACCAGGATTAAGAAAGATTGATGTAGCTAATTGGATAACTGCATCTAAAGAAAAACAAGTACGAATGTGAAATTCTGCCTTGACTTCTCTCTTTTTTCCCTTCTGCTGCTTTCTGACTTCTTAGAAAAAATTCCCAGAATCATTCGTCTTCTTCTTCTTTCTTCTTCTTCTTCTTCTTCTTCTTCTCTTCTTCTTTTCTTCTTCCTTCTTCTTCTTCTTTCTTTTCTTCTTCTTCTTCTTCTTCTTCTTCTTCTTCTTCTTCTTCTTCTTCTTCTTCTTCTTCTTCTTCTTCTTTTTGTCTTCTTCTTCTTCTTCTTCTTCTTCTTCTCTTTTCTTTCTTCTTCTCTTTTCTTCCTCTTCTTCTTCTTCCTCTTCTTCTTCCTCTCTTCCTCTTCTTCTCTTCTTCTTCTTCTTCTTACTTCTCCTTCTTTCCTTCTTCCTCCTCCTCCTCCTCCTCCTCCTCCTCCTCCTCCTCTTCTTTTCGTCTGCTGCTGCTGCTGCTGCTTCTGCTGCGTCTGCTGCTTCTGCTTCTTTTCTTCTGCTTTTCTTCTGCTTCTTTTCTGCTTCTTTTCTTCTGCTTCTGCTTCTCCTCCTCCTCCCCCTCCCCCTCCCCCCTCTCCCCCCTCCTCCCAAAAAAAGCTGTGATATTTATTTACATGTTTCTTTTCTCATTGTGCCTTGAAGGAGGTTAAATATTTGTCAGCATTTTATTACCCAAAAGTTTAGCCAATGGGCAATAAGGGGTATTAATGTTTTGATAATGTGAACTAGAATCCCTAAAAATAGCTCTTGGCATAAGGACCCTTCATCAGCATTCTCTGCTTTTAAGTTTTTGGGAAATTGTTGTATCCAGGAATTTTATTTCAGCATTCAGTCCTGAACTCCACTATTGTGGAATCAGATATGGAATATCAGAGAGAACAATCTCTGCTATACACTCAGGTAGAGAAAGAAGGAAATTATATCCAATGGGCCAAAGTTTAAATGAGTGAATCTGTCCTAATGCATAGCTGGCATGGTGAGATATTAATTCTTTTTTGGATGAAGACCTTAGGGTTCATAAATTATTTGCCTGAGGACAAGATGAGGATATATCAGAATGAAACATGTAGTCATACAAAACATTAACATGACTAGTCATATGGTATTGTGTCACTAGTCTTAGTGACCTATTATTCTTAGAATGCTAAACTAAACCTATTATTCTTAGAAGGCATTTATTGCTTAGCTTAGATCACTGGATTTAACTAAGGAGACTGGATTCCGTACTGAATACTAACTTGCATTTCTTTGATCTCAGTAGGGATCCATATTTGATCCTAATCCACGTTGAAGAAATATTTGCCCACTTTCCTTAGAAGTAGGCAAGGGTCATCATGGACAAATGAGTTCTAATGATTGCAGATATAACTATCATATATAGACTATGACCATCTCCCCTTGAAAGGCATTTTCCAGTGATCCCCACTTTACCTGCTCTGAAGAAAGAAATGTATATTTTGCAGAAGGAGGAGATAAATCTAGTTCCAGTCTCAGACATTTCTTCTTTTAGTACTTTACTGCTGCTGCTGAATGAAGTTTGCTGTAATTCAAAATCACAACATTTTAGTTTTGCTTATGTAGTAATTTCTCCTAAGACTCCTAACTGGAATTTTTGTCCACAATCTCCTAAGTCTACGAAGAAGATGGGTTTGAGTACATGAACAAAGGATGCTTATTTCCACAACTCCATAAGGGAGTGTCATGCAAACACACAAACACACACATGTATTCTTTTATTCACCAAGTACATGGCAATAATTGCTTCTGTTTTTGGAATTATATGTTTCCTTTTATGCATGATTGGTTGATCATAGCTCCCTCTAAAATCAGACCTTTGCATTATTTCAGTACAACTCTTTTAGATAATTCAGCCTTTGTGCAAATTTTATCAAATCTCATATCACATCGACCAGGAATGTCAAATTTATTAGAGCAATGATGGATTTTAGACATGTTATAGCAAATGTGCTTGCAGCTATTGTTGAAGCAATTTTTGGTTGTGGTTTCCATGGAAATGTTAAAAGTTTCTTGAATCCTAAGGCAGCTACTACAACATGCTTATTAAAACATAGATTATTTGAGGATTCACTTCAGTATTTTTCCCCATGTAACATGGCAGCTCAACCATTCCATACACACCTCCTATTATTATTATCCCTGTCTTTTTATAAAGACAAGATTTAACCCAATGTTACCTTGCTCTATAATCTTGTTTTCTAAATTCTTTTTAGTATCTTTTTAAATCAAGTCCTTCTGGTTCAACTAAGGTTGGTTATTATTTATTACAATCTGTTGTATATGAGACTGCATTTGAAAATCAACCAGAAGTTACCTTTGATATTGAATGCAGCAGTCTGAATTGCTGACAGCTATTTATTAACTACCAAGAGCATATTATACCAATGGTCTGTGTGGTTCTAAATTTATCTGTGTGGTTCTAAATGCTGATTTTGATCTATAAAGCATATAAAACTTGGTAGCAAAGTATCTTATAGACTATTTTCTCCAAACAGAACCAATTCATCTAGCTCCTGGTAATCTCACTTTTAAGGAAATCAAGGGCATCAAGGCAAGGAGATTGTACTTTTCAGTTGTAGTACCAACAGCATGGAAAAACTTTCCTGTGAATTGTTTGCTTGTTTGTTTGTTTGTCAAACTTAGGCCCATCTCACTGTCCAATGACTCTGAATGGTTTACAGATTACCTGCCATATTCATAGCCTTCCAGAAAATAGTTAAGACTGAATTATTCTGGAGGAAGTTTCAGATTTGAATTTTATTTACTGTTATGTTAGTAAATGATGGGGAATGCATTGCTCTAAGAATATTGCATTCTAATATATTAATTTATTATGGAGAGTAAGTTTAATGTAGCATGTAAGGCACCAGGCTGGAAACCAGGAGACTCTGAGCTCTAATCCTGCCTTAGGCACAAAGCCAGCTAGGTAATCTTGGGCCAGGAGGGCCAGTTCCTCTCGTTCTGCCCAAGGAAGCAGACAATGGCACCACTTCTGAAAATCTTACCAACAAAACAGGAGAGACTAGTCCAGACACTCGCTAGGAGCCAACACTGGCTCAAAGGCACAAAAAACTAGTATGATAAGGCTTAGGGTATTGTCATTGTTTTTGTAATGTTCCTATTTCTTCTCTCCTCCTCCTTCTTGGACGTTGTAATATTTACATTTTGTTTGGATGTTAATTTGTATTTACCATGTTGTGTGCTGTGTTATTAGCTACCCAGAGTCATGATATATAAATGAAACAAACAAGCAAATATTTATATATACTGTAAGTATAGCTATTGTAACCTGCTATGTCATAATGAAATTGGCAGCATACAAATCTGATAAATAAAAATAACTGTATGTGGTTCAGTGAGCATTAGTAGCTTTTTTAAATATAGATCACAGTTTAGTATCATATCATTTTTAAGTGATACAATTAAGAGCAAGTTATACAATGTCATTAACATTAAGAGAGGTTACAAGGGTCATTATGAGATATGAATCTGTTTCATGCAAACCGAATTTGTGCATATACAAATTTGTAATATGAAATCTAACTCATTTATTGTAGTACATTAACACCCATGTACTTGATTGAGTCCTTAAAGAACAGAATTAAATTTGCTATAAATTAGTTAAGCAATTCCAATCCATCTGATACTTATTAATTGAAGAATTGTCATTTTAATTCATCAACATATTGCTCAGAAAAAAATGAAATCTCTCCCCTCCCCAGTTCTGAATCTTGCTAAATTGAATGTACACTTGTGTCAGTTAATTGTTATTACCTAAAAGGAAAAATATATTTTTTGGGGGGGGGAAATATCTTTGAAATGGAGAAGTTGTCATAGATTATTTGAGAATCTGGAAGCCAATGATTTTTCTCTCTGTGTCTGCTCTTCCTTTTTATTGTAGTTTGTCTTAAATTCAGGATTATCACCTTTTAGGAAAATGTGCAGTTCTTTGGGCATAGATATTAATTTATTTTTCCTCAGTAGCTAGCAAAAATCTAGGTGGTGATGTTAATTGATTAGACAGTAAGCAAATAAAGGAGCTTGTGATGATGTGACTGATGTCCAAAGAGTGAAGATACCTTAAACATTTGAAATTCTGGAATCCACTTATTGTTTCTACTTAATAACTCTCTGCCTTTGGCTGCTCTTCCTTTCTTTGAAGTAAAAAATGTGCTTAGACCATGAATTCCCAATTCTTGTTACATCCAGAAAAGTGAATAACACTGTTCTTTGCCATCTGTATGTCCAATTTGGATTTTTTAAAACTCAGGCAGGGTTATATCACTTTATTTAGGATTAGCATATTATGAGCTTTGTTTTACACCTTGGAACTCATTGTGTCTAGGTCTATCTCACTTTCCTGCAATATAGAGTTACAGTCACAGCTGGATTAAATTCTTATCTGCAAATGAGGTAAATGTCCTTGAAGTCAATTAGAATATGCAGATAGTGCTCTAGCTGGGTACAGGACAAGAACACCTTAAACTGTTAGCTTTTCTTTATGCTTATGCACTGAAACTGGGTAGATCTTGATTATTTCTCCCACATTCTGTTCTTATTGATCTAGCCCTATTAGATATCCATAGCAAGGGCTTTGATGATTGTACTGTGGGGTGAATATAAATCTTTATTAACTATGAACAAGTGATATTGGTATTAAAATTGTTTCTGGGAATCTGCATCCTGTTGTGTTCCTTGCCATCCTATTTAGTACATTTACAATTTGACCTCTCAAAATAAAGGGAATGTTTTTCAGTGGTAAGAAAGCAGTTTTCTTGGGTGGGAATTAGGATGTTGGCTAGGTCTTGCCTCAAAGTGACATAGGGTAACCTTGAACTTTTTTGGTTGTGATGATATTTTACTAGGTGCTAAGAAAAAAACACTCTGCATATACTCAAAACTAACAATGGTCTCTTTCTTATAACTGAATTTAAATGCTATCCATGGTCCTTCAGCCAGAAGAAAACTATAGGGCATAAAATTGGCTGCCCCTACTGGGCAAGTTTTGACAGAGGACTAAACCTGTTGGTCTGGTATGGTGCAAGATATTGGTACAAATGTGATCTCTGGGCTTCTTTTGAACACAGAATTAGCTCTATAATGCTACTCTGAATAGATTTAAATCCCTGAACAAAGTACTTACACTCAAGTAAAGCTCCTCAGAGATCTTTTGGGAAAAGGTTCTATTTAATTGGTAAATGATTGATTGATTGGATGGATGGATATATTGATAGATTTCATTATCTTAGCTTAAAGCTGGCCCCGATTTCATCGACATAATTGTAGGAGGCTGCAGAGTTGAATAAGAATCACAGGCCTTGAGTAACCTCCAGTAATGTTCTTCAATTTGCAGATGCTATGCAGAAAGCCAACCAAAAATAAAAAAACAACCTAACCAAGATTTACAATATCTTCTCTCTCTCTCTCTCTCTCTCTCTCTCTCTCTCTCTCTCTCTCTCTCCCTCCCTCCCTCCCTCCCTCCCTCCCTCCCTCTTTCTCTCCTTCTCTCTTTCCCTTTTTTACTTAAAGCAGTTCTGGTACTGGGGAGAAGACTTTTGTAGAAACACAGGATTTTCTGTCACTTGTTCTTTAAATAAAGTTCTGTTCTGTCCTATTTTTTTCTTTTGCAGTTGTTCATTATGTTGCTTATTAAAATATCTGTGGTCAGCAAACCACAAACCTAAGCGATTGGTACCCAGACTCTTCATCCAAAATGGGCTGTCTGGGTCTATTTCTGGTTTCCAGAAGTGAGGTTCAAGCAACAATTTTATGCCTGTCCTCTTTTGTGGGGTGGGGGAAGTATAGGGGAAAAAAGTGGTGAGGATGTCAGAAGTAGGTAAATATTGAAGTGACTATCTTCTTGCAAATAGTAAAGGAACAGTTGGATGCTTTTGTGGTCCCAAGAGAAAGGGGAATAAACTTGAGATTGATATTATGGGATCAGAATCAGGATTCAAGATTCAGTAAATACATTCAAAATGCAAACATTGCTATTTTGGGTGTCATGACTTTAAAGCAGAGTAGTAATTATTCCTGTATTCTTAAGTTGCCAGACTTTCTCAGTTACTGGATACTTTGGTAGGATGGGCAATTTGCAGTCCCTATATTATTATAGACATATGTCTATAATATTATTTATTTATTGGTTTAGTATTATTGGTATTAATTTTTTAAGGTACAAGCATATAAACTAAAATAACATAGGGACTGCAAATTGCCCACCCTACCAAAGTATCCAGTATCCATATATATAGTCAGTCAAGTAGGTGCCTGGGAAACAGGACTTCTATGAAATATTTGGAAAGCACTATTTCCAAGAAATAAGGAAAAATAAGGGAAAATATCAGGAATTACTCTTCACTTCTTTAATGATGTGGGAAAAGGAGGTACAATCACCAGTGTATTATGTAAAATGCCAGTGTGTTCATTCATTCATTCATTGCAATATAATTTGTATGCCACCTATTCCCAATGTCCACGATGCCAAATGTTCTGGCCACATCTCCTTTCTTTAACTACAGCTACTCTGTTTAGGATTCTTCCACAATTTTAGTAATGACATTCTCTTAGCTCTGAGATTCCTACGTAGTGTGAATGGATAGTATGAATGGGCAGTGACTGATCTGATTCTAAAATGAGAGAAGGGGGATCCCATCTGGAAAAACTGCCCTCACTAAACCAGGGTTTTACAGAATGGGAAGAAAGCTCAGTATATATGCACAGAAATTAGAGTAGTTTCAATACTGAAACAATGTGTGTATAGACTAGAAGATAACTTATGAGTAAATCCCCATTAATTTAATTTGCCCCCTTTGAATCTTCACTGTCTTTATTGCAAAAACTGTATCTAGCTCTAAGAGAATCTGGTTGGAGAGTAATGTTGCAATATGCAGAGTATGTAAGTGTAAATGTTGAAGATAGCATTACAAGGAGGTACCCTTTCTGGGCCAGGCATTCTTGATCATGTCCAAGATTAAGAGATTGGTCCATATCAATTACCTGAGGCTGCAGCAAAGGCCTGGAATAGTATCGGCTGGGTGTCAGCTCTTCGGACAGCTGTTGTTTGAACCCAATGCCTTACCTCTTGTCTTAAGATCTGATCTGTGGTCCTGCCACTGAGAAGGAATCCCTGGGCTAGCTGTTTTCCTGTGCCAAGAAATAGATGGCAAACTTGCAAGGAAGGGAGAAGCAAGAAGTAAAACTTCTAAACATGCATTTGCTGCTATGGATAGAGATCTACTGTAGACCATTTTAATAATAATAATAATAATAATAATAATAATAATAATAATAATAATAATAATAATAATAATAATAATAATAATAATAATAATAATAATAATAATAATAATAATAATAATAATAATAATACACCATTGGCATTGACAAATTGCCTTCACTCAATTGCAAAAGGTAGCTTTATTTGGAACAGCTAACATTCTGCGATGATACCTTTAATACCATCAAACAACCACATCTTCTTATTCCAATACTTGATAGATTGATAAAAATGCCAAATCCAGTCTAAACTGACTGTGTGACCAATTTATTAAACTTGTATACTGCCTAACTCTCTGAGTTGTTGTGACCCTGAGCTGCTCACAACAATGAAACAAAGAAATTACAGTAAATCCCATTTGTCAAATCACATGTATCAGCCTTCATTCTACCAATTTGTAATTTGGAGTAGGTCAGTTACCTGTATTTCTACAAAAACTAATAGTTTATCAAGCAATGAGAAAGGAGAATAGTCCCTCCAGCTGGGGATGCACCCTGGCCTCACAGATGATTTCATCTTGCCTTGTTAATGAGAACAGATTGATGAAAGTTCATGTATTATATTGTCTAAGCTACTGATCAAGCAGCAAATTGTATCTGCCATTAATCTGATTTTGGAAAGGCATCTTTTTCTATGTGACCCTTTCCCTTGCCCCATGTCTCATTGAAGTAACCTGAGGAGCTGATTTATAGTTGCCAAAGGGCCATCTCACAGAAGCTCTCTTTTCTACAACTGCCCTGAACTGAGAGACCTCAGCATTTTGTTGGCTTCTAAGTGGGTTTTGAAACATGCTTTCAATTAATTAATTAAATTTATATGCCACCCATCTCACTATCCAAAGAAACTTTGCTTTGGATAAAATCTTTAACCATGGATTTTTATTTTTATTAAATTAAATTAACCATGGAGGTTAATTTTAACTGATGTTGGTAATTGTTTTTAACTTATTTGGTTTGAATTTTGATTTTATGATTTATTATACACTAAGATATCTTGATAGCTGGCAATCTAGTAAGTTTTAATTTTGCTCAGTAGCAACCCAGTCTCTCTGTATGACTGGTGTCAAGCACCAATAAAATCAGGAGACCCAGACAGTTCAAATGAATATAAAGATTTATTGTAAGCTTGAGCTCTCTACAAGAATCTGAACTACTAATGGCCAAGGGAAATTAGCGGGCGATAAGAGTAGAAGGAATTCTACTTTTAAGTCCCGATGGTCTGGACTTAGATCTTTTGTGGATGTGCAGGGACTCAGCCTGGTCAATTCCTACAAGTGGGGCCATAGGTTTACAGAATCACTGGGCAGTTTAAGAGAATCCAGGTGATGTCCATGGATAGGCAATTTTATGTTGACACATCCCTTCTTCCTTCAGAATGAGAATGAATTAAAGGGAAGGTATTTCTAGGGACGTAGAATTGCTTATACACTTCCCTTCTAAAGGACTAGCTAAACTGAAATGGATTTGCCTTGGCTGAGGGTGTACAAATCTCAAGAATTTGAACATTTCAGAAAACTGGTTTCCTTTGTTTAAGACAAATCAAAATCTCATATAATAGATGCCAAATTTACACAGGCATTCAGTATTAATTTGTTTTCTTTTAAAGAATTCACTCCTTATGCCTCTAATTTCAGGAGGTAAATCTTCCAAATTAGATAGACTTGCTTCTAGTAAAAGATAAATCTATAAAGATTTTGCCCTATATATGTATCAGCAAATTCTTAAGCAGTATATGCATATATTTCCGTACTGCTTAAGAAATGCATTTTTATACTGACATTTCCAAATATAGGAATTTTTCCTAAGAACTTTTCTCAAATGCCATTTTAATGTTTTCACAGCATTTCACATATTTTGCAATGACATTCTTAATGGACTCAATTTTGTAAGTATTTTAGTTTTTTATCTATTTGTTCAGAAAATTTAATATATCATCCAAACTAATTTTTTCCATTTCTAATTGTTTCCAAGCTGGCTTTTTAGAGCTTATTTGGAAACACAGTCTTGTGATATAGATTGCGCCCGCCATGTTGCATTAGGCCATAATATGATTTGGACTTGGTATAAGAACCCAGCCACTGTGCTTTGTAAATCCAGGTGTAAGCTGGTTGTAGCTTATTTAACAAACATATAGTTAAATATATCCTGGCTTTGTGTGATATATGAATAGAATTAATATGTAGATTCTGCAGGGATGCAGAACCACATTTGCTATAGTGCCATAAAAGTGTTATCACAGAAGCTAATTCAGAAGACCTCTCATGAGGGAATGAACCTCCTGTGTAACAGTTCCACCTCCATGAAAATTACAAGTACGCTCCTTGCTATAGATGATCCCTATTTATAAAGTTGTTCCAGCTCTGGATTTCTTCTTCTGGCCCCTCCTGAACTGCATACAATGAAGCTTTCACAGTGTCTGATGGCACACAGCTGCATTTGTAGCAAAACTTCATAAACACCCCAAAGTTTAAAAATATGATCCACCTCCAACTCCACCAGAAGTTCTGGCCAATGGGGAGGTGAGGCGGTTCCTGCCAGCACAGGGAGGAAGTGTGGTCTAAAAGGTGGGCACAGGGCCATCACAGACACCATCCCTCTGGCAAAACTGCTGCTTTTTAACACATTTCATCTGCTTGCCTGTTGTTTTTCTTCCAAATATGCTTACTTGAGATATGGAAGAGGGCAGGCATGGACTGTTGTGTGGTGTTTTTTTTCCTGAGACTTTGGTTTTTCTCTCTTTCTTCCTCTTGCAAATACACACAGGCACACAGACGAATTTCTTAACGCAGTCAGCCTCTCCAACCCAATACTGCCTCTGTTCCAGCACTGAGTGGATGGAACAGAGAACTTGGTGGTGGCAGCAGTTTTGACACTTAGCCAATTGGATCCAATTCTGGTTTGCAAGAAAAATAGTTGGATTGCTGCCATTACCTCTAATTCCCCCACTCCTGTAGCCTTTTCGAAGACAATCTAGCCATTGCACATAGGGAAATAGCTATTAGAAGAACAGGTTGCTTGAGTGAGGATGACTGTGATCTTCTAAATATGTAATCCACATTTTCATATGAGAGTGCTCCTTTTCTGTACCTGTAAAATGAACCTGGGAAAGCAGGGTTGATAAACTTTGCTCTAGACTTCTTTCTCTTTCCAAAAATGGCAAAATGAGTCCAGGATTCTTGGTTTTTTATGTTATCTTCCCTATCTCTCATAACCTTCTTCTCGGTCTTGGTTCTTTCCTGGGTGTCAGAGAAATGAGCATTAATTTGGGGACTTTGCCCAAACCTCTGCTATGCGTTTTGGTAATGGCAGTCAAGGAGTTCCCACAGGACTTTCTGATTATTTCATTTTGCTTCCTAGTTATAAAAACAGATACATTCAGCATGTTGGCCATTGAAATTTGTGTAGACAAACTTTGAGCAAGGAAATTTGTAAAGTCTTCCTCCAGTGCTCTCTTCTACAAGAGAGATTGGATTAATTACTATACAATGCTGTGGTGAAGACTGAAAAGGCAATAACACATCAAGTGATTATTGGCTGTGCTGGACTTTGTACTTGTTTCTGGTTTTATGTTTGAAATAAGTATTCCTTCAGGGACCACCAGTTTGTAATTTGATGCTGGTTGAGACTGGATAGTACTAGATTTCAACTGGCTGGCTTTCTCTTCTACCTAACATGATCTTTTGAAATGAATATCAAATATTATTCATAGGCAGACTGCCTGGACTGTTACAGAAAAACCTTACCAAAGAAGTACTGTGCTGGACCAGTTTAGCCATCTGGACCAGATTGTAGTTCATGGTTCCAGAATAAGTACCCTGCTGATTGCACAAAGCTTATGCATATGTTCCACCCTTTAAACCATTCTTCAAAGCACCCAAATCTCCTAAATGTATTCCATTTTAGATTCTGGTCTCACCTTTTTCGTAGTATATTTGTCAGCATGCCACAGAATGCCTGGTCTGACTCTTGAGTTGACAGAAGTTGCACAATCCTGATATAAAGGAACATTCATAAATTCAACCCTCTAATTTATCCTCATCAGTTCTAATTATACCTCATAATTTTGCATAGATAGATCAGGTCTAATTCTCCACTTTGCCCTCCCATTCTATTCTTAATTTCTGCTCAATATGGCCCATAAATTGAGTAAGATTCTGTCTGGCTTTTCTTTTGTAGGAGGAGATGAGATATGATGGGATTAAAACTGAGGTAAATTTAGAAAGACTTTGGATCCTTCTAACTACCTGATTCAAATATACTACATATTCTCTTTATTTTCCCAATACCTGTATTATTCACAGTTGAATTCAGTGCTTAGTTAAAAACTTCAAGTAAGTTTAGGAAATAATATTGATGCAGCTGTATAATAAGTCAGAATGTGCTTTCCCAAAGAAGTATAATTGTTTACATATTCTCCTTAATCACTATTTACTGACCTCTCTTCTGATTAAAAAATATGAATAAAAATATCCTCAAAATTCAATTTTCCTAGGGGGATTATTTAACTCTGTTTAATTTTCCATACCAGTATCTAGTGGATCTGAGTCCTTTTTTGTATAGTCTACTGCTGATTGGAGCAGTTACCATAAGAGAAATTAGCTAAGAGACAGCCATGAATAAAACAATATGGCAAGCTTGCTGGTGAGGTCTATGAGGAGTAGGTTTCTCAGTTCCAGATATAAAAATGTTAGGATAAACAGTAAAGAAGATATGAGTTAAATATCTCAAGCAGCAAAAGCAGAAAATGGGACAAAGCCAATTAAAAGTATATAAAATAAGCTTGTGATGAATATGAACATAAGGGGAGAGCTCACCAATGTTTGAGATCCTGAAAGACACCAAGTGACAGGGAGAAGGCCAGGATGGACAAGCTCAGTAAATGAAAACTAATTGTGAAGTCTGGAGGATTAGATAGATATGTGAAGACCGTAGAGGATATCACACAGCTAATCATGTACAGTAGTCTGCTGCAACAGTTTTGGTTATGTTTCATGTAATAAGTTCCTGATACTCAGAGATCAATAGTTATTCCACTGAGATAGATAACTGATCTGGGAAAACTAAAAGGGATAGATAGGCATCGATGGATGCCTAATAGTCCACTCATGAGAACATCTGGAAAAGTAAGGCAGAGGAAAATTATTCCCTTCAAAGGACTCATTCCTTGGAGGTGAATATTGTGAATAAAAATGTCTCTCAAAATTCTAGTTTGAAATGAAATGTGACCATTTTAAAATGTGAACATTTGATTTCAAAGTCTAAAAACATTTATGTGAATTCACCTGCCTCAAAAATGGCACTGTGGTCTCAAGCTTCTTTCTCTTTTCTTCATGTTTGTCAGACACGGAAACTGTCCAAAATGGAAAGGCAGCGCTTCAGTGAGGAGGTAGAGATGCTGAAGGGACTCCAACACCCTAACATTGTCCGTTTCTATGACTCATGGAAGTCTTCCATCAAAGGACAAGTCTGCATTGTACTGGTGACAGAACTCATGACTTCGGGCACCCTCAAAACGTGAGTACAGAATAGATTGGATGGGAATGGGTGGCTGGGATGAAAAGCAGCCTGGAAGGGGCTATATTGGGTTGTTTTCTTTCAGGAAAGAGCATTTTTAGCCCATCTCCTGTCTTAAAGGACAGGTCTACAAGCCACACAGAGGGTCATTGTGCAGCAAAATATTAATAATATTGCTGCTTCTCTAGAAAACATTTCAAAGATTGCCTGATACTTTCATCTTTACTCTGAAGAAAAGTGTCTGAACCGAGGTCTTCAGATTTCCTGCATGTTTTCTTTTAATTGCTAACCAACAAACCATTTGTCCAAATGCTAATTGCTTGCAAAGACAGTGCTTGCAATAAATCATGTGATTTAAATGAGGACCACTGTGCTACATTGTAGGACAATGAAAAAGTTTTTCTTTCAAAGATAATTGGCCACATTAAGGTGAATTCCTTCAGACTACAAATGAGTTTGAATTTGCAATTCATATAGTTTCTAATAATCAGTTCTGGAGGTATATCTGAACCAAAGATTGGTGCACTGTATTTCAGATGATTGTCATCTTCCACCAAGAGCACAACTTTGGGAGGGATGCACATGGAGCAGGAAGAAAAGAAGGAGACAGCCAGATAGCCAGCTAGATTATTTGAATCAACTCTGATCATCAGTGGAATGATAGATATTGTGGTCAGAATGTCCTCACATTCAATCTCATTGGGTTGTTTTTTTAGGGTCCTTTCATGAACTACATGGCATTCATTCATTCATTCATTCATTCATTCATTCATTCATTCATTCATTCATTTAAATTTATTTGCTGCCCATCTCATAAATGACTCTGGGCAGCTTACACAATTAAAAGCATTAAAATCATAAAAGAGAAATATTTCTAAAACAATGAAATTGGAAATTTTATCTTGGTTTATTTTTATTCTTTCACAGAACTTTAGAAAACTCAAAGATAAGGAAACTTCATTTTATTCCCCTTTCTTTTAATTTTCTATTAAACTTCTAACTGTCGGCATATGGTTATATCACTGAGTAGGCATTATGGGGTTGTTTGGGAACACTGTTTTGGGGGCTCTTACCTCATCAATACCTTTGGTATTTTGAAAACATCCAGGTTCTGCCTATCATGGCCCTCAGTCAATGATGATGATGAAGTGGCTCTGAACCAGATCGATCTCTCTTTCTCTTTGTAGATATTTGAAGCGATTCAAGGAGATGAAGATGAAAGTTCTTCAGAGATGGAGCAGACAGATTCTTCGAGGACTCCATTTTCTACACACACGATCCCCTCCAATCATCCATCGGGACCTGAAATGTGATAATGTCTTTATTACAGGACCTACTGGCTCAGTTAAAATTGGAGATCTTGGTCTGGCCACACTCAAGTGTGCTTCATTTGCCAAGAGTGTCATAGGTACTTGATGGGTAAAGAGTGTGTAGCAGAATATATTGATTTGACTTTATGTATCCATTCATGTTTAAAACTATATTCAGTAACAGTAATTATTAGGATTACCCTTCTAAGATATTTGGATCTATTTGCTTCCAAAATTTGGAAATAAACATGAGTTGATGGTAGTATTAAAAGACAGAAATTTGCTGGAATTGAGAGCTTATGCATACTGAGAGCTTATGCACTGGAGACAAATTCCTTGTGTGTCCAATCACTCTTGGCCAATAAAGAATTCTATTCTGTCCTGTCCTGTCAAGTCCTATTCTATTCTGAACTTCCTATGGAAGATACAATCTTTTAAGCAAAACCTCATGGGACAGAATTGGTAGTTTAAATATTTCTTGATTCTCAGAAGCCTGCTTGGATAATGTATTATTGTTGCCCTTGAGCTAAATGGGTCATTTATAGCCTTTATAAGGGTAGTCCTTGACTTACAACAGTTCATTTAGTGACCATTCAGAGTTACAACAGCACTGAAAAAAGAGACTTATGACCATTTCCCACACTTATTGCCATTGCAGCATCCCCATGGTCACGTGATCATAATTCGGACTCTTGGCAACTGACTCATTTATGACAGTAGTAGTGTCCAGGGGTCATGTGATCATCTTTTATGACCTTCTGACAAGCAAAATCAATGGGGAAGCTGGATTCACTTAACAACCATGTTATTAACTTAACAACTGCAGTGATTCACTTAACAAATGTCTCAATAAGCTCATAAAATGGGACAAAACTCACTTAACCAATGTCTCACATAGCAACAGAAATTTTGGGGCTCAATGGTGTCTTAAGTCAAGAATTACCTGTATATCTCATGGTTAAATGTGAATGGTTTTGCCCAGGGCCTGTTTAAAAACGTTGTAGATCTGGGCATTATTGTCTGAGATGTTAACTGGAGATGGTTTAAAGATTTTTGAAATTTCAGAAGTCCTGGATAGTGCCATGATTTCACTTAAAGGTCTGAGTCTCAGGTAAATCCTTTCCTTCCTTTTCCAGGAACCCCTGAATTCATGGCTCCAGAGATGTATGAAGAAAAATATGATGAAGCAGTGGATGTTTATGCCTTTGGCATGTGCATGCTTGAAATGGCAACCTCAGAATACCCCTATTCAGAATGCCAGAATGCAGCTCAGATCTATCGTAAGGTTACCTCGGTAAGAGTACAACCTCCACCTTCTCTCATTTCTCTGCATTCTTGGCTCCATCTCTTGCAGTGTCCTTATGCATTAGAAAGGGGGAAAGAAACTTTCCCATGATTACTTTCTAAGGAATCTGAGTTATAGTGCAATTTTGGATTTAGAATAACATTTTGCTAATTAGGACCAGTCAAGAGCAATGGCAATAAAATTGGGTTGAATTTAAGAGGAGTGCAACTCTCTACTCCTAGTTTCTGGCCAAATGCTTTTCTTGTAACATCATGAAACTTAAAAAGTGTATTTAATCTGATACAGGACAATCATTTTCATGTTCAAAATGCATTTGACAAGCTTCCAATGTGAGATGGGGGGTGCTTTTTCATTCCAATTCTTTTTTTTTTATTTCAAACTTTTTATTTATTTTCTAATATTACAATTATATCTTTGAAAAACAACATGGCAGCTGAGTTACAATGGTTCAATTACATGCAGATATTATTAATACAAATCTCCAACTATTTCAGCCAATATTTCCTCTCTTTTTCCCTTAATATGTACTGTCTCTTATTTAGTATACATCTTATTCTATCAATCAGATACAAAATAATTTTCTTACATTTATCAATAACTTTTAGTTTATATATATCTTAATTGTTTTAACATTCCATCTTTTAAATTTAGACCATCAATAACCTAGTAAATTTTCCCAGTTTTAATTTTCCATTAATATTTAAGTTTAACGTTTAATATTTATCATTTCCAAGTTTTAAATAACCCCAATTCCCTTTGTCACAATTCCCCACAACATCTGGTGTTCAGGATACATATCTATCTCAATTCTACATCAACAAATTGATAAGTCAATATAATATTCTTCTTTTCATATAATTTCCAAATATCTTAAATTCAATAACCAAAATTTCTTCCATTTCAACATTTAGTTTTCAGTCTTACCACTACATCAAAACTGAAATAGGTTCCAGGCATCCAGATCAGTTTAGGGTGTTGGCCCAGGTAAATAGGAAGTTTTACAGAAAAGACCTAAGCAACTGCCTTTTTTCTCCATAGCAGGAAAGGCAAGCAAGATTCATCGTCATAAGAGGAAAAGGGATTGAACGCCTATATTATTCTCCCTTCTACTCCCCCCCCCAAATTGATCCTCTTTCTTATTTCTCAAAACAGGGTATGAAACCAAACAGTTTTTACAAGGTGAAGGTGCCTGAACTAAAGGAGATAATTGAGGGTTGTATCCGAATGAACAAAAATGAAAGGTAGGGAACAGCATAGCTGCTTACATGATTATGCTAAATCAATGAATATTGTTGATGTTTTGTGGTTTGTACGTGCATGTCTGCCTGTGGATGCAAAAGTGCATATTGCACCCCTTTTAAAAATTCCATAATATCTGGTAAAGTAATCTGAGTAGATATGGGTAGAAATTATGGGTAGACCTAGGTAAGGAATGGATAGAAAAAATTCACTGCCTATTTAAAATACAGTAGTCCTCAAATTTGTTTAGTGACCATTTGAAGTTACAACGACATTGAAAAAAAGTTGTAAGTGTGAAAAAAAAATCACACTTAGAACTGTTACAGCATCCCCATGGTCACATGATCAAAATTTGAGCACTTGGTAACTGGCATGCATTTATGACGGTTGCAGGATCCCAGGGTTACTTGATCACTTTTTGCAATCTGACAAACAAAGTCAATGGGGACGCCAGGTTCACTTAACAATCATGTTATTAACTTAACAATGGCAGTGAATCACTTAATATCCGTGGCAAAAAAGATTATAAAATGGGGCAAAATTCATTTAACAATTGTCTTGCTTAGCAATAGAAATTTTGTAGTTGTAGTTGTAAGTCAAGAACTACTTGTATTCTAGTTTTAGAAATCACTTAGAATCTTAGGAGAACCTGACAGCCAAATTGGGAGATTTTTTTTTTTTAATTCTCCCAGGTAGACAACTCAACGCAAAGATTCAAAATAGCATATAGTTCAAATGCATTGCAATTTGAGATATGCCTATTGTCAGGGTGGACATAAAATACTGAATCACCAATTAAAATACTCTCAGTCTAAATCTCAAACTCCCTTGGAATTTGAGAGCTTTAGACTCTTAATGCTACTTCAGAGACTACCTGTACAAACTATAGGAGACAGCAGTGTCACGGAGACAGTTAGATAGTAGGATGGGTTGGTCTGCTTTCTGCTTTCTTGAGCCCCAAACAACAGTTTCAGACATTCACAACTGGCTGAATAGTGAGGAGGCTATCTAACAAAAAAGGGGCTTTATGGGCCATAGCTTCCTTTCTTTTCCTTCCGCCAAGTTAAATCTGATACTGAACTTTATGCTCTGAACTTTATATTCTGCTGTTTTTCTATGCTGCTTATAACTGGAGGATTTTAAGTTTGTGTAGTTAAAGGCATGGAAGAGATTGATGTTCATATACTTATGAAGATCCTGGCCTGGGTACCTCTTTTAAATAATATTGAAATAACAATCTGTGAATTCAAACTTACTTTCTTTTATCTTCATTTTGCAGAATAGTTTAAATTAAACTTGCTTCCCTATCTTCCCTGCAGATATACCATCCAGGATCTTCTGGACCACTCCTTCTTCCATGAGGATACGGGAGTCCATGTTGAACTGGCTGAAGAGGATGATGGTATTAAGACCACTTTGAAGCTTTGGCTACGGATGGATGACACTAAAAAACTGCATGGGAAGTACAAGGACAACAATGCCTTGGAGTTTTACTTCGAGCTATATAAGGATGTGGCTGAGGAAGTTGCCCAAGAAATGGTACACCTTACTGTCATTCATTTCTCTACTATTTCTCCAAATCTTTCCAGGTTAGAATGTTTTATAAATAAGAGATTTAAAGTAGAGCTACCTCTGTCTTTGATTTTTCTAACTGCACTTTGTACCAGCATGTCCTAAGAATGGCACATCTTTTAAGGGAAGTTGCTGTCCATTAACCCTTGTGATGTTAGTATCATATCCTAACATATGAATAATCATTATTTATTCAAACGTGTATTTTAAAATCACAGTAGTTTCACACAATCATTTCTGTCACGTTGCAGTCTGCGTCATGAGAATTATCACAGTTGAGATCTACTCTTTATCTGTTCCTTTACAATGTCACATTGGATGCAAATTTTTCTGCAAATGTCCATATAAGCCTAACTTGCTGTCTGCTAATAGCTCAGGATTGCTCACACTGCCAAAGATTTGTGTGTATAAATATATCTAATCACAAGCCTATCTCACACTCACCTACAATTTAATTACATATTGATTATAAGCCTACAATTTAATTACACATCTACAATAGAGCCTGCTCTGAGGACAGTGCTGCAGATGGCCGGCAAGATGTATGGCCATGTCTGACTGTCCTTCTGTTTTCTATCTTTCTGCTCTGCTCTCCTTCCTACTCCATCTCACTGACCCATCATGCAGGTGGTTTTAGGCTTTGTGTGTGAGGCAGACTACAAGCCAGTGGCCAAAGCTGTGCGAGAGCGAGTTCTTGCTATCAAGCGCCAGCGTGAGAAGACCAAACAAGCTCAGGAACAGCAGAAGCGTCAGGAGCAATCTCTGGCAATGACTCCTGATATCCTGCATTTGCTGGACCTGGATTCCCCCTCGCCTCTCAGTCCTGTCCAGACCTCAACTCCCACTACACCGGGATCTGCCGATTCTGCCCTTGGATCAACTTTTCCCCCAGAGCCAGAAGAGCCAGAGGTTGATCAGCACCAGCCATTCCAGTATCATCCTAACTATTCCTCTACCACATGTAAGCACACCCATTTTGTTATCTCTCTCTTCAACCAATGACTATATAACCAATGCCCTCCAGCATAATGGACCACAGTTTCTATAATTCCCCGACAGAGAAGCATTTGAACACTGTGCAATACAGCATCCTGAAAACCTCAGCTTGCAACTTTTAAGTATTGCTCTCATTTTTTGCTGAGATTTTTTGCTCTCTGTTTGTCCTTGAGGGGGTCTGACATTTTCAAAGAAGCTGGGCAAAATTGGCAGTCAACTGGAAAACGTAAGAGGCCACCAGATTAGATGCAGTCATATCTTATTTTACCTCTCTCCTTTTCCCTCCACAGCTGATTGTGAAACTGATGGATATTTAAGTTCTTCTGGATTTGTGGAGTTGCCTGACAAGCTGCAGAGTCATTCTAGCCCAATAACTGTTTTGGAACATTCCTTTGCTTCGGTGAGTGGAAATTCTGTCTCTGGCATACACAGCTGCATTGGGTGAGGCTGATGCATATGGCTTAGACATGGAGAGAAGGTGAACTGGCTTGGCATTGCAACTTTCCTTTCCCTCTTTATACCCACAGACCATTGCTGTGAGCCTGGATCCTGTCTCCATCAGTGACATCTCTTCCCCTGTCGACAGGTAGGAGAGTTCCAGGTTAGCTGCTATGGGCTATGACTCAGGATGTAGAGTGAACAAAATCTTGTTGCTTTCTTTCTTTTCTGAACCATAACATACACTGTACAGAATAAATAAAGCTGAATTCCCTAGAATAAAGATAATCTCTATAGGGATTACTCAGGAAGATGTATTTTTTTAAACTTGTGTTATATATTGGACTTTCCCCCTCTAGTGCTTGTCTTCACAACAGCCCTACTTCAGTTAATTTCTAAATAACTTAGAACATCATCCCCACAGGGATAACATTAGCCCCCACTTTGACAGTCTTTTGCAAGGCTCTGAAGACCTGGTGAATGCGGGGCACCCAGAGTAGGATGGAGTCCATCAAGTGGCTTATTTAATTGACTGGTTGTTGTTGCCAGGAGGGTGGGGGTTTATTGCTTCGTGTTGTTTTTATATTGGATTTTTATCCTTGTAAACCACCCAGAGTCACTGAGAGTGAGTTGGGCAGGCTTATAAAGGTTCTTAAATAAATACATTAAATAACTTCCAATGCACCATGATTCAACGACTTTGCCTTTGGCATCTGGGGATGCCAAATATGTATTGGGCTGTATGGAGCACCTTCTGATAACCATTACTGAGCCCAAGCTAACCAACAATAGAACTCTGGTGTAGCCTGTCTGAGCTTGCTCTCTCTGTTTGAAGTTTACCAGTTATTGATTTTATTTCCCCAATCCAAACAATCAGTGCTATCTGAAAAGTGCTATCTGAAAAGAAAAGTAAAAAAGGTATTTGGTTCACCATGGGGCTCAATCGATCTAAATCCAGAATACACAACAAACAGCAAAGCTATTCTCAAGGGGTTTCCCCAAACTGTTACTAAATGGAGAAAAAAAGAGAGAGGATCAAGGAACATGACAGGCAGATTCTCCTAAGAGAAAGAAAATGCTCACATTCACAGAATTTCATTTTGGAATTTCATTTTGGCCAAAACAAAGTTTGGTGAGGACAATTTGTTAAGGGTAGCAAGGAATTGCAAGTATAGATTGAATATGTATAGCAGAAGAGATATGGTGAAATTACCATTGGTGGGAGTGCATTTGAATCTTGTGGCAATATCCCAGACTTCTTTTCCCTTTCTCTGCATACAGTCAGTGTGGAAAGGATGGAATGGACAAGAAGGTACATATTCTCTCTGAGCAGGAATTAAGACCATTTCTTGAAAGCCTCAACTTTGCCTGAAACAAGAAATTTAGAAAAGACAGGAAGTGAGATGAATTTTATGATACATCCAAACTGATCATATTTCTAATTTGTTTCGCCCTCCTCCTCCTCCTCATCATCTGGGAATAGTTACACATCTGATGTGGCATCTGGCTTGAGTGATGGCTATGAGGGTCTCTCTGCAAGTGAGGACAGATCAAAGTCCTTGGCCAAGCGAGGCTCTGGAAAGCTGCTGCGCCGTCGTGCTCGATCTCGTCTGCGCATTACTAATGTGAGTGCTATCACTTGCGACAGCCTTATGTTTTAATAATGATAGTAATTAACAGACAATGGTAGAAAAGGGATTTATGTAAATATAGCTGTACTAAGATTGTGAGATGATATTAAAAGTGGAAAAAGTAAAACGTAGGCCTGGAAAATTATAATCATAAACAAAACAACTCCAGAAAGTTGCCTTTTTTACGCATTTGTCAAAAAAAAAAAGAACAAAATAACTAATTCAAACATTGATAAATACATAACAGTATACAATACAAATCATCTGTAGATTTATTCTTTCTGTGTTGTAGAACCCACTTGGCTATCCCTCATGCACAAAAAGTCCAGTATTCTGTAATTTATGGGACTATAGCTGTTAAAATCAACTTAATAAGGAAAATAAATCTATAACTAGAACATATTTTCCAGGATTAAGAAAGATTGTAATGTTACCATTATTGAAACTGGGGAATTGTATTCTATTTAAACAGGCCTCAAAATAAGATCTAAGATCTTGCCCTAAGATCTAAAAGCCATGGTATATATTACATGTACATCATACATACATCATACATATAAACCTGTATACAGACACAGAAAAACATACATAGGTAATCCATTCATCCGGACAACTGTCAGAATCAGGAACCTTCCTGGGCTTCTTAAATGTAATTATAGTCACAATGTCTTGAAGTGAGAGTACAATGAGGTTCATAATCTAGCCCAAATACAGGTAGTCCTCAACTTACAACAGTTCATTTAGTGATTGCTTGAAGTTAGAATGGCACTGAAAAAACTTATGACCATTTTTCACACTTATGATCATTGCAGCATCCCCATGGTCATGTGATTTACATTTGGATGTTTGGTAACTGGTTCATATTTATGATGGTTGCAGAGTTATGTGATTCCCTTTTGCAACCTTCTGACAAGCAAAATCAATGGGGAAGCTAGATTCACTTAACAATTGTGTTACTAACTGAACAATTGCATTGATTCATTTAACGAATGTGGCAAGAAAAGTTGCAAAATGGGGCAAAACTCACTTAACAAATTTCTTACTTAGCAACAGAAAATTTGGGCTCAATTGTTGTAGTAAGCCGAGGACTACCTGTATAGCTGTGATAGTCTTGCATACTAGAACAAAAACTTTCTCATTATTTGTTCATGAGAATTATATTGAGTGCCTATATGTCATATTGACTCCTGGCGATTGCCTGCACTAGTCCCCGCAATTTCCTTGGCAAGATTTCAGAAGTTGTTTGCCACTGCCAGCTTCCTAGGACTGAGAGAATGACCGTTCCAAGATCACCACCAGATGGATTCGTAGCTGGCTGACTGGCCGTACTCAGCATGCGGTCCTCAATGGAACTGCATCTACATGGAGGGAAGTGTGTAGTGGGGTGCCCCAGGGCTCTGTTCTGGGCCCAGTGCTCTTCAACATCTTCATCAATGATTTGGACGAGGGGATAGATGGGGAAATCATCAAATTTGCAGACGACACCAAGCTGGCAGGAATAGCCAACACTCCAGAAGATAGGCTTAAGATACAGAAGGATCTGGACAGAGTTGAACACTGGGAGCTATCTAACAAAATGAAATTCAATGGTGAAAAAAGTAAGGTTCTACATTTAGGCAAGAAAAATCAAATGTACAGGTATAGTATAGGGGGTACCTTGCTCAATAGTAGTAACTATGAGAGGGACCTCGAGTCCTAGTGGACAATCACTTAAATATGAGCCAGCAGTGTGCTGCAGCTGCCAAAAAAGCCAACACAGTGCTAGGCTGCATTAACATGGGATAGAATCAAGATCATGTGAAGTATTAATACCACTTTACAATGCCTTGGTAAGGCCACACTTGGAATACTGCATCCAGTTTTGGTCACCACGATGTAAAAAAGATGCTGAGACTCTAGAAAGAGTACAGAGAAGAGCAACAAAGATGATAAGGGGACTGAAGGCTAAAACATATAAGGAAAGGTTGATGAAATGGGTATGTCTAGTTTAATGAAGAGAAGGACGAGGGGGACATGATAGCAGTTGTTCCAATCTCAGGGGCTGCCACAAAGAAGAGGGAGTCAAGCTATTTTCCAAAGCGCCTGAAGGCAGGACAAGAAGCAACGGATGGAAACTGATCAAGGAGAGAAGCAACCTAGAACTAAGGAGAAACTTCCTGACAGTTAGAACAATTAACCAGTGGAACAACCTGCCTCCAGAAGCGGTGAATGCTCCAACACTGGAAGTTTTTAAGAAGAGACTGGACAGTCCATTTGTCTGAAATGGTATAGGGTTTCCTGCCTGAGCAGGGGGTTGGATTAGATGACCTCCAAGATCCCTTCCAACTTTATTATTATTATTATTATTTTATTATTATTATATTATTATTATTATTATTATTATTATTATTATTATTATCATCATCATCATCATCATCATCATCATCATCATCATCATCATCATCATCATCATCATCATCATCATCATCATCATCATCATCATCATCATCATCCAGCTGGCTTTGGGCCTAAGGCAGGGATAGAACTCGCATCTTCTGGTTTCTAACTTAGTGCCTTAATCATTACTCCAAGCTGGGTCTTTATGAGAATTTGGAACCAGGCAATTTGGGATAAAATTTAATTATGTCTATCAGATCTAGAACCAGGGTACATTTTCTTAAATCATGAAGAGAGGACACAGTATTAAGTTGCATAATTTGCTTGTGGCCTTTCCCCATTACTATGTTGATTTGCTACCCAGCAATTCTAGAGCCAAATTAACCACTGTGACATTTTCTGTCTTCTTGCTGATTCTTGCAATTCCCTCCAAGGCAATGAGTGGTAAAGCCTCATAGATTTAATATAACTTGAGGTTCCGCATGGATGGTATCAGAATAACACTGATACCACTAAGAATGACTTAAGGCCATCTTACTCATTCATGGCCTGATGATACAAAGATGAAATAATGGGAACATGGTAGAAAAAGGAGGTTGCCACATTTAGATTCAAATGGGAAAGATCCAAAGTGACTTACCAGCTTTATCTTCCTTAACCAGTATCCTCATCAAGTAGAGTGTAATAAGAATTAGATTTCAGAAACGAATAGATAAGCAGTTGTATCTCATTCCTTGTACTATATGTTTACACATAGACTTTGGTAGACATTTGCCTGGATTTCTTGGTTACATGACGATATATATCTTTCAAGTGTAAGAGAAAAACATAATTTGATCAAATGATATTTACAATTAGGCAGCAAGGAAATTAAATACTGATTAAGATAAGATATAAAGCTATACTTAATATTTATTTTTCCATCAAATATGGGAATGTGGAAAATGTTAAAAACAATCACCATCTAATATTTTTAGAGAGTAACATATATTTTCTCTTATTATTCCTTTCACTTCTCAACTTCTTTTTCATATAATAGAGAATTATTTGTTTAATAAATACCTGAAAGTCTGCATTTAGGGCCAAACTGCCTTAGCCCTGTAAACTGATTTTTAAAAAACAAAAAACAGTAATTTGTGGAAGTGAGTTGAATTGAAGTGTAATGCACACTATATCAATAGAGGAAATATTTAATTTATTATGTATTTACGTTCCTGCTGTCCTAGTTAGAATCTCCCTCTCTCTTCTAACATATACATATAAGAACTATTTTGCAATACAAGGGACAGAAATGTTTAAATAACAGAAAAAACAGGTTTTCTACAATTATTTTATTTGAAATGAAAATCTAAATATCTCCTTTTAGAATTGTTATTGTAAGATTTGATCATCTAGTAAATTACCTTTTAATTATTAAATGTTTACCCTGCCTTTATTACTTTATAAATAATTCAAGGTGGTGAACATACCTAATATTCCTTCCTTTATTTTCCCCACAACAATAACCTTGTGAGGTGGGTTGAACTGGGAGAGAGTGACTGGCCGAAAGTCACCTAGCTAGCTGAGTTGCCTAAGATGGGACTACGTCAGGCTCCTGGTTTCTAGGCCATTACACAGTTACTAACCATTACACCCTACTGACTCCTACTTTGTTATTTGAATGCCCTCCAAATATTCTCATTATAGTTTCAGTTAGGCAGGTAGCTCTGGATTTTCCCATTTATTAATTCAGCAAATTAGCCTGAGGGATCAGTACAGGCTACTTTAAAACTACTTATTTTTGTCTGACTTTCAGATTTTCAGAGGGTCCTTTATATTAATCTTGGGGAGGGTTCCTTTTTTAAGTAGCACATAGAAACAATCTATTCAGAGGAATTTAGCATTTTTATGCAATGGCATTTCCATAATTTAGAAATCTTTTATGTATGTATGTTTACAATTTTTACCAATCATACAAATATCATAACATTATTCAGAATATTACTGTAGAGACTTTTCTTAGTTATAATAACAAAATTATGTAAATTGAATGGCATGCATCAGACTTCTGCCAATCCACTTTGTTGTAACATTCTAAAATATCCCAGCAGAAATACATGTAAATGTATGCAGGAAAAAACCCTTCTCATATGATTAACATGCTGGCAGGAATAATTCCTCTCCAAATCACCCATGTTCTAACAAGTAGTGGAAGGGAAAGGGAAGGAAAAGGCATGCAGTTTCTACCTTTCTACCTTGCAAAGTTTTAAGCCCATCAAGATTCCCTATCTGGCCACACTGGGTTTGTGTGTGTGTCTCTGTGTCTCTGTGTGTGTTGCTTGCACGTGCTACGGTAGCAGAAACCCTAACACTAATCCTCCCAATTTCTGTAGATGCCAAATCAGAACGATCAAGTAGTTGAGTGTCAACTACAAACATATAATAACAAGATGGTCACCTTCAAATTTGACCTGGATGGAGACAATCCTGAGGAAATCGCAGCTGTCATGGTATGGATGTTGATTTCTTTTATTCACATTATCTATACCAGTAGGAACTGGGGGCAGGATGGGACCTCCTTAATTCTGGTTTTGACTATGCTTCTGGCTTTCCAGGTTGCCAAGGAATTTATCCTGAAATCTGAACAGGAACGATTCATCCAGGGAATTCATGATATTATCCAGCGTGTAGAAGCACTTCTCCAGAAGGATAAGTTGAACAAAGAACAGGGGGCTCTGGGCAAGCCTGATATGCAATGTATATCTCCTACTTCAGCTACTAATGCTCTCTCAGTGAGTTTCAGACCTTTGCTGGTTGAGAATTAGGATAGAAAATATTTATTTAGCATCCAGAAATGCTTTGCTCATTTTTGTTATTTTCCAAATGAGCAGCAGGTGCATCTCCTCATCTTTTTGATCAGCTGAGCACAGTAACAGATCTTCAGAGATAAGCCATCTTTCCTTTGGCTTTTCCTTCACTCATCCTAAAATATCTTAAAATGCTGAGACCTCTTTCATTAATGTACTTTGTTACAGAGAAAAGTTCTAGAACTCAGATTTGTCTGGAAACTGAATAAGAGTCTTTTTTCATTAATCCCAAATCATAATAGCTAAGAAGGACAGAGCATTCTTCACATGGTCAGAGAGGCCTCCTTTCATTATCTATTAAATGATATTTTTTTTACCTTTTTCCTGTTTTCTCTTAGGCTGAGTTGCCACTGCAAGACCTCTCGTGTTCCATCTCCTCATCCTCATCCCTTACTGGTAATGTAATGCAACATTTGCTCAACCCAGATTACTTTTCACTTACTACCTGAAAAGCTATTTCATTTACTGGGTCTGATCTATCAGATACTGAAACTTAACAGGAGAAGAAATAGGACTGAAGTCCTCTGAGAATTTAACCCAAAATAATATTACTCCTACTAGTCTTTGTTATTTATAAGAATGGAAGGATAAATCTTTCCAAAATTTAACAGTCAGCTATTGATACATTCGGAGAATTACAGTTCCCCCTAGGATTCTATTACTTTCAAACAAGTTCAGAAGTGCAGGAGACAGATTCCTGGGGAATTAACAAAAGAATTATATTTTTTCATATGCTGTCAATCTTTTTTTTTATTATATTGCTGAAACAAAGAATACTTGGAATAAATGATAGTATTTTTTATGCAGAAGCACTATAAATGCCATTCAATTTGGATACACAAAATATATTTGTGAACTCAGAATTATTTAATTCTAAGTGTATAACTTTTACATTAGGCTGCAATTGCCAACTCTCATGGTTTTAGTAAAAATCAAAACAGAGTTTTTCTGCTTTCTGCTGCTTTACAATATAAATGTGTGTCAAAAGACAAGAAAAGAGGGCATCATGATTGAATGCTATACCTTATCAAAAATAATATAAATGTGTTAGCAAACGTAAAAGTTAGAAATGATGCAAGACTCAGCCTTATATTCATTAAGGGATGCTAATCTGTAGTAAAGGATTTAAATATGTATCCTAAGTATTCAACCTTTTACAGATTTTGGTTGCCTTAGTTCAGGACAGCCTGTGTCATCACCTATCCATACTTCAGTGGTGGATGCAATTTCTGAGAATGAGCCCTTTAGCCCCACTGTTCCCCTATCAACTACCCAAAACGTTGGGCAACCACTGCTCTCAACTACATCTGCAGGTAAAACTGTGGTTACTTCTAGTTATAAAATACTATTTAAGTAGATAGCATTCAGGGAAGCTAACCAGGCTTGCTATATTGAAGGATCTTTATCCAGTGATGTAAAATGCTGGACATTGGCTAGATATCTAAATGATAGTGATGATGGCAACTATTATTTCCTGCCTTTAGGTTGTACCACCCAAGGTGGTGTATATATCACCCCTTCCTACTTTCCCAACAACAACCCTGTGAGTGGATTGAGCTGAGAAAAAGTTACTGAATCAAAGTAGTACTGGTAATAATGATATAGGATAATTCAACAATAAAGGGATAATCTGGAGGAGTCTAATATCCTACATGAACCAGGCTTTAAAAAAAAAAAAAAACAAGGAAAGAAACTTTACTTTAGCTTTCCTGAATTTGAAAAAACTTGTAAATGGTTTACTTATTTGTGATCTGGGCAGGGGCAAGGCTAATCCCAGTAATGTGGGAAAAATCTGAATGAATTATATAGCACAATACATTATCCCTCCCACTCTATCTTATACTATTCTCTTAGTCCCCTATTTCTTTTTAAAATATTTTAAACTTTTTGAAATAAAAGGTGTTATCCAAAATCAATATATAAGCTGCCGTGCCAAATTCATCACATACTTTAGGTTCCCATGGTGCAAAATATGGACATTGATGGAAAAAACTGGGCAAAGGATCCACTTAATATTAATTAGAAAATAAAGCTGATTGGTGATAGGAAAGAACAAAATGAACTGGGCCCATTTGCTCTGCAAACATGGGGGAAGCTTTCTGCAATGATGCATAACCAGTGAGATACAGCTGATTTCCCTTCCTTTGCTTCTAGGACAACTGACCTGACAACTTGCCTTTTTCCTTACAGGTGTCACCAGTATACCTGGACAGACCTGGCCAACTTATCATATGTATCCAGGGACTCCTGCAACACCCTCTTACCTTGTCCCCATCCCTCAACCAATTTCACCACCAAATTCTGTTCTCCCCACATTACCCCCAGCCACTTCCATTGCCCCATCCATTGGCACTGCTGTGCATGCACCACCTATCCCCATGTGGCCTCCCTCTACTTCTCCATTGTTCTCCCTCGCCAATGTCTTCTCTCTGGCTATGATGAGTATGGCCCAGTCACTTCTCCCAGCAGTATCTGTAGGGACTGCCCAGACAGGGCCTCTCTATACCTCTCCAGTCCCACAGCCACCAGTTCTGTGTCCACCAACCCCAACTACTGTACGTTTTATCTATCCTGAGCTGGTGTCTTCCCCCAGACCAGTTCACTTACCCAATGGGATGTTGGGGCCAGTGGTGTCTCCAAGCTTTAAGCCATCTCCAGTCACCTCAATTGCTGGGAATTCTGAGAACAATCCAGTAAGTCTTTTGAATCAAGTATCTTGTATGACTGTAGATGAGGGAAAACAAGAGGCTCTCTTGTATCCTCATGCCTCAGTTCTAAGGTACTGTTGAAATGTATTTCTTAATTATGATGGGTGAACATAAATGGAGACATTGCTACATGGAATTTTGTTCATGTTAGGGAATAGTGAATGCTTGTATTATATTTAGTCATCAAAAGCTAGCAATTTTAACAATGGGCATGGGGATTTTTTATTATAATAGATGGACATTCCTTGGAAGCTTTACCTCAGCTCCATAGGAACCTCAGTTAAATACTGATTGAGAATTCCTAATTGTAGCAGCTTCTCCATATTAGGGTCAGATGTACATTATTTTAGCACTGCCTGAATACCAGGTTAATCCTCTGATTTAATGAATTATCAATGGATAACACAAACATATCTTGAAGAAACAAACTGGAGTTCCACTGCATGGTGAATGGACCAAAAATAGAAAGTTTTCTGCTGATTTATTTCCCTTTCTCCACAGGTAGCTCCTGTTTCTTCCTGGTCTGGATCACAATTAACCATATCAGATCTATCTACCTCCAATGGTTCCTCTGCTGAACACACAACCATCAGTGAAGGTAAGAAGTGTTTCAGAAGAATTGGAGCAGGAAATCTGGAGCCCTCTACAGGTTGCTATCGTGAAAAGTCATGACTCAGAGCAGCATCCATAGTGGATAGCTCAAAATCAGCACAGTGCCAGATGTGATGATGCATATATATTCAAAAGGGGTAAGGTTTGCATCACAATGCTACATCTGCCATCTTGCAAATTTTGACACGCCACTATCTTCTACAAATATTGCTATGAGCTAGGCTTAAATTGTTCTTAGCTATAGTGATATAAAACTGTGTTCCCTTCCTAAGACAGTATCATCCAACAGTTGCAAATTGTGGAAAATCACTTCACATGCTTGATTGCATCCATTTTGTTGATGTGGTTAAGTGAGCTTAATGGGTAGTCTGACTGGTAAATATTGGTCATCGCAGGCTGCAAGATTGCCCCTTCCAGTCCCTGAGAAACCTTCCCTGGTGCCTTTCTTTTCCAGCATCACTTGACTTGGCTAGTTTTTGTGTTGCTGCAGGTGGCATAAGGCTGCTGCTGTACTCAGCAGACTTGTGGAGTGGTGGAAAAGTTCTAAAACCATACTTTCCTGCTTTTCTGCTCTCCCAGGCATGGTAAAAAGAGAGAGGGAGAAGAAGACCTGAGCTAGCCCTTTCGCTTTCATTTTGATTTTGTTTGATACCACAACTGCGCTCCAGATGTATCCCTCTCATTGAAACCTTGATTGTCTTACTTTACAGGGGAGGTTTACCACTCTTACGGAAGCATGTATATAAGCACCATATAAGCCGTGGCCTTTCACCAGCTTTCAAAACGAGCCACAGCCAGGGCATCAATCAAATGAAATGGGAGGCAAAAGTTCCAACTCTATTTCCTTTGCTTGGCTCTCTGTTACTTGTTTGGGGCCATAGATTTCATGGAACTATGGGGTCTATGACTATAACAAAAGTCTTTCCATGGGTAACTTGTTCCTTTTGATACTTCATACAAGGAGACATATTGTGAGCCTCTGCACATCCCACATAGGAGAAGAGCTTACATAGGTTATCCAGTGACTTTAAGTAGCATTGCTTGGGCTTCAAGATATTCTTTGAGCAGTGGCTGGTAGCTGTAACATCTAGAGGAGAATTCTAAGAGTTGCCAACTTTGAAAAATACTGCTCTACAGGAAGATTTGCCTACACCTCATACTTTGTTTCTCTTTACCAGGAGACCCCAAGCCACAAATCCTGGGGCGTTTCCAGGTGACACCCACACGGAATATCCCATCAGAATCTTCCCCCAAAGGCAATGGACCTGACATCTCAAGTACTTCTGAATCTGATAGTGGATCTCCTGGTGAAACACCTGTGCAGGAAGGCGAGGAGGGCACCACTCCTGTAGCAGAAGGAGAGGGGGAAGGAGAGCCCACACATAGCAACATTGTTTGGATGAATTATATACACAGCCCTTCCTACCCCAGTAGTGATGATTCAGACAGCACAGAAGATGATGATGTCTGGGTTGAACTACAAGCCTTGCGCCAGAAGTGAGTAGTTTTGGTACTACTTGGCAGTAAATAAAAATTTTCCCTACTCCATTCAGTAGTATTCCCATTCATTCTGTCCTTCTCTCAGGCATCTCTCTGAAGTGGAAAAGCTCCAGACCCAGCAGAAACAAGAAATAGAGGAGCTTTATGCCCGCCTTGGCAAGGTGCCACCTGCTGGAATTGTATCACCTGCCACCATACTTTCCAGTCGCCAACGCCGCCTCTCTAAGGGCAGCTTCAATCCCCTGAGGCGCAGCAGCCTACAGCGCCCAGACGCAGCGCAGCCCCAAGGTAAGTCTTTTCTTACCTCTGTGCTAAGTGCATGCAAGCAATGGACAGACATGGCTACAGACTTAATTGACTAATCTAGTTGTAAGGCAAATTTCAATAAGCCTACTTAAATGAGAAATGTCTTGTGACACTTTGGAAAATGCCCTTGGCATGTGGGAAACTATTCAGCACTGCTGTTTTGTTAACAATCTCTAGGCATTTCCTGGGTATCTGTAAGCTGAGAACCTGTTATATTTTAAATAAATACCTACCTATCTATGGAGAATTGTTTCAATGAAATAACAAGACTGCAGGCCTGATCTCAATGAAAACACTTTAATAGTGACCAAATACAACTTTTTAGGGATAAAGCCTTTTAGCCTCATTCACAGTACAAATTGTACAGCCATTCATTCTCTTACTTGCTTCCAGATACATAAAATCCTTGAGAAGGGAGGACTTTAACCACCCTGACTCACCCCATTGCAGTAGTTAAAATAACTCTTTCCTTGTTTCTAATATTAGAAGAAACAAACCATCTTGATTAAGATTTCAGTAGGATGGATGGGTGGGAGAGATTTTTTTTTTTAAACACCCCCCATCCCAATGAAAATAAAATGCATATTGTAATTGTGTGTGATATTGTATAATGCTGTTAGCTTCCCATCTATATTATACTTATATATTGATTTTCATTACAGTTGTCTTTGCATTAATGTGATTATTACCTCTGCAGGGATCATGAGGAGAAATTCTGTGAGTGGCAGCAGCCTTGCCTCCCAGGAACAGCGACAAAGTAAAGGCGTAAAGTTTGCTAGTGATATTGGATGTCTGGTAAGGAATGGAGTAGGCCAGCAGCTGGCTGGGAATTCTGGGAGTTAAAAGTCCACACGTCTTAAATTTGCCAAATTTGAGAAACACTAGAATGTTTCGAGAATGTTTGCTCTGGGCCAGCAGTTAACTAGCCTCTGTTGAGCAGGCAAGTCTTGTGCAACCCACCTTGCCTTTTTCTTTCCCCATGCATGGTATCTACAGGTATGTTTGCTGCCTTAAGTTATATATAAAAGTTGAGATAAAAAATATAATAATAAGCTGCCTTTTGCTATTGACTGGTGATGATTTTGGCAATGGTGTTAAAGTGGTGCTCCAGTGGTTTTGCACCTAAGGTACCTATTACTATTGGTATCTTTGCTTTCTTTTGCCACATTCTATTTTGCAGGTCTTCAGTTAGTTTCTGTTTTTCTCCAGTTCTTTCTCTTCTATTATACTGTCTCCAAGTACTGCCATATCCATTATCCAGACTTCCTTGTTTTTCTTTTCGATAATTGTTAAGCCTATTCTGTCTGTTTAAATTCTATAATCTCAGAGTACGGCTTTATTTATTACTATTTTTTCTATTTTGTGGTCAGTCAATTGCAAAAGGCAGCTTTACTTGGAACAGCTTATATCTTGCGATGTTACTTTTAATACAATCGAACAACATCTGCCTATCACAGGACCTTGGGAAGGATTTGATAGGTGGGCAAAAATACCAAATCCAGTCTAAACAACTGACTCACTGCGTAGTCCACCATAATATGTAATATAGATCAGGACCCCATAAGAGGCAAAGAACAGAACTTGAATGCAGCACACTAGTTTTCAAAAGTTTCAGAAATAAAAACACAGGTGTAAGTTTACGTCTTTATTATTTTGCTATAGTAATCAAAATATGATGACCAAATCCATGTTTAATATTTCAGTACAGAAATTAGAATAATGATGTTCATTAATAACTCTTGAAATCTTTTATCCAAATTTCTAGTTATGTGTAGCATAGAATAGGAGCTTGAAATTCTCAAGTATCAAATTCTGGCTAAAGAAATCATGCCATTATATAAATCTTCCTTAGACTGTCTGGATTGAATGTACTAAGCATGGTTTCTTATACACATGTTAATAAATAACATGTAATACCTCTTCTGGGTTACATCTAGCCATCTATTTAGGTCTGATAGGAAAGGCATGTTATGGGTCCAGTCTGCTAAAGAGTTCCATCTGATGGCACCCGAGCAACAAGCCGTTTCTGCCATAGCACCCATAGCACTTTGGAGTATCATTCCCTCAAGGCAAGATTAGACTCAATCCTATTGGCATTCCAGAAATCTCTTTAAAAGTGGGTTTTTTCCAGCAGGCTTGGGGACCCTACAATAACAGGGAGCCCATGAAATAATGTATGTGGGATTTGATGCATTTTAAGTTCATTGTTTTAATTATTATTTAAAAGTTGGTTTTAGGTTAATTGTTTTTAATGGTTATTTAAAAATTGTTTTATTAGTTTTATTATACACCATCCAGAGTCACATCACTGAGATGGGCAGCTGTATAAATTTGATAAATGAAATAAACCACACATATATTGTGCTAAATCAGATCTATTAAACCATGTGAATCCAGAAGTGAACCACTTGTGACACTCCAGAATTAAAACTTCCATTAGCTCAGCCCTAGCCAGCAATACCAATAGCAAGGCACGTTATGAGTTGAAGTACAGTAACAGCTGAGTAATAAGGATGATCTTATTATAACCTCTACAAAAATGATGCATTTTTATGGCTTAGCACATTAAGTAAGACCATTTCATCAACCAGCAATAGACATCCAATGTGTGCTATTTTAAATTCATTGTTCTCACAAATTATTTTTTATTTCTTCAGTAACCAGACCATTGGTGGATACTTTTGTGGATTCTACCTCAGCCTGCTGCCCATCCTCAAAAGGATGGAATGAAAGGGCCTTCTGCAACATATGCCTTTTGCTCTGTTTATAAGGGCAGTCACTATTATTCAGTATGGCAAAGATATCTTGATAAAAGGAACAGAATTGATGCCTCTGAGGATTGTATCTGCACCAAACAAGTAAAGATGACAACACTTCAGTGCTACTGAGTTTCTAAGCTTCAGATATGCAAAAGGATGCTGAGCCCCTGCGATTTGGGAGGATTTCTCATGAAAATGCCAAGATGTGCATGCTTTTCTGCTGCTTCTGCCTTATAAAGGAATGCAATTAAAATAGAAGCAAAGTGAGCCCTATGGGATCTTTCATGCTCTGGAGTGGAATCCTTATGCTTCAAGCTTTATTGGTCTATGTGCCTTGATAAGAGAGAGATCAAGACTTAGAATAGATCTTACTTGCTCTCCTTAATTTCCAAAGCCACCTCAAGTTTCTCTAAATCTTTAAACAACTGTCTTATGGGAAATGACTATAATAGGTCCTTTACTCATTACTTCAGCTGCAAGTTGAGCCCCAACAGCAGTGGCAATCTACTTGATCTCCTCTGCACTTTTGGAAAAAATTGCCTTGATTGAGGTTCAACTTTTCTTACAAGGGTATCTGCACTTTGGAATGAAAGCCTTGTATATGAGGCTTTGTACATCTACCGTAATATATAAAGACGGGCTTTGAAAGGAAAGCTGATATTGCATAAGGCAACATCAATCTGGCCAAAATAAAAAATGTGAACTTAATGAAAATAAACATAATTCAGAGAAAAACAGTCCAGATTCTTTGACCCTTTCCCCCCCCCTCTTCCCTGTACAATACTTACTATTATATTCCGAGCTCCCCATTGAGGTTGTGTTCAGGCCAAGTGCTTTTAGGAGAGCTATTCTTTTTTCCTCCATTTAGATTCAAAAAATGAGAAGCAGGTAGTGAAAAAACAAGGAAGTGTTGCAAGTAGGAAATAATGGCATTGATCCCTACCTTCCCCCAAGTACTTCTGTTAATAAGGCAGGCACTAGCACAATAAAATATTTATTAGGAAGCTAGTACTCTGGGATCTAGAAGCTGTTTTGAATCCCCCTCTCACAGAGCAAGGAAGGCTGCATTCCTGCATTGAGAGGTGATCCCACCTACTAAACCCTCTCTTGACTTCCAGTTCTGCACATCAGCATTATTGGTAGAGGCAAAAAAAAACACCCATTGCTGTTGAAGATTTCTAGTCTTCCATTTCCTTGGTGTTATAAATACATAAATGTGCACAAAAGCAGCAAATTTATGGTAATAGTAGAGTGATATAGATGAATTCAGTTCCGTTATCATCAGCAGAACTTCCAAGGGAGTAAAAGAGAAAGAACCATAAAATGCACCTCTTCTCAATACTGACACAATCCAAGAAAGCATTGTATTCTACTTTTTCTTGCTGCCCCCATTTCCAATAAAATTATTTTAATAATAAACCTCTTTGATGCAAAAGGCACATTCCACAGTAAAAGAAATGTATTTATAAAAACTACCGTAGCTGGGATATACCAAAGAGGAACAATCTCATGATCAAAACTCTTTATAAGCAGAGGAGAGAATCTAACAGAAACAATAAAGACAAATGGATGAAATTTGCAATGGGAGATATCTGAGTGAAAGCAACAAGCAGGAACTGTCACACATTTCAACTATTTAGGTAGTTTACTCTCCAAGAATGTGGTAGAGTGTTATTGGGCTCAATCCTGCTTGTTTGGTTCATATAAATAGACTGCTGGGCACTCTGGAGAAGTAGTATTAGAAGGTTAAGCTATAATTGCTCTAATTAGCTCTTGATCATTCTAGACTTGAAAATATTCTAGAATTCTAATAAGAGGGGGAAATCTTGCTGTTGAAATCTGAATTGCAAACAAATAATGTAGGAGAAATTTTCTACAAAAGAGAAAATTCCTTTCTTTGAGCTTTAAAGAAATATGCATTTGATAAATGCCTTGTCTGGCTTCTAGTCAATTGCTGGTTTAATGATTCACTTACTCCAAACATGTAAGAAACAATAAAGCAACAATACGGTTGTCAAAAGTTTATGGCCTGGAAATGAACTGAACTGCCTGCAAGAATTCTGCTTAATAAAAAAAACTTCAGCAATTCAGGGCTAGGGATTTGTGCAATAAGAATTTTTTATTTTTTGCCATTTGAGGGGGGGGGGAGTACAGGCTCATCTAAATACTAAATATTAAATGTCAAGTTTGTTTTTCTACTTTCTGAAGTCACCCTTATATAAGTTTTATTAAGAATATTGATTACAATAGTAAAATCTAGCTAAACTTAAAGAAAAGAGAATAGAGAAAAGGAGTAAAAAGTGCAAAGAAAAAGAAAAATGAAGAAAAAGAACAAAAGATAAATATAAAGGGGTGACATCAAACCATCACAAGTATAAAATTTAGTAACTCTTCAGCCTCACTAAAGTTACAAACATTTATCACTTTATCCAATATTTCATCTATTATCTATTCCTTTTCTTCAAATAAATTTATGTATTAATACTATAAGATGCAAAAATAACAAAAGAAAATAGGAAAGATAGGGAAGGGAAAAGGGCAGGGATAAGTGTGGGGAAAAGGGAAAAGAAAGAGAAGGCGTTGACTTCTTTTTTATATATATAATATTTTATTAATTTTCCAATTTTACATTTCAATATTTAAGAAGCAACGTGGTGACTGGGTTACAATAGTTCAATAACAGAATCTTGGTGCAAATCTCAGGTTACAACATCGAATATTTCTTCTCTTTTTCCCTTAACATTTACTGTCTCATATTCAATACATATCTTAATTACCTTCAATCTTCATAAACAATCCATATCCTGTTATTAATTTTACACAATTTTTTAATTTCTTATCAATATTCCAATTTAATCTTTAATATTTATAATTTTCAGACTTTGGGTAACCAAAATTTCCCTTATCTCACTTGATAACAAATTATAATATCCAAAATACATATTTTATCTATTTGAATATAATCTTGTTCTATTCCCTAAGAGTTATCTATTTCCCATCATATTTAATCATCTACTTAATAACACAATATCCCCTTTAATAAATCAAAACCATTATATATATATATTGCCTGGGTTAATCAATAAATCAAACATATTCATAATATTTAACTTTCTTTTCCCTTTTAAGTCCAATTTTTAAATATTAAGCCGATAAAATCCTTATAATAATAATAATAATAATAATAATAATAATAATAATAATAATAATAATAATAATAATAATAATAATAAAGTTGGAAGGGACCTTGCAGGTCATTGAGTCCAACCCCCTGCTCAGGCAGGAAACCCTATACAATTTCGGACAAATGGCTGTCCAGTCTCTTCTTAAAAACTTCCAGTGTTGGAGCATTCACCACTTCTGGAGGCAGGTTGTTCTAACTGTCAGGAAGTTTCTCCTCCTTATTTTCAACTAGTTTCCAAATATTATAAATCTGATAACCAAAATTCCCCTTATCTCAACATCTCCCTTTAACCCTCTAATTGGCAATATTAAATCCCCTCTAATGAGTCAAAATCCCAGTTTTTTTCAATCTTATTCTAGCTTTCTTCCTTTGCCAATTAGGCTTCCATATCAACGCCTTTAAATCATCAAATAGATCTCCCTCTATTCTTACATATGTTGTTTGAATTAAAGGAGACCATTTGATTGCTGATTATCTGGAAGGACTAGCCCATTTGTATTCATTAAATTGTCTCCCTGTTATTCCAGTTTCCCATGTTTGCTCTAATATATTTGTCTTCAATTCAATCTGTTCCACTTCTTTCTCAAATTTCTTCTGATTTATATAAAAAGTCATTTCCATTTTCAATGTTGTCGCTTCCTTTTCTGGATTTTCCATCAGGTGTATTTGATGATCAATTGGGTCCTCTGTCTTCATATTTGGTTGTCCCGCTTCTTCTGTTATCTTCTCCATTGTTGGTTCTTTAGTTGTAGTCAAAATTTGGCTTTGTGCATCTAAGCTGGCATCTTGATCTTTTATTTTAGCTCTTATTTTATCACAAGCTGCAAGAATGCTTTCATGTATTGCTTTTAGCATAGAGAGAATCTTTTCCTGGTCTTCATCCATCTTTCATTTATTTGTAAATAGTCTTTCTAGTAAAAGTTATTTGTTAAGCAAAAGACAGTAAAGGTTTATAGTCACAGTTCAAGTGGACCAATTTTGCTGCCCAGCTTTCTTACAGCTGAATCTTCTCACAGATGGTTCCAAGGTCAGGAAAGTCTTATCTAGGTCTGGGCTTTAAGCCAAGTCTCTTTTTAAGAAATAACAAATTGCAATACCAAGCTTCACCACAAGATGTCACCGATGCCGTTTAGAGTTTTTTAAGTCCCAATTTTTTCTAATTCTTTTTCCAATTATATTTCTTTTTTGTAGATAAAAACAAAGATCTCCAATATAAATAGGAAAATTTTTAGTCCCCAACTTTCAGAAACATATAAATCCAATTAGATTAAAGTTGTTCTTTTTAATGCTTTGATTCCCCTGGATAGTCAGATGCCACTATTCTTAGAGGTGGGATAGAAATGCCCTTCCCTCTCTCCTCACAGGGGGAAAATACTTCAAGCAGCCTTTACAGGAAAAGAAGGTACTTGGGGTAAAGAGAAGATCAAATTCACCCAGTTTCATCCGTGTTGCTTTCAGAGTGCTTGATAGAAGATTTGACTTCGGCTGTCTGCAGCCTAATGATGAGCCATATTGCTATGGCCGGTCTTTTCTCCGCCAGTTTGGAGGGCTGCCCCGGATCGAGCGGGAGGGCTGCCGCCTTCCCACAATCAAGCGGGGGTCCCCTCCTTACTCGTTGCCCATACAGGGTGACTTTCGACCCTTTCCAGGGTCCCCCAGCGAAGGAAAATCGGACGTGGAAGATGGAGTCACCTTCCAAGCGGCCGCAGCGGCCGCAGCAGCAAACCGGAAGTCTAAAAGGCGTTGACTTCTGACTTCCTTTGGTGCAGTAGAATAACAAAATAACATCAAATCTCAACTTTGTATTTTTACATAATAGTGTAAATTAGCCATTTCTATAATAACAAACCTATCTAATCGGTAAAACCCAAAATCAAAGTTTCATTTTTTTCCACCTCAAGCACAAAGTCCCGAAGCGACTTCCAAGAAACAAAAGTAGTTGTATTTTTGTCTTTAATCAAAGCGGTTAGTTTAGCCATCCCTGCTAACTCCAACTCCTGCAGCCATTCATCCATTGTGGGAATCAAAGTGTCTTTCCATTTTTGTGCATAAAATAATCTTGCTGCCATCAACATATATAGCATCAAAATTCCATTTTTCCCCAAAGTCTTTTTCCATTGAACCCCCCCCCCCAAAAAAAATCCTGGTTTTATCTTCATATTCACTTTTACAATCTTCTGTATTAAGATATGAATCCTACTCCAATATTTCTTTGCTTTGTCACATGTCCACCAAAAGTGATAAAAGGTCCCTTCTTTACTTTTACATTTCCAACATTTATATGAAATAACTTTATACATTCTTGACAACTTATCTGGTGTTAAATACCAACGATACAACATCTTATAACAATTTTCTTTTAAGTTATAATTTAATGTAAATTTTAAACCTTTCGTCCACATATTCTCATTGTTCAAGCATGACATTATATCCAAAATTCCTTGCCCACTGAATCATGCAGTGCTCTACATGTTCATTCTCCAAATTCAAATTCAATAACAATTTGTAAACTTTAGTAATAATATATTCATGACTACCACACAGTAGGATTTCCAGTTTGTTTTTCACAAATCAAACCCATAACTCTTTGCTTTAAATCTTTCTTTCAATTGTAAATATGTAAACCAATTGCAATCACTTCCTTCTGATTCTAACTCCTCCTTAGACTTAAGAATACAATCACCAAAGTTAAAAGATATTATTTGACCGTAAGTCCACCAGTCTGGCTTCACCACCATTTCTTTTCTAAAAAAAGCTGCCTCTCTGGGGCGACACACACAGAGACAACTTTACAGAAAGCCTTGTTACATATTTATTCCAAATTCTTAGGGTGGCATGCCTAACAAAATGGTTATTAAAATCAATATTTACTTTACTTTGTCATACCATTGGTAACCATGCCATCTAAATCTTAATTCATGACCTTCTAAATCAAGTGCCTCATATTTTGGAGATTTATCCACTCTTTTAGCCAGACCAAACAGCAACATTAAAATACAATTTCAAATCCATCAGACCCAAACTTCCTCTCTCCTTAGCATTTTGCAAAAGTTTATATCTAATTCTTGGTTTTTTCCCTTGCCATATGAACTTGGAAATATCCTTCTGCCATTGTTTAAAAGGCGTATCAGTTGCAAGTATTGGTAACATCTGAAACATCTTTGGTAAAACATTCATCTTAATTACAGAAATTCTATCCAACAATGATAAATGCAATTTATCCCATCTTAATAAATCCCTTTTGATATTATTCCAAAGAGGCACATAGTTATTTTGAAACAATTTTGTGTTTGTATTTCTCAATATAACCCCCAAATATTTCACCTTTTTCTCAACCTTAAAACCAGATTTTTAAATCAATATATCACAGTCCTGAGAGGTCATATTTCTAATAAGCATTGTTGTTTTCTGTTTATTTTAAACCCCACTAAGATTCCAAACTCATTTAATTTTCTCATCAAATATTCTATATTATTTTTTGGATCTTGCAAAAATATAACCAGGTCATCCATCTGTTATCTGTTCCATAAAACATTATCTTTTCAGTCCCAGTTTCACCAGAAAATCCATAAAGGGTAGCTAGAAGTAACAATATATCTTATTTTAATTATTTCAAAGAAATCCACCTTTCTATTCCTTCCTTTTACTTCTAACAGTCTTAATCTTTAGTTTTTCAAATATTGTAGGATTTGATTTCTCTTCATTTCTTCTTTGTCCCATCACACAAGATTTTCAAACCTTGTCAGGCCTAGCCCCAAAACAACACAAAACAAAACGGCCAAAGTTCAATTCTTTATTTGCTTACACTGTATAGACAGATTTTTTCCAGAGTAAACCTACCCTAAACTGATGGATATATCTTGGGAGATTCTAGAGGCTGGCTATACTAAATCATTTCCTCTTCCCACAATCCAGCTCTGTGGTGGATGTTTCTTGTCTTGCCCTCCCCCCTTCTTCAAAAGTGTTCCCTCCTTCAAAGGAATCTGCTTTTCTGTAATCCATCCCCTCCCCTTCATAGATACATTCCACCCCACCTTTTCTGAAACTCTTAATTGGAAAAAATTATCTAAGTCATTCTCTTGGTTTATCATTTGTATTTTCCTTTTAAATTTCAAACTTTAACTAATTTCTTTTGTAGAATAAGTGAAATCTTTCTAAATCAGGGTCCCCAAACCCCAGTCTGGGGACTGGCACTGGTCTGTAGTGCACCAGAAAAGGGCCACGCAAATGAGCGAAGCCTCTGTCCGCGCATGCGTGAGATGCAGGTAGTGCACAAAGCCACGCCCCTTCCAGTCCTTGGAAAAACCTCTTTCCACGGAACCGGTTCCTGGTGCTCAAAAGGTTGGGGGCCGCTGTTCGAAATCATTCTCTTTTGATACGATCTCTTTATCTTGTCAAATAACATTTGTTCTACATCTGATATTTCTTCAATAATATATTTTGAACATACAGGTAGTCCTTGACTCACAGTCTTTTGTTTAGTGACTATTTGATGTTAAAATGACACTGGAAAAAGTGACATATGACCATTTTCCACACTTTTCCACATTTAGGACTGTTGCAGCATCTCCATGGTCATGTGATCAAAATTTGGACACTTTGCAACTGACTCATATTTATGATGGGTTGTAGTGTCCTAGGGTCACATGATCACCTTTTGCAATCTTTTGACAAACAAAGTCAGTGGGAAGCAGATTCACTTAACAATCATGTTACTAATTTAATAAATGCAGTGATTCACTTAATAACTGTGGCATGTTCTCTTTACCCAGAGAAATTCCAAGGAATCAACTTACCAGTTCCTTTGGCAAAGATCTTTCATTTGCCATACGTACCCTGAAATCCCACTTCCTGAAGTCACTTTTACTTTGAAAAGGGGCTTTCAGATATTCTTTTTTGTTTTATAACAAATTTTATTGGTTTTCCAGTTTTACATCCAGGTATTTAGAAAGCAGCGTGGTGATTGGGTAGTCATTAGTTCAATAACAAAATCTTTAGTACATATCTCAGGTTACATTATCAAGAATTCCTTTTCTATTTCCCTTTACATTTGCTATATCATACTTAAGCTAGTAAATTTCTAACCATAACAAGCTCAGTTAAAACATTTATCAATATATTTTTTGCTTATACATATCCATATCCTGTTTTTAAGTTTTACCTAATTTTTAATTACAATATTCCAATTTAACCTTTAACATCCATAGTATTTAAGTTTCGGGTAACCCAAATTTCCTTTATTTCACTACATAAAAGTTATAATATCTAAAATACACATATTACTTACTTAAATATATTCTTATTTTATTTCATAAACATTTTCTATTTCTCATCCTAGTACATCACCACTTACTAATAGAGTATCCTTTATTGTCTCAAATCCATATTATCTGGGCTAAACAATAGTTCGAGGCTAATTCCTAATAGTTAATTTCCATTTCCCTTATAAATCTAAATCCTAAATATTAAGCCAATTAATCCCTTATTTTTTATCATTTTCCAACAATTGTTATGGTTCCACAGGAAGATTGCATTTAATGAGAAACATGAGGCCTTACCTCTGAGAATCCATTTATTGCAAAAATAACCTTGGCACTTACATGGATGGATGCCAGAAACTGAATTTCTCTGGCTGGCCGTCTTTCTTTACTTGCTACACCCCTCCCTTATTTTACAGTCATGAATTACGTCTTCCAATTAGGCTGGAGACCAAAGATTTACTTCCGTTTCTTTCCCGGGCTTTCCTCCTTCCGTTTCTGCCTTCTGAATTAACTCTAAAAATACCAGACAGTTCTACATATCTTGTCAAAGCAATAATATCCTATATTAACAGCGTTGACATCCGGCCCCCCTTACAAAAAGGACAGATCCTGTAATGTAAGCAAAAGCATATATTAATGATTAGTTTTCGGTTTGTTGGGGTGTTTCGTATGAAACCTTTTGACGAGTCTGTCAGCTTTCACCTCACTGGATTTCACCCAAGTAGCTTCAGACAATGGGTATCCCTTCCATTGTACTAGGTACTGCAATTTCCCTTTAAAAATTCTAGAATCAAGAACATGTTTCACTTCGTAATGGGTCTGCCCCGCAACTACGAGGGGCCCAGGTGCTTTCTTCGGGGGAGGTCTTAAAGTGGAACCCCGATAAGGTTTTAACAAGCTACTATGGAAGACAGGGTGGATTTTACCCAAAAGCCTAGGGAGTTTCAGTTTTACTGTGACCGGATTGATGACCTTTACGATGGGAAAAGGCCCTAAGAATTTCGGTCCTAACTTCTTACTGGGTAATTTGAGGCGCAAATATTTGGTCGACAGATAAACCTCTTCCCCAATTTGGAACGTTCTTTAGGGAGCTCTCTTTTTATCAGCTTGCTTTTTATAGGTTTCAAAAGTCTTTTTTAAAGCATTTTCATGTTTCTCCAAACTTCTTCCCATCCCCTCACCCATTGGTCAAGTGTCTGGGAAGCTGTTGGCATCTGGGGGTATTCAGGTATTGGACCGAACTCTTTGCCTGTGGCTACTCTGAAAAGTGTGTAGCCGGTGCTGCTGTGCACAGAATTATTGTACGCCACCTCTGCAAAAGGGAGGAGGTCAGTCCAGTTCGTCTGTTGATAGGACACGTAGCATCTGAGATATTGCTCCACCATTTTGTTAGCGGCTTCTGCAGCTCCGTTGGTGGCTGGATGAAAAGCGGATGATAAGCCTTGAGATGATCCAATTAATTTGAGAAAACTCCTCCAAAACTTTGCTGTGAACTGCACCCCTCTGTCTGAGATTATTCGCTTAGGGGCGCCGTGCAGTTGGTAGATATGTTTCAGGAACAATTTAGTCAGTCGTTGAGCGGATGGGAGTCCTTTGCAGGCGATGAAATGAGCCTGCTTCGAAAACAGGTCTATTACAGTCCAGATGACCGTACTTCCTCTACTTTCAAGTAGGTCTACAATAAAGTCCATAGCTATTTCTTCCCAGGGTTGGGAAGGGTCTGCCACCGGTTGCAGTAATCCAGGGGTTTTCCCCGGTATTCTTTTCATTGTGGCACATACAGTACAACTCTTCACATAGTTTTCCACATCTCGTTTCAGTCCTGGCCACCAAAATTGCCGGCGGGTGAGATGTAGTGTTTTGAGATATCCAAAGTGTCCAGCCTGCTTTACATCATGGCTGTGTTTGAGAGCATTGAGACGGAGGGATTCAGGCAAATACAGTTTCCCCCCTTTGTAAGCCAAACCATCCCTGCACATCAAGGAGGTTTGATTATCTTTGAACCATTGATCGGTGAGGAGCTCTCGTTTTATTTTCATTGCTCCAGGGTCATCCGGATTAGGGACCCTGCGAGGCGTGATCTGTGCAACAGGTTGTGGATTGGAGATAATCGCCTCGTTGACTTCTTCACGTTCGCTTTTGTATTGGGGCAATCTCGATAGCACATCAGCTAGGAAGTTTCCCCCCCCCCGCCGGTATGTACTTTAGAGTAAAGTTGAAGCGGTTAAAGTACTGTGCCCACCGTACTTGCTTTGGGGACAATTTGCGAGGAGTTTTCAGTGCCTCTAGGTTTTTGTGATCTGTCCATACTTCGAATGGCACCTTGCTCCCCTCCAGGTAATGTCGCCAGTTTAACAGCCCCCATCTAATTGTGAAGGCCTCCTTCTCCCATATTGCCCATCTCCGTTCACTTTCCGTAAATTTTTTGGAGGTGTAGGCGCAGGGTTGCAGGACTCCCTTCTTGTTCTTTTGAAGCAATACAGCTCCAACTGCCACATCACTGGCGTCGGCTTGAATTACAAAGGGCTCCCCTAGACAGGGGTGCTTTAGGACTGGTTCGGCAGCAAATAGTCTTTTTAAATTCTCAAAAGCTGTTTGACAGTTCATAGTCCATGCTAGTGGTTGGCCCGGTCGCGGCTTCCCTCCTTTTTTTCCTGTTTTTAGTAAATCTGTAAGGGGTAGGGCAATTTTGGCAAAAGAGGGGATGAATTGATGGTAAAAGTTGGCAAAACCTAGAAAGCTCTGAAGTTGTTTACGGGTTTGGGGGGGCTGCCATTCGATTATAGTTTTCACCTTGGCTGGATCCATCTCAACGCCTTCGTTGGAGATTCTGTAGCCGAGGTAATCTAATCGGGTCTGGTGAAATTCACATTTTGACAATTTGGCATAAAGCTTGGCATTCAATAGTTTCTTTAACACTTCTCTCACCAGCTTTATGTGATCAGTCATATTCGTGCTGTATATCAGAATATCGTCAAGGTACACCAGAACCCCTTTGTACAAGTGTTCAAGTAGGACTTCATTAATCAACTGCATGAATACGGCTGGGGCCCCCTGTAGTCCGAATGGCATGACTTTGAATTGATAGCTCCCCATGGGGCAGTTGAAGGTGGTTTTCCACTCATCTCCTTCTTTTATTCTCACTCGGTAGTACGCCTCTCTCAGGTCTAATTTAGTGAAGACACTCCCCTTAGCCAGATGAGTTAATAAGTCCTTTAGGAGGGGGAGGGGGTATCTGTTTTCCACACTTACAGCATTGAGGCCCTTATAGTCTACGCAGAGACGAAGAGACCCATCTTTTTTTTCTTTAAATAACACGGGGGCTCCCACAGTAGATTTGGCCCGTTCAATGAACCCCCTCACTAAGTTTTTATTCACGTATTGCTGCATCTCTTCCATCTCGAGGGGGGACATGGCGTACATTCTCGGGCGTGGAAGTTTGGCTCCTGGCACCAGTTCGATAGAACAGTCATTGGGTCTGTGAGGGGGTAGGACATCACATTCATTTTCACTAAATGCCTCTGCTAAGTCCCGGTATTCGTTGGGGATGAGTGATTCATCTGGTGACGGTGAGGCAGCTATGAGTGCTCATTAGGTGGCCTAAAGTGTCCCGCAACGTCAGTTGAATCAGTGGGAGGTTCAGGCCCTATAGGTAGTCTCACAGTTCTCATTGCTTTCTCCCACCAGATAAGTGGCTTCCATTTGTCCAACCAGGCTAAGCCTAGAATCACAGTCTCAGTCATTTTTGGGGCCACTAGGAACCGAATAAATTCCCAGTGTGCCCCTATTTCTAGGCGTAAGGGCTCAGTTAACCTTGTGACTAAAGTCCCTCCCATCAGGGAGCCGTCAGCTTGCTCGAACCTCACAGGGTTGGAAAGTTGTTTTGCCCGTATGCCCATTTTCATGGCAAACGGTAGGCTAATAATGCATTGGGTGCATCCAGAATCAATTAATACATTTAAGTCTATTTGTGCTCCCGACTTAGGGATTGTAAGCTTGGCAGCTAGCCTAATTGGAAGACGTAATTCATGACTGTAAAATAAGGGAGGGGTGTAGTAAGTAAAGAAAGACGACCAGCCAGAGAAATTCAGTTTCTGGCATGATGTTATGGTTCCACAGGAAGATTGCATTTAATGAGAAACATGAGGCCTTACCTCTGAGAATCCATTTATTGCAAAAATAACCTTGGCACTTACATGGATGGATGCCAGAAACTGAATTTCTCTGGCTGGCCCTCTTTCTTTACTTGCTACACCCCTCCCTTATTTTACAGTCATGAATTACGTCTTCCAATTAGGCTGGAGGCCAAAGATTTACTTCCGTTTCTTTCCCGGGCTTTCCTCCTTCCGTTTCTGCCTTCTGAATTAACTCTAAAAATACCAGACAGTTCTACATATCTTGTCAAAGCAATAATATCCTATATTAACAGCGCTGACAACAATATTTAAATCTAATAATCATATTTCCCTGCATCTCAAAATTTCCCGTTAGCCCATTAGTTGAGACTTTAGGATCCTCTGTCATAAATCAAAAGACCTCAGTTTTTAAATCTAACTCTAGTTTTCTTTTTATGCCAACCAGGCTTCCATACCAATGCCTTTAAATCATCAGATAGATCTCCCTTCATTCTTGCACATGTTGCTTGAATCAAAGGAGACCATCTAATTATCAATTTTCCAGAGGAACTGGTCCATTTATAATCGTTAAATTGTTGCCCTGGTGGTTCAGATTTCCATATTTGCTCTAGTATCTTTATCTTCAATTCGGTCTGGTCTTCTTCTTCCTCAGGTTTCTTCTGGTTTAAGTAGAAAGTCATGTCCAATTTTATGGTTGTTGTTTGGTTCTCTAGGTTTTCAATATGCTGTCCTTGTTGATCTTTAACACCCTCTGTCTTGGTATTACTGTTGCTTTTGGGGTTGTAGATTCTTTGGTTGCAATCAGGGTTTGGTTGTCAGAATTTTCAGTACATTGTACTTGTTGTTCTTTAAAGTCCTCTGTCTTGGTATTAATTTCTTCCGCTTCTGTTGTTTTCTGAATTATAAATTCTTTAGTTGAAATCAGGGTTTCAGTTTGTAGGTTTAAGTGGCGCCTTTGTCTTTCAGTCTAGATTTAATTATCTCAGTAGCTTCAAGAATTTTTTCAAGTATAAGTTTATAATTAACCGAAATTTGTTGCTGGTCCTCCTCCATTTCTGAGATGGTTATAAATGGTTCTTTAGTGGAGGCTATTTTTTAAACAAGAGTCAGTCAATGTTCACCTCCACAGTTCCTAAAAGCCAATTTCACCTCCCAGCTGTTCTCTCAGCTTTTTATCTCTTTTAGAGAATACCAAGGACGGATCTGGGCTATAAGCAGGTCTCTGTCAAGAATATTCACTTGCTGTACCAAACATCGCCACAAGATGTCCCCGATAGCATTTAAAGTCCTTTTCAAAACCCAGGCTAGGTTTTTATCCAATTTGAGTTCTTTTTCATCTTTTTTACAAGTAGATAACAGGTCCCCGTGAAAGTAGGAACTTTTTGGGTCCCCAAATATCAAGAAAATGCAAATCCAGTTACTTAGTTGTTCTTTTCAGGGCTTTATTTCCCCTAAGTAGTCAAATGCCGCCATTTTAGAGGGTGGGGAAAAAACGTTCCCTTCCCTCTCTCCTCACAGGGGGAAGAAGTTTCAAGAAGCTTTTGACAGGAAAATACTTGGGATACAAAGAAGGTAGGATCTCACCCAATTCCTCCGTGGTGCTTTCAAAGTGCTTGATATTAATTTTGGCCTCGGCTGGTAGCGGCATTAGTGATGGGCCATGTTAATGGCTGATCTTTTCCCCGTCAGTTCGAAGAGCTGCCCTGGATCAAACGGGAGAGCTGCCGCCCTTCCGCGATCAGTCGGGGGTCCTCTTCACACTCATCACCCCTCCAGGACAACTTTCGATCCTTTTCAGGGTCTCCCAGCGGGAGAAAACCGGACGGCGGAGAGAGCGATCACTCCGCACGTCCGCCAGCGCCGCAATCACAAACTGGAAACCGGGGCTTTCAGATATTCTGAGCCTCATTAAATACTGTTACTTTTGATGCTCTGAAGTATTTTAATATGATTTGCAAGGCTGTTGAAAATTAAATGTGACTAATGTATTTCTAATATCTGAAAAATATTAGTATGCTAGTAGTAATTATGTCTGATAATAGAATTATCTTATTTAAACATTGTACTAATTCCCTGGAGATTTTCAATAGAAATTATATATTAGTCATGCCTTGGTTGACCTTACTAGCCTAAGCTATCTTGAGGATCAATCTTCAAATCTGATCTGAAAAGGCTACATTTTAAGAGACTTGCCTGTTTTTTGTTCTATATTAATAGAATTGTGATCCTGTATATGCTCTTGCTAAATCCTAAATAGGCTGAGGGTAAGCAAAGTACCTTTAAGTTCAAGTAGCCAAGAACCCCTTAATGAATATCATGGTAGCTATTAACAAAAAAGGCTACAGTTCCCTACTTATGAACCAATTGTGTTCCAAGAGACTATTACTAAGTGCCTTTTTTATAAGTTCATCCAAGTATTAAAAAATGTTGTTACATTTCTTCACCTGACTTATTGCAAATATGTTTATAAATATGTTTGGTCTTCGCAAGGAATTTAGAATTTGACATGGTTAACAATGTTTTGCATTGTGGAGGCAAACATTGGTAACCTTATTGAGGCATTTTGTTTGTTCTAGCTGAGGGGGGTGGGTGAAGGGAACTACAGAATATAAAGCAAAGGTATGACAGTAGGAGTCATTTACTTCATAAAGCAGCTTTGAAGGAGTATTCTTCCCCAAAGCACCAAGAAAATAAAATACCCCTTTGAAGTTTATACAGTTCTAATAAATATATGTTGATAAAGACTGATACCTTGGTAAGTTACATGTATATGAGGAGCACAAAGAGTTCACCTATACTACTGGAAAATAAATCATTATCTTCTTTCAGATGTAAAATGTATTTTAAAACATAACTCAGAACAGAAAACCTCTGAGCCTTCTTCCTCAGGCAGTTTAGAGTTCTACCCTAAAACAACTTCTCACACACAATTATCCATTGAGTTTGTTTATTGGAGTTTCACAAAGCAGATAAAAGGGTTAAATAGCTTTTATAGCTTAGACATGGCAATATATGTTATCAGTGAACACTTTGAAATGCAGGGTGTTATCCTTAGAGTTGTGTAATTTATCCTCAAGTTGTCTCAGCGCACAAAGAGGAATGTTGACTTTCAACATCTAAAATGGGTAATTCTTCAGTTGTTTTCAATCTCAATCTGATGAAGTCTTTGCTGCCTGTGCTCGCATGATTTCAGCCTCTGTTTCTACTTCATTCAGCAAGACATCTTGGGAGAAAGCATACATGGTGTAGGCATCTGCACATGAAAGCTCAGGAAAAAGATTACATTATGCATGCTACTAGCCTCTACTAAATAAAACTTAAGTCATTTCCACCACCAATCAAGAGGCATTACACCATGACACTATCTCTGCCCTAAACTGGATGCAAAGGAAAAGTCTGGAGAAATTAAGAAAGATAATACCATTTGTCTTTCAAAATTTACCTCTCCTAAAAAAAAAAAAAAATTTGATGTCAGAAGTGCTTTAACAAAGAAACACAATGTCCACCTCATTCTGCATGAACAAATGATGGGCCCCATATTCTGGAGAAAGGACCACTAAAATGTAGTTAAAATACATGTTTACATTTCAAAACCCCTCTTATACCCTTGAACAGGCAGAAAAATATCTTGATACCTGCAAATTCTAGCTCAAAACACTCAGCCATCTGGATCCAGGAAATAGGCTGGAATGTTGCTAGGAGCAATGCATTTTGATTCCCTATAGCTATGAACAAAAACATACATGGAAACTCCTTGTTTCATGCAACTCACTGTGAAAACTTAATAGTACAATCTGGCGTCTCCCAAAGTTGCTAAATTTCAGTTTCAGATTAGTGAATAAGTTTTGGTTTATGAGAACAAAACCTCGGATTCACTGGACCAGGGCACTGGAAGAGTAATTGTCAGCCAGTCATTTCTTGCGTTGTTGTAACTGCAAGAATAAAACTAGGGCAAAATAGGGCAATCTTGATCCCCCCACCTCTTAAAATCAGGGAGAGAACTAGAATAACAAACAATCCATGTCTAGTAGGTCTGCAGGGCGCAAGGTTCTGCTTGCCATACAATAGAAAACATCTGAATTTCCGCTCTCGCCCCTGATTTTAAATCTGCTTCTGTGGACTTACGGAGACGCGCAAGAACCAGACAAGATTACTAAAGCGCTCCCCGGAGCCCAGGGACGCAAACAACGGAACTGGCCCACGACACGCTTTTCCCTTTCGGACAGCCATGACGCTCAGATTACCAAAGGATACAGATTCCTGCGGCGGCAATTCCTAGCCCGAGGGCTAAGGCATTGTTGCGAGTGTTCATCCCTCGCCGAACCATCCCCGGCCCTGGATTGAATCCAACGGGTGCCATCCTTTGCGGCTTGCCATTCATTGGCGGCACGCGCGAAAACTCTCCTCCTTGTTGCGGCGCCGACATCTTTCCCAGGACCTTGGCAAGAAAGTAGATATCAACTCCAGAAGACAGTGAGGACTGCGCAGCCATCTTTGGTGAGGGCTGTGACCTACGCTTGTCACGACGTCAGCCATTTTAAAAAAGAACCCGACTGTTACTGTGACGGTCACGCTTTTTTTGCCATCTTTGGTGAGGGCAAACGCTAAGTAAAAGGGGAGGAGTCACATATATTTTGAATTGACAATTTATGTCATAAACTTTATGACACGGTGAGGAATTGAAAAGAGTTTAACCTTAAATTAATTATATACCTTTTTTCTGCCCTTCAAAGCGAAGGTTAAAAACTTGGAGAAGCATAGTTTTTCTTTCCTTGACTAGGTATTTAATATACTCGCTATATCCACACATTCTAATTGAGTTTAGCAATTTAATGGTACAATTCTGAACCTATTTCCTGTTGTCCCTTAAACAAAGCGGGACTTTTTAAATAAGGTTGCTGTTAATTTTCTAAAGATAGGCTTATATGAAATATATTACTAGCCATATCGTGATCCCAAAGATGCTTTTTCACAAGGCAACTGGACTGTCTTGTTTTTCTTTGAAGACGTTTTGCTTGTCATCCAAGAAGCTTCTTGAGCTCTGACTGGATGGGAATGGAAGGATTTATACTCCTTGCAGAGAGCTGGTCATTTGCATTCTTTCAAAGGATCATTGGGCCCATTTGGAGGTTATCTATGTCCTCAGGGTCACCTGAGTAGTGCAAATGGATGTGGAGCCTTCTTGGAACTCCTGAAAGGACTGTACTGTAGACTGGAGATAGATGATATTGTATCCCTCCCCCTCTGTTGAGAGAGGACTGTTCAACTTTGGCATAGATGGCCTCTTTGACTCCTCTTTCAAACCAGTGGTTCTCTCTGTCCAAAATGTGGACTTGGCTGTTTTCAAAAGAGTAGTCTTTGTCTTTTAAATGCAGATGGATTGCTGAATCTTGTCCTAATGGGTTTGTTCTCCTATGTTATGCCATACGTTATGAAGTGGTTGTTTTGTTTCCCCAATGTACAGATTTGCACATGTGTAAGGTCCTGCCTCAGCTATCTTCTCAGAAAAGTATGACTCTTGCATTTAGGTAAGGATGTGAGCTAGGAAGAACCCAAGTTATTGAGGGTCTCCGTCAAACTTCATACCTGGGGGGATGCCTTGCGTTTTTGCTGAGCCACACCATCGCCTAGTCTCGGGCATTCCCCCTGCATCCCCTTGTGGGATCCCCATCATGGCTGCCGCTCCCACCTACATTTTAGCCTCCTACATTTTAGCCTCTAGGGGTGAGGGTTTCCTCTCCTCCACTCTGATCAATGCTGACAGCCATCGCCCCCTGACATTCAGGGTAAGGCCTCTCGTGCTTTCAGGTTCTGGAATGCAGGTTCTGGAAACAATGAAGGTTTCTACAGACAGAAACACGGCTGCACCATGGGTTCACCTGTGTCCCCCATTGTGGCCAATCTGCATGGAAGAGGTAGAAACAAAAGCCCTAAACTCCTTCACAGGAATTCCACCCACTCACTGGTATAGGTATGTGGATGATACTTGAGTCAAAATGAAAACAGGAATTGGAAGCGTTCACCAAACACATCAACTCTGTGGACAGATACATCAAATTCACAGGGGAAGATGTTAAGAAAAATAGTCTGGCCTTCTTGAATTGTGCAGTATACATTAAAGAAGACAGAAGCCTTAATATTGAAGTTTACAGAAAACCCCCACACATTGATCAATATTTACATTTTGATTTTCACCATCCACTGGAGCACAAAATGGGAGTTATCAGAACTCTACACCACAGAGCTAAAGGTCTGCCTGCTAGCAAAGATGGGAAAGAAAAAGAACTAAAACACATCAAGGAAGCCCTCAGAACGTGTGGCTATCCCAAGTGGGCCTTCAACAAATCCCCAAAAGGACTCAGCAGGAGCTCCTTCATAACAGACAAAGAAGAAAACAATAAACGAAGCAACATTGTCATTCCATACATTGCAGGAATATTGGAAAAGCTCAAGAGAATCTTCAGCCATTACAATACACGTGCACACTTCAAACCCATGAATACACTAAGGCAGAAGCTTGTCCATCCCAAGGTTAAATCATCCAGACACAAACTGATATATGCAGTATAATGCAGTGAGTCATGTGCAGATCTGTACATTGGGGAAACAAAACAACCACTTCATAAACACATGGCACAACATAGAAGAAACCCATCAGGACAAGATTCAGCAGTCCATCTGCATTTAAAAGACAAAGGCCACTCTTTCGAAGACAGCCAAGTCCATATTTTAGACAGAGAAGAGGCCATCTATATCAAAATTGAACAACCCTCTCTCAACAAAGGGGGAGGGATCCAACATCATCTATCTCCAGTCTACAACACAGTCCATTCTGCAGTTCTAAGAAGGCTCCACACCCATTTGCACTACTCAGGTGACCCTGAGGACACAGATAAACCTCCATGTGGCCTCAATGACTCTCTAAAAAAATATAAATGAGCAGTTGTCTGCAAGGAATATAAATCCTTCCATTCCCCACCATCTAGTCCAGGGGTGTCAAACTGCCAGCCCACGGGCCAGTTACATCATGCGGAGGCCGCGCCCACCCCAGCTCCGGCAATGTGAAAAAAGTCACAATATGTAACAACACAGTGAGTTTGACAGCTGTGATCTAGTCAGAGCTGAAGAAACTTCTTGGATGATAAGCAAAACATCTTCAAAATAAAGCAAGAAAGTCCAGTTGTCTCGTGAAAAAAGCACCTTTGGGATAATTATGACCTGGATGACTGAGAATCTCCATAGACATTTAACCATATTATGGATATATCTACTGCTTCAGTACCCAGGGTGCCCTTTTTTTCTCTCTCACCCATCAATTAATCGTCAGTCATAGATGCATTTAGGAATATTAGCAACTGGAACTTCAAAGAGAGCACAATTTTATATCAGACTAGTTTTATCTTTTCATTTCTAAATTACCTTCTTGGGCCTTTCATAAAGTTTATATTGAATTGTTTTTATTTTTGATGCTTTAATGCCATTTCAATACTGTTAAATCTAAGCAGTTTACACAAACAGCATTAACATGAAAACATCAATATATAATATCTTAATATGATAGATGCCACTATACTCTGTTTTAACCATCATTATATTCCTTATTAATAGAAACAGTTGGAAGGAACTGTTGGAAGAAATCAATTATTGTAGTTTAATGATAAATTACTATTTTTTCAGAGTATTAACAATACTGTTAGGATGGGCTTACCTGCACAAGTATCAGCCCGATACCAGTATTCAGAACCTATCTTTGGAGTAGTGACCCCTGGGATTATCCAAGATACTTTCCTTCACATGGCTATGGAGAATGAGCGGTATTTGAGTGAGCTGTGCGATGAGGCAGGCTGCTTCAAAGACACACAGATAGTAGGTAAAAATTGGCCTTAACAGATTCTCTAAACTGAGATGAAATTCTGAAAGACATTTTAGAAGAGCTTCTAACTATGATCATTTTCTCTTATGTCTCTTGTCTGTCAGAATTTGTTTTTCTTTTAGCTGGGAAGTGGAATCTAAGTGAATCAGCCACCTATCAAGCAATAGAGATATTTGAAAGGTATTTCTTTATTTTCTCTTTGACTGATATTAGGAGAGAACTATTAATTTATATGCTTACCACAGAATAAACAATATTCGTTTTGTGGGATTTACCTCTAAGTAGATATGCTTAAAGTTCCAGTTTTATTTCCTGTAACTTATATAACAATAACAACTTTTATTGTTTTGTAGATGTAGTTAGAACAGCCAAGTCACAGCTTTAACATATAAATAAAAAAACTAAAATATATACTCTTCCTTTTTAAAATCTAAAAGGATTGTTTGAGGGGAATACCTTAGCTACAGTTACAAATCCAAAGGTCTTTAATGACAGACCGGCTTTGAGTAGCAAAATCCCAAAGTCAGTCAGAGGCGGAATTTGTGGACACCACTAAAAATGCATTCAGTCTACAGATACAATCTCAGATACAGTTTACATTACAAGGGTTGTTTTTCATTCCTTGCATACTTCTTTCCCAGCTCTTGTTTTTTATAAAACTTTGCCTGAGAATAAGTCTGGAGTATTTAAACAACATTTTGTGCCATTTTAGTTATCCCAGTTAATATCCAATTGTGAACATACTGCACCATGAGAAAACTCAGGAAAGACCTAATGGACAATTTGACTCTTGAGGGGCTGGTGAAGGTCCTAAAGCTTATTCTACCTGTTTCATACATTGTTTCATGATCTTTGGAATAGTTTTTGCTCCGTAAAATCAGTGTGGTTAAATGGTTTTGATATTTGTTTCTGTAAACTGTAAAGCAAATTTCAAGTACGTACCTGTTCTTTTCTCTAGATATATTATTTATGTTTTTGTATTTTTAGATATATGCTCAAATTTTTAGAAGAGTTCTCTAATTTGACTCCAGGAAAGGAAGAAGACAGCAGCTGGGCCTCACTGAAAGTACAAATGGAGGGTACATATATGCTGCGTTTAGTCTCTTGCATTCAACTTGCCAGCAAGCTTTCATTTCATTACAAAGTAAGGAGATTCAAGATATGCCTTGAACAATACAGTATTATATAACTTTCATTCTTTTTTTGTTGTTTCTGAGCCATCTTGTGGACTTTCTCAATGACAGAAAAAGGACAGTTAAGTGCACATGTGCATTTGGGAACAATATAATTGTTTCTTGCTAGACAATCTAATCAGAAGATGAAAATAGATGTTATAAATTGCTAAGCAATAGTGTCTTTTCATAAATAGCTTGGGTTAGTAGTGAATGAGATGTATGAAATACGGTATATGGAGTTGGCTTTCACAGTGATGAACTATCAACTATGAGGGAGATGGGGTGGTTAAGAAATTTGATATATAAATAAATATAAACTATTAGCAGTATAAACAAAAATGTTAATTAATTGGGCAGCTTATTAGTATCATTATGATTCATGTTGGGTTAAAAACAGCAACATATACAACACAACCTGTTCCAATAAAACATAGTACTCTATGGTGAAGCAAAATTGACATTCCGGATGTAATGTTCTTATTTCTTTTACACAGATTGTTAATAACAAAATGGTTCTGAAGTTTCTGAAATCTTTGGGTTTCTCGTATACTACAGAAGAATTATTAGAATCAGAACTAGCTATCTTGAGAGCTCTGCATTTTCAAGTCAATGTTCCAGTTCCACTTGCCTATGTTGAAGTTCTCCTAGAAGTTTTAGGTAAACCCAGGAAACAATATAGTCTATGAAACAGCTTTGCTCTGCTAGTAAAAATATTGATAATGATGCTGATTTATCTATCCCTCTTAGCTGAGCAGCCACACTTAAATTGGTAATCTTTTTATTGCTTAGATTCAACAGCAGATGGCAGCACTTAGTCAACTTTTGCTACTCTTAAAAAAAAATCTTTTAAGTCACATCCTAGAGCAGTAGGATAAACTGACAATTTACAGAACATCTCAGGGGAAAGCAGTGGCCACACATTTTCTTCTTGTTACCAATGAACAACATGTCCCTGTTGTTCTTAGGAATACTATTATTTCTTTGTCTTTTTGTTTTGTTTTTTTGCTCTTGGTGGTTAGAAATCAAAATGTTTTAATAAAATGGACTGTGAATCAGTGATCATTATCAATCTTCATCACAGGCATCACAGATATAATGAAGTTTTGTGGGTTCTTATAATATGAGAAGCAATTTTGTGTAGTGGTTAAGGCACAAGGCTAGAAAGCAGGAAATGGTGAGTTCTAGCCCTGCCTTGGATATGGAGCTAGCTAAATGACATGTATTGAAACAAGCAGAAACAAGAGGGGGGGGGAGAGAAAAACAAATGTATCCATAGCTCACAGATACTCACTCTCTTCCCTGCAACATTTAATTCTTGGGCTTTCCCCCCCAATACTAGGATACAATGGCTATTTACTTCCGACAAAAGAGCTGCATGAAATGTGCAAACATTTATTGAGTTTATCATATCTATTGCGGAACAATATTTATGATACCCTGCTGAAGTCTTCAATAGAAAACTCCTCACCAAGTGAACTTCAACTGTAAGTTCTGGAAAGAAGCAAGCTAACAATAAATGTGTCCTGTAAAGGAAAATCAAAACTTGAAGTTGTGTATATTGAAATAGCACAAATGGAGAAATATAGATCAAGAAAATCTGGGTTAGTTTTCCACTAGCAGATTTTAACAGAGATATGTTTGTAAATAATGCTGTCCTGATAGAATCTAGCTTCAGTATGTCAACACCGTTCTGATTTTTCTTTGGATCATATTAATCTTTCCTTCTGCAGAATGTTTAAAAATGGGCAATTCTCAGCTTGAGGCAATCCTTTACTCGGATGGGATAGTTTTGAACCTTAAATATACCTAAGTATTCCCTATGATAAATTACTGTATATGAACTGGAGGAGTTACTGGAAAGATATAATTACTTTGTTTTAGAGACCCCTGGGATGAGCTATTGTAGCCTAAAATAAAAGCAGAATTTAAAAATGGCTTAAAAAGTCATTAAACTGAATAAATATTTCCCTCTAGATATCTTGTTTTAATCTTTTCTGTGCTACCCTTCAGAAAAAATATTCTCAGAGCAGCTGATATATAGCCAGAGAACCAATTTGGTTTAGTGTTTTAAGGCTCCAGGATAGAAACCAGGATTTAGTCTCACTTTAGGCATGAAAGCTGACTGGATAACTTGGGGCAAGTCATTCCTCCCCCAGTCCAAGATGCCATGTTTGACTGACAAGACAGTTGGTCAATTCCTGTTACAGCCAATGGATCAATATTGGTTTATTTTTTTATAGAAAATATTTTACTAAAGCGATGCATGATAATAATAATAATAATAATAATAATAATAATAATAATAATAATAATAATAATAATAATAATAATAATAATAATAATAATAATAATAATAAATAATAACAATAAAGTTGGAAGGGATCTTGGAGGTCATCTAGCCCAACCCCCTGCTCAGGCAGGAAACCCTATACCATTTCGGACAAATGGCTGTCCAGTCTCTTCTTAAAAACTTCCAGTGTTGGAGCATTCACCACTTCTGGAGGCAGGTTGTTCCACTGGTTAATTGTTCTAACTGTCAGGAAGTTTCTCCTTAGTTCTAGGTTGCTTCTCTCCTTGATCAGTTTCCATCCGTTGCTTCTTGTGGGTTCATTAGAACAAAGGTCCTCAACTCCTGGTCCATGGATTGGCACCGGACTGCAGCATGCCAGAAGCCGGGCCGCACAAGCAAGTGAAGCCCCATCCCCAGGATGCAGGCAGCATGTGGAAACCCCCCCCCAGTCCGCAGAAAAGCTTCTCTCCACGGAACCATCCCTGGTGCCCAAAAAGTTGGGGACCCCTGCATTAAAGTTAACTTTTAGATAGAAACTGTTTCATTTTGGATCCTTTTACTTGCCTTTTAACATTTCAAATAACCTTTTATAATCTGGGGTCGTTTTTTGTAATTACAGAAATGTTTCATTGATTTATCAAATTTGCATATTTTCTTAAGAAATCCTTTTGTTCCCAAATGTTACATTTCCAACACACTAGCACAATACACTGAAACTGAAAAAATACAATTTTTTCCCCATGCTGGTAGGGTTGCTGGCATTTTGCTATTATTTAATTGTACACAGCATTGAATTTTGTTAATGTTTATTTTTTGGGAAATGAAAACATTAAATTCACCTCTTCATTGTTATCTGCCAGCAAAATACAGCATGACTCAGTACTGTTGCCTAATATATTCAATCTAATAGGAGAAATGTAGAGAAAAATATCTGTTTTATTGTATGGATAGTCAGTCAGCAACCCTCATCTCAGAATATGTTGTTTTGTTGAAAAATAGCTCCTTTTGTTGTGTAAGCAATACCTATTTACCAATGAGTGGGCTCCACTGAATACAATGGATTTGTGAGAAATGTGCTGTTTTAGTTTAATGTTATAGGCATTCTAGCCATCATAAGCAGAGGTCTTCAAAACATATCTTTTAATTAAAAAAAATGAGTGAACGTAATAGAGAAATGCTTTAAAAATAATCAACTGTTTAATCATATTGCTTTAATATATCTAAATAGCTTTGTACATTCAAATGTACAGCATTATTACTATTGCTGGAATACATCATTTTGTCATTTTAATTTCACAGAGCCAAATTTGTGTCTGTAAAGGAAGACCTCATGCTACTAGCTGTAGGAGTAATTGGTGCAAGTTCTTTCCTGCTAAAGCATGAAGACTGGAATCAGGTACATAGAGCTTATCTTTTAGTCCATTCATGTATTAAATCAAGAGATTTTTTTCTCTCCTAAATTTGGCTTGCTGCCCATAGGAACCCTAGTGCTATAGGATATAGCTTATCAATCTAAAACTTTTTCTTTCTTTCTTTTGAAAGGTTGTGGACTACCTCAATAGCACCACAGGCATCAGTCTTCAGAGCATTACTGAGGCAGTCTATGCAATTCTGAAGCATAGTCTAGGTAGTACAGTGGATAGTTGTTAGAAATTCTTTGTTCTTCTGAAGCTGAAGAGCCTGCTTATCAAGAAATGTACTATATAGTGTTTGACATAGGCATAGGATTTGTAAGTAGATAACTACTAAAAAGGCACTGCACATTCTCATACGCTTCAATAGTTTAATGGATATCACAGATTTTGTTATCTTAATCCTTTAAGAGGGAATAAGATTTAAAGAAAGGTATTTTGTCCATGACTAGGGCATCAAAACTATTTACAGCAGTCTTGCATAACCATTACAACACAAAGAACTGTAGCAGCTTAAGACAGATATTAGATGTATGGATTATGGAGATAAATGTTACATGTAAAAGCAGAAGCTTTAGCACAGACCAATAAGTGTATTTGAGAAAAAAATGCATTAATGTGTTACTCTCTCTAGAACTGATAAATTATTCTGAAAAAAATCAGTGTATTTATTTTGTATTTCTAGTTTAGTGCAATAATGAAGCTGCAATAACCTTATAACTAAACAGAGTCTCTGCCACTAATATTGTCTCCTTTTCTTGTCTTATTGGAGAAAATACATCATGATTTTTTTTCCTAAACTCAGTTGTATACTTTATCTACATGTTAGCTAAATTATGCTATAAAGTTTTTTCCTTCATTCCATTTTATAATGAAATGTCAAGGTTGCAGATTTTTCTTCTTCTAAAACAATGTATGGCTGTCACAGTCCCAAGTCCTACTTTTGGCATCATTGCATCATGCTGGATTCTTTTTCCTTCATAATCGTCATTTATTATAAAATTGCGAAGAAACCCAAGCTAGACCCCATTTCAGATTTGTCAGCATGAACTTGAGTGCTTTTGTCCACTGTTCCTCTGAGTTAAACTGGGTTTTAATGGAATAGGAACCACCATTTCCACCTGTATCTTCAATCTTGCCCTTTTCCACATCCATTCTGTATTGGAAAAACAGATCCTATTAGGCATTAAAACGGCTGGTATTTGGTCTCAGATTAGCACTACATTATTTTCTAATAAATCCCACTCTGCTTTTGTAATGCTCTGATTTATTAATCTTTAGACATAAGTTTTATGTTAAAGATCTTGCTGAGAGAGTACCTCAATTTTCTTTATTTGACACAATATTTTCAACAACCAAATGACAAAGCAGACTAAACTAAAAAATGAAACTTAATAATTCACTGGGATACATATTCTTGCTTTAACAGCAAGTCTAAAAAGATATTTTAAAAGAAAGTATATATTTGCTTTAAAATAATAACTTGATAAAGCAGCCAGAAATGTGAGAAACACAGTATCAAGAGCAGTTATATTTGTAGTGCTTGAAAAATTGTTACCAGATCAAAACAAAATACTATTCCAGTACTATTCCAATAGTAGTCAGCTATCTGACTCAATCTCATAACAAGATCACTAAACGTGGTAGTTTATTAATGCATTAGTACTTTGAAGAACCATAGTAATCCAGCTGTTGTTATATTGTGTTAAAAACAGAAAAGCAAAACTTCTGGTACACATGAGATATCTTAAAATTAATAGCATCTAATTATATAATAGTTTAGCAAGTGATACTTAATTTAGATTAACCAGACTGAATTAAAAAACTTGTAAGAAAAAGAAATCTACTTTCTGCACCATTGACATTTACCTGTAAGGTAAACAGAAACGGGTCTCGCCCTTTTCTACTTCCTCTTTGAACTGTTGTACACAATCTAGAAATGCCACCATTGCATGGTCAAATTTATTGTCCCAGAAAAATCGTAAGCCTCCTGAACAGTAGAGAGGCAGCTCCTTGAAGACATAAATGTAAATATTAGAAACAAAAGGAATTGTCCTACAGTTCTATAATATTTAAAGAAGCTGCTTTGCCTCTTTACTCAATAAAGAGCATCCATTATAACTTAGGTAGCATGAATCATCTTTGTTGTTTATTACTGCTCCCCTAAACCAGGTCAAGGCTACAGGAAACAAGAAGATAAAATCTGTTTTACTCCAATGGAAAACTATTCTTGTTTCCCTTAAACCTCAGCTTCTTTTTCAATTAGCATCTAGGGCATTTTAAAATACAAATAAATAGCAGAAACTATTCCCTCATGGGATCTAGGTTGTTCAATGATTTTTCAATCAATTTCTAAATTCAGGGTAAGAAAATAAGTCCTACTGAAAATATCCTTTTGATTCAAGATGGAGAACCAAGGACTATTCACATTTCCCCTCCCATTCTAGTTCAGCACGACGAGAATAAATGACTGCTCTCCATCTAGACTGATACAGATCTGTCAGACAGAGTCTACCTTATAATTCATTTTTACATTTCTTGCATGGTGGGGTTGATGCCCAGTGCAAAACATAGGCAGCCTCTACCACAGGGTAAAAAAAAAAGTGTAGAGATGCTACCAAAAAGCACTTATTCATGCAGATGTTCCAGACATCCAGTACTATATTTAAGAAGACTATATAAAATATCAAATTAAACAGTACAATTGTAAGATAACATTCAAACACATCCCTAAATACATATGTAGTACGGTGTTCACATATTTAAGCTGTATGTTTACTACATTTGTTTATACTGCATAAAACACAATGCTGTACTGATATTTCCAAAATATAAATTCAATTATCATTTAAATTTTAGCATGTATATTTCATTAGCCTAAAAATGTTATTAGCTAAATCATTCTGTATTATTTTATTAAGTTAGCATCCCATTTCCCATCAATAAATACTCAGAAAGCCAATATATTTCAACATGTTTAAAGTGGAATAGCCAAGCTATGTAAAAACTTTGAGTAACCTAGATTTTTTTTAGAATTCAGCATATGCAGAATTGCTCAAAATTTTCTTCACTGAGTGTTCTAGAGGCTTGTTCTGAACTGACTAGTCTCTTCTAAGTATAAACAGATACAATACTCTAGAAGTCCAAAATGCAGGTGATGAAAAGGATTCTTGGAAACTAAAATGTGAGGAAATCTCTTACCTTGGATTTGTCAGTAAGAGACTCTAAATAAGAGTGATTTCCATATGGAATAAGGCGGTATCTGCAAGAAACAGTTACTTAAGAATAATTTGACTGAAAAGTACTGTATGGCCTTCTAAACCAGCAAACAAGTTAATTAATCTTGCCATATCTATGGCTGACAAAGGGAGTAGTGGCTTGTTGTCTCTGTATCTACCTTTGAAAGATCAAACCCATCTTGTTGGCAAGGGCATGGAGAAGCAGAACAGTCTGCCCCCAGGCTGCGTTGATCTCATTCCATTCCACAGGGACACTTGGGAGGCGGCCTAGTCGAAAGTTGTTTATTGTGCCAAACTGCCCACTATGCCTATGCAAGAAGAAATCTAATCAGCTAGCTTTTGAGGGAAACAGAAAAATCTTAACACATTACAAACAAGTTTAAGCAATTTTTGGACACTTGTCCAAAGTTTAAATGATTTTCCAAACATAAACATCAAGATCCATAGCTTTTATGAAAATCTGTCTATAGCAGAGGAAGTCAGCCTGGTATTGCCCAGATTATTTAACATTCAGTCAGTTTGGCAAAGGAATCTGAAGTTTTAAAACAAGGATGGAAGGCTCTTGGACAAGACCCTGTGCGAAATATTACTAATTAGTTTTCATTAAAAATACTACAGATAGTACCCTCCAAAAGGGGAATAATGTATTGATTAAAGAGCTTATTTATTCATGGTGAGTGACCTAAGACTCTCAAAGAAGAGTTGCTTCTTAAAAAGTGGAAAGTAAGAATCCAACCATGATTTAATCCTGTAAAGTATAAACTGAAAACAGTATCCAGTCACACTTTTGCAGCAAAGCTAAACTGAAACTATTATATTTGCTCTAATACTGTCCAGAATCTTCTGAATTTCTCAACTTTGCAGAGCCTAAATGACCAAATATACTATTGTATGTATGTTGCACCTTAAATGCATTTTCCTCCAACCAGATTCAACTACTGGTACTCCACTACTTTTCTGCTAACCCCCATCCCAGTCTACTCAAATCGCTTTTCTTACCAGATATGGAAAGTAGCATTGAATACGTTGGTTTTCTTTAACTTGTCCAGCTGCATTTGGGCATAACGCATTTGATTATCAACACTTTTCAGTTCATCATCCAGTTCTAGTTGCTGCCGCTTGAATTCACTGTATTCTTTCTGATACCTCCAGGAAACATCAAGAGAATAAATCATTCAACATGTAGAATAGTGCCAAATCCAAAAGAACAAATCTGTTTTCTTAAGAGGGAGAAAAGGATAGGCTTCAAAAATGTTCAGATGAATTAGAAATTAATTTCATGAAAATTAATTTGAATAAAAAAAGATAATTCCTATCTAGTGTTAAGACAGATGACATAAAAATAGCACACTGTACTTCTTTCTATCTGACTTATGAAACTAATTAATTTCTCTGGACTTTCCTATCAAGTATTCAGGATAGCTAGAGTAAGTGAGCTGAAGGTAGGGTGTTAAAGCAAATGTGAAAAACACAAGAACCAATAAAAAGTCTGTCAGGGATAAGGAGAAAACAGTGTAGCAGATATGTAGTAAGCAACAGCTGGGAAAGCAGCATAAAAAAGAGGAAAGATGTTTAGCACAGGCATAAAGAAAAAAAAAGGGAAAAATCCCAATCGCCAATAAACATGAAAACTTGGGATGAACTCCAATGTATCTAGCCAAAAAATTACAAAATTGGGAATATTGTTAATAGCAAGATTTCACACTCACTCAGCTTCTTCCTGATCCAACCTCTCAGCCTCAATTTTAACCTTCTCAAAATCTTCAGTCAGTGCCTTGCGCTTTTGCTCTACTTCCTCCAACTCTTCAATTAGCCTCTCTTCCTCAAGAGCAAATTCTTTCAGTTCCAACTGTAATTTCTCCTTGTCATCTTCAGTCATTTGCTCCAGGATTTCAAGGCACTTCCTACAAAAAACCTGTGATTTTATGGGGTGGCAATGTGCCATACAAAACCATTTCACTTTCTTTCACAATCATGTACCTGGAAACCCAACCAGTAGCCCTGAGTATCAAATCTGTGTAGATATACAGGTAGTCCTCGACTTACAACAGTTCATTTAGTGACTATTCAAAGTTACAATGGCACTGAAAAAAAATGATGTATGATTGTTTTTCACACTTATGACCATTGCACCATCCCCAAGGGCATGTGATTTACATTCAGATGTTTGGCAACTGCTTCATATTTATGACAGTTGCAGTGTCCTGAAGTCATGTGATCATCTTTTGCGACTTTCTGACAAGCAGTCAATGGGGAAGCCAGATTCACTTAACAAACACGTTACTAATTCAACAACTCCAGTGATTCACTTAACAAATGTGGCAAGAAAAGTTGTAAAATGGGGCAAAATTCACTTAACATATTTCTCAGCAACATAAATTCTGGGCTCAACTGTGGTCGTAAGTCAAGGACTAACTGTAATTCGTTCTACTTTAAAATAGAAACTGAATTGCCACAGTTTGAATATATATGTGTCTGAGACATGCATATGATACCTTCTTCAGTAAAAAATATTTTAGTGAACCAAGGTGAAACTGTTTCTTTATTCTGTCAAGAAGATATTGTAGCACTTCTGAAATCTATTACTCACTTATAGTTCTGGCATTCATTCTCAGTTATATTAAGCTGTGTGTCTAACTGGTCCAGAAGTGTATCAGTGCATTCTTCACATAGAGGATGATCCACATCTGTTTGGCCAGACATGATGTCAAACAGATCTCCAGTGACCTGTAAGGAAGAACTCATTTTAGCAAAAGAAAGAGAAAATAGTTCTACAGTTTATTAAATGAGACAGAAAGCTTTTGTCAAGCCAAACTATTCATTAGAGCTTTGTTTTGATAAAACAAAAAAACAAGTTCAGAATTACTGCATTCTATTCTCCCAAACAATCACTCTTTTCTAAACGCTGATAGTACATTCAAGACTAGGGAACAACTTGCCTTGAGTCTTCTGCTGAGATTTTCCATGGTGCCTCCATCAGAGGCCTCTCCAATCAGAGTGAAACTGTTGGCACTTTCTGTTGACATCATCCTGAAAAATGCAGCATGATTTTGTTATAAGATGAATTCTCATAGATTTTCACCAAAAATTCTGACATTAAGCCATAGTAGTTTACATTTTGTTCCACAAACTATTTTCAGTTCTGAAATAGTAAATGGGTTTTGCTCTATATACTATATTTGACAGAAAATCTACAATTTACAGGCTTAAGTTGCAAGGAAAAAATGTCTGAATTGTTACAGATAGACAATACCATTCAAAAAAATGAAGACATGTTTGGATCCATTGCATCCAAGAATCACTTGGATTCATTTAAAAGCCTCTTAGAAAACTATTCCCTTTTCATTAGAATATATATTAGCTAATTCATAAAAGTTATCGAGAACCATGGCCACTTAAAAAACTTTTGCAGAATGGTTATTCTGATCTGAAAAAAATGACAGGGATGAATGTATTAATCCTATGGCAAAAATAATAGAAGGATACTTCGGTCTCATTACTGTGGGTGGCAAACATAACTAGCTTTTTAAATTTTTCTAACCAACAAAACTAACCTTCCTGAATCTACTGGCCTAATGTTGGACCAACTCCCCTAATTCCCAGACTTTTACAAAATTTCTTCTGAAAACTGTTGTCCTATAATAGAGAATCCAGTTGAAAATGAACTACAAGAAGTCCTCAACTTACGACAACAATTGGGACTAGAACCTCTATCGCTAAGCAATTGTCAGGTGTGGGAAATCAACAATTAAACGTGTAAATACTCAAAAGTTTTTTCTAAATTGCTGTTCACAAAAAGACAGAATCTTGCCAGAGTAAAGCATACTCTGCATAGCTATTTGATAAATACTGTGAAGAAATTAGGAAGGGTCTCTTCTGCACCACTTACTGCATAACAACTCAAGGCTGATGTTTCACTTTACTCCTCCCTCCCATAACTCAGCACCAGATTCCACTACATCAGTTCAGTTGTTGAGTCACACTTAATGATTTTATAATTTTACAACCTTGTCAATAGTCACTAGGCTTGATTTTGCTAATTGGACATGAAGGTTACAAATGGTAATCACATGACCCTGGGATGCTGCAACAATGATAAATACATGCTGGTTGCCAGGTTCTCAAATTTTGATCATATGACCACGCTGATACTGCGTTGATCCTAGGTGTAAGGACCATTCATAAGTCATTTTTGACAGTGCTGTCATAACCTTGAATTGTCCTTAAACAAGATCATTTGTGTTTCCTTTCAAAGGAAGAATGGAAGAACTAAAGTATAGTTTGCCTTCACTTCCTATAGGTAGAGAGAATTCTTGCTTCTTTTATAGATAAGAGCTTTTTTGCTTTTATTGGCAGTTGAGTGTGTGTGTGTGTGTGTGTAGATCCTCCACCCAAATTAAAATGCAACAACCTCAGAAAGACTTCAGTGTCAGAGTTTGGTCAAAATTTCCAACCTCTGAAAGAATAGTATAAATGTATTAGAGCAGAGAACATAATAATTAATACCTGGCTGGGGGAATGAATCTTCGGGACACTCCATCCTGGCGGTTTTCAACAAACACTTCCTAAAAAGAAATTTAGCATTAGCATCTTGTGATTCCTTATCAAAGAGAGTTAAATATTTGAGCCCATAAGCAGTTTTAACAACCTGCCACTTTGCAATGTACACGTATTACAAAATTTAAAAAAGCAGGTTTTGCAAAATGAATCCCAAGAAAAAATAATTCCTAATAATGGCTGGTGTTTAATTCCTAGTGCTGCACTGCTTTTAATTTAGAATCATATGCTAACTCTTTACCTCATTCAAAGGGGTCTCTTCCTCCTGTGCATCACACAGTTTTGCTGGAACAGTAGTAAGCAGAGGAGCTAGACAAAAGATAAACAATTACCAAAGAAAAAATAAAAACATTTGCATATAATGCTAAAACTCAGCAGAAAGATTACTATATCTGTCCATAATATTTTCCATTTGAGCTTTTGCTTCCCAATTCTAAGGACAGGTTCTGAAACAAGTTTCAGATTTGAAAACTGCCTCAGATTAAGCTCTGCTGAAATCCTTCATAACTACACTGTGTTATTGAATGTTTCCAACAACCTTACATTCTACTTTCATTGAATTTTCTCAGCAATTGACAAGTGTACACATTCACAATATGGAATTTATGGCTTGCGCTGGCTAAATGCACATTTTTTTACCTGTCAATTCCTGGATGGTAACTTTGTCAAGAACATTGAAAGATGTGTCCAATTTAAGAGGCTGGCTACAACGCTGGCAAACAAAGCTGACTTGCATGGTGCAAGCAGGTGACTTATACCCATCCATATCTGTGAAAGTAGAAAGATAGTCAATACAATGCTTCTAATATTTTGTTGTATAAAGTATATATGTTATATTTGCTATCCAGTTTGTGTTTTCTATCTGTGTAGTTCTATTGTAAAAATTCAGGAGTGGTTATTAGTGTACTGCCTTCTCTCATGTAGCATGAATCGATATTTCTGCCATTATCATTACAGTGATCATCCACCTTCTCTGGCATTATTATGGAGAACATTTATCTATATATCCTATCTATGCATAGATCTTAGCTCTATGGCTAAAGGTCAACAGCAACTTGATGACACATATTGAATCAATCCAAATAATAATATATGGTTTATCACCACCATTTCAGCTGTAACTCCCAAGGAAATCAGTTATGTTCCGATACTAAATATCATTGGGGAAACAGGAACTGTCCAAACTAGGCTCTACTAACAAAAATTAGTCAGGTATCAGTTCAATCCTAAACATGATTTTGGAACAATACACATACTTATTTTTGAAGTACTATGAAGGCACAATTTGTCCTACTGTAGTTTACTGACATTTACTACCTGTGAATAACACATATTGGTCAGCTTTAATTTCCTTCTTCTGGTCCAGTTTAGACTGAAGCTGGTAGACAGATTATGGCTAGGAATACAAAAAGGTAAATTCCAATGACCTTTTGTTGGAATCTACCTTGATTCTATCTAAATGTCTCCGTCGGTCTTACCTACCTCACGCCCAACAACGAACTAATGTGCTTGTTAAGTGGCCATAACCAGGTTCCCTGACGATAAGCGGGATGCCCAAGCGATATGTATTTAAAGTTCCCCCAGGAGCCAACGAAATCGATCGGTAAAAATCACTGCCAGGCTACCTTACCCTCCCAACAACACACAGCCGGCTTTCTTTCCCTGAAAGTGCCTTCCCAAGCAACCCCGCCGTCTCTCAAAACGGCTTCGCAGAAAGTTTTCTCTTCCGGAGAAATCGCACTCTTTGCTCACGCCCTCAGGAGGCGCCGAAACGGGACCGCCTTCTCGCTCTCCGTGGCATCAGACAGGGGGCTTGTGCCGCCACGGCGTAGCTGGACTGGAAGAGCTATTTGCAAAGATGCAAAGTCGGCGATGTCCTTCTTGTACGAACAAAAACCGCACATGAAACATTTTACTGTTACCACCACCCTCATATTCACAGTAGAGAGGAAGCCCACGAACTGGGTTCAAGACAATGTTGGGGCTGCGAACATCTGGTTGGCTCTTTGCTGCCATCTACTGACCATAATAACGCAGCCCAGATCTAATAACAGAAAAATACTTCAGTTTAAAGGCAGTAGTACAATAAAAAAGAGAACCATGGAAGGCAGGCCATCTCTTAGGGGCGAAAGATACTAAAGAACCGGCTACAGAAGGAAATAATACCTAGGATTTTACACAGCGGAAGATAATCTCTAAGTTGCCGGAAAAAAGTCACTTCCAACGCGAACCATCCTCAACTTCCTACTTCTACGCTGATTGGCTCCACGTCAATCACTTCACTTATTTGTACCGAGCTCCACCCATACCAACCGGAAGTTGTTTCTGCAGCGCATGTGCACAGCACCGGATAAGGCCCGTCCGACAAAGGCATAAGGAAAAATCACGTTGACTAAAATCGCGTTCGGTGATTGGCCAAGAGAGGACGGTGGCGGGGCGTTATGTTCTCACTTCCGGCGGTAACGAAGCCGGTGATTTTCTCAGGTGGTCGCGCGCGCGGGATAAAAGGAAACAGATCTGGCTAGGGAAACTGGCTTCCCCGCCCCGCTATGGCCTCTCTGCTCAAGGTGGACCCGGAAGTTAAGATCAAGGTATGGGAGGAGGGGAAAATTCTAATAAACCCGCCACGGGCGTGCCTTTAGGCATGTGCAGAGTGCTACAGGGGATCAAGAGGAATCCAGACAAGCTTCTGCCGCGGCAACTATTTTTGCCAGTCGAACGTGATCAAAGCATGATAGTTTTTGTACAATGACAAACCACAGATCCGTTGAACGCTACATGTTTGGATCTGTTGGTGTCAAGTGATCTGCCATTGGGAACTTTACGGCGTTACTGGTCTTTCATTCGCGACCCAGTCTGCTTATGAAACGAAAATTCCTCTAGTTGTGCAGGTTGTAGCCAAATAAGCACGGCAGGCTGCTGTTTATTCTTACTATGGGAGTTAAAACCCGCGAAGCAGTAACCTTTACAGCTTCCCATGGCAATGAAATCCAGATGTTAGGGTTAGAATATAATATTTTTATCTGGCGAGATTATTGAATTCCACGAAAAACCGTATGTTTCACACATTTCCTGGATGGGATATTTATTATTTGCCTTGAAAAACATGCCAATTTATATAATCTAGGAACATAATTCAAGATTCTTAATAATTCAGCCAGCATGCTTCTTGAAATGGCTAGGATGTGTAGCTTTATTGGAATAATTTTGATTTTAAAAAATGTTCTGTAGGTTTTTATTCTACGAAGGCTCTACAAGATAATTTACTATTTATTTGAATATTGCATATACAAAGTTTTTTTTTTTAAAAAAAAGATAGTTACTGGGGAAAACAGTAGTTCCATTTAATATCGAGATTGTGATTATATCTTTTTCACTATGTCTTATTGTATTAAATAGGATTCGTTTAAATTGCATTTAAAAGAGCAATATCATCATTCAGTATGTCTAGTAAGCATAATCAGTTTATGAACAAAATTAATTAAAGAATAATTTGAATAATTGCCAAAGAAAATAAAAATATGATTCTGCAATAGTCACAAATAGAATTAGTTGTGTATACTTCAAAAGTAAATCCTGGTATATATACAATAGTAATTGTATTCTGAGAAATATATATAACTTCATGCTTCAAAATCCTATTTATTAAATTTATACACCACCTATCTCACCATTTGAGTGACTGAATGGGTGAAAAATTTACATAAAGTAAAATGGATTCCTTTTAGTGGCTGTAATAAAAGAGCAGACTTTAGACCAAATCAATTTGACCAGTGGTGTTGGATTTATATTTTAAGAAAGGTATATAAATGTAATTATGAATGCAATTTTTAAATTTTCTGTTTACAATTCAATCCTAAAAAATTGCTCAAAAATAAGACTAGTAAAATTTAATGAGCTTTATTGCTAGAAGTGTATAAAAGCTGAACTCAAATCAGATTTTTGAAAAAATGCTTAATATAACCTTTATATTCATAGTATGTGACGTCTGCCTGCAAAATATGCTCCTAGATTGGAGCGAAACGCAGAACAGGCTGATTTATCCTATACATGGTAGACCGGGTGCTCCAGCGAACACACACACACACACAATGCTACAATTTCTTTAAAGGCCATAGTTTTTACTTTTCTTTTGTTCTACCATAGTAATTTTTGTTTTATTAATATGATAGATGTGATAGATGTCACATTAAAAAATGAAATTTAGGTATTTAGAATTATTTTAATAAATTTTGAAGAATGTTAACATTTTATTTCAATTGAGCAATAAAATTAAAATTAATTTTGACTTTATAAAATGCAATTCCAAATTAAATATTTTGATATAAATAGTACAGTAAGAAGCAAGTTCTATTGCAGCTAAATCTCTCACTACATTTTTCAATTTTTATGGCATTTTCTTTATATATATAAAATGCTTTATATACTTTAATGGGTAGTTTGAACAGAAGTCTTAACCAATCCTATTTGATCTTTCTCATTTAATTATGAGGAACTTCTTTTAAAATGTTTGATTTGGGATTTAACCTATTCTTAAAATGTGTGAATTAGGTTTTACCTACATTTTTAGTAGAACTTTAATAACTATAGAGTTCAATATTCTGCTGGTGTAGAAAGCAGCCGCACAAGATGCATTGGGTACCCAAAGAAGGACACATGAAACACTTCTGCTCCATGAACTGCATTGGGTGCCAGTTTAATTCTGGGTCCAATTCAAGATAATGGTTGTGACGTACGAAGCCCTATATGCAACGGGGACCAGGCTACCTGCACAATCACCTTCGCTCCATTACATTGGTCCATCCCACCTGGTCCAGCAGGGAAGGAATGCTGCAGATCCCACCAGTTAAAGAATTCTGACTGCAAGGTTCTAGAAAGAGAACCTTCTCTGCTATTTCCCCACCCTGTGGAATATTCTCCCTGTGGAGGCCGGCCCCCACTTTCCTGGCCTCCAAAAAAGTTAAACATGCCTCTGAGGCCTTGTATGGGGAGCGCACAGGAGCATGCAGCATGGAGCTGGTCAATGCCCTGAGAGCACTCCATTTGCCTTTCAAATTGATTTTTTTAATAGGACTTAATTTTTTTTTGCTTACCTCTAATTTTTTTAAAAATTCTAACATTTTAATTTTTATATATTATTTTTATATTCTGGCACTCTATTGTACACCGCACAGAGAAGGGAGAAGAGTTCAGAAATGCAAAAATTAGAAACATCTTGGTGCTAATATTCTCTTTTTTTAAAGTAAACATCCATCCAATTAAGCGAAATAATGCTGTCATTTCACGGAATCATATTTTAAAGAGAAGAAATGAATCTAAAAGAAGGATGTGTAATAGTAGTATAGAAAATATATACAATGCATTCAAAGTGAAACAGAATTTTAGAAATGTCTGTAAATTTATTAAAAAGAAAAAACTGAAATATCACTTTGGCATATGTATTCAGACCCTTCACTCAGTACTCCGTTAAAGCAACTTTGGCAGCAATTACAGCCTTGAGTCTTTTGGGGCGTGACGTGACAAGCTTTGCACACCTGGACTGGGGGATTTTCTGCCATTCTTCCTTGCAAATCCTCTCAAGCTAAGTCACGTTGGATGGCGACCTTTGGTGGACAGCCATTTTCAGGTCCCTCCGAAGATTTCAATAGGGATCTGGCTGGGCTATTTTAGGACAGTCACAGAATTGTCCCTAAGCCACTCCTGCATTGTCTTGCTGTGTGGTTAGGATCGTTGTCATGTTGGAAAGTGAACCTTCTGTCCAGTCTGAGATCCTGAGCACTGTCGAACAGGTTTTCATTGAGGGTATCCTGAACTTTGCTCCATTCCTGACCAGCTTTCCCTTAATCCTGACCAGTCTCCCAGTCCCTGCTGCTGAAAAACACCCCCATGGCATGATGCTGCCACCACGTTTCACTATTGGGATGATATTGGGCAGTTGATGAGCCGTGCCTGGTTTCCTCCAGACATAACGTTTAGAATTGAGGCCAGACAGTTCAATCTTGGTTTCATCAGACCAGAGAATCTTGTTCCTCACAGTCTGAGAGTCCTTCAGATGCTTTTTGCAAACTCCATGTGTTTTGCATTGTGGAGAGGCTTCTCTCTAGTCCACTCAGATTGGTGGAGGGCTGCAGTGATGGTTGTCCTTCTGGAACTCTGTCCCATCTCCACACAGGATCTCTGGAGCTCAGTCAGAGTGGCCATTGGGTTCTTGGTCACACCTCTCTTACTAAGCCCCTTCTCCCCCGATTGCTCAATTTGACCAGGCAACCAGCTCTTGGAAGAGTCCTGGTTGTGCCAGACTTCTTCCATTTAAGAATGATGGAGGCCACTGGCTGTTAGGAAACTTCAGTGCAGCAGAAATTTTATTGTAGCCTTCCCCAGATCTGTGCCTTGCAATAATCCTGTCTCTAAGCTCTGCAGGCAGTTCCTTTGACCTCATGGCTTTAGCTCTGCTACAGTATGCATTGTCAGCTGTGAGACATTCTATAGAGAGGAGTGTGCCTTTCCAAATCATGTCCAATCAATTTAATTTAGCACAGGTGGACTCCAGTCAAGGTGTAGAAACATGTCAGCAATGATCAAGAGAAATGGGAGGCACCTGAACTAAATTTCAAGTGTTGCAAAGAGTCTGAATACTTAAGCCAATGTGATATTTCAGTTTTTTCTTTTTAATAAATTTACAGACATTTCTAAACTTCCGTTTTCATTTTGTCATGGAGTACTGAGTGTAGATTAATGAGGAAAAAATGAATTTCAACAACTGTAGAATCAGGCTGCAGCATAACAAAATTGACAAAAGTGAAGGGATCTGAATACTTTGTGAATGCTCTGTATAACAATAGGACAATGGTAAAATGTATTAACATAAATCTTTATCTTTAGGTGAGGTTCTAGTTCTTGGCTGCTGTTCTTAAATGAAAGGGGAAAGATAGGAAGTGCAGAAGTTAGGAGAAACTAAAAGAAACTAACAAACTATAATCTAGGAACAGATTAAGAAATAAGTCAAATATAATATTAAGAAGGAAAGTTATAATAATTATTATAAAAGGAGACCTTGGTGACATCTGTTCACAAATTTTGAGGGATAAGACAATAATATGTGATAGACGAAAATATTGCAACTTTAATTAAAAGATACACTTTTGAATTGGGATAAGTTAAAACAAAAAGAACTCAGATCAAATGAAGATAAATCAAGGCATGACAGGAAAGTATGGTTCAGTTCTGCACATGTTGTTACAAAAGTAAATCCACCCAGTTCAATGTGATGTTACTTGGGTTAGTTTTTCTAGGATTTCAGATTGAAAAGTCAGTCATTAAAATTTAATGTAAAACACTAGCTGATCACATTGGAAAAAAGGGAAGAACTGATCAAACTAATTGAAGAAGCTAAAATTAAACAAATAGAAAAGTTGATAATAGGTGTGGTAAGGTACAAGAAGATAAAAATCAGTAAAATAATTTCAACATGGAAGAATGATAATTTGAATACTGATTTAAGTAGAAACTGTAAGGATGAATTTTTGAAATATTGGAGAAAACTGTCATATATAAGCTCAAGCAGTAATGTGAACAAATAAAGAGAAGAGTAAAAAAAATAGTTCACTTCCTGAAAGAATAACATTGGTGACAAATATCTCAAACTACAGATTTGTGAATATATAAGTACTATTTTCTACAGACTGTTTTAAAAATCCATCTTGGAGAGGAGATGGGTGGCAGAAAAAAATGATTTTTTTTTCTTTTTACAACTTTGTAATTCCTTAATTCAGGGTTGAGTTAGGGCGACTGAATGAGCTGAGTGTTTACTGGCTGGGTGCCCTTCCTGATGCCTACATGGAGTTCACAGTAAATATTTTCTCTTTGTGCACTGATAGAGAAACATCAGTCGCTGCCTAGGATTGAACTCTCAACCTTCTGAGTGGGAGGCAAGCGTCTTCACCTCTAGGTCACCAGGCTGCTTGGCATAAAAATGTGATAAATAAAAATAAATAAATAAATAAAGTATAAAAGTATATGCACTGCAATTAAAAGTAGGAAGCAAAAAGTGATAAAGGTAATCCTTAACTTACACCCATTCATTAAATGACTGGTTGAAGTTACAGCAGTACTGAAAAAAGTGATTTAGGACCGGTGCTTGCATGACTGTTGCAATATTCCCATGGACATATGATCAAAATACAGGTGCTTGGCAAACTGGTTCGTATTTACGACGGTTACAGCATCCTAGGGTCACTTATTGCCATTTATGATCTTCTCAGTCAGCTTCTGATAAGCAAAATCAATGGAGGAAGCTGGATTAACTATATGATTCATTTAACAACTGCAGTGATTCGTTTATCAAGTAGTCAGTGGGAAAGCCAGATTCACCTAATAACTGTGTTCCTATCTTAACAGTTGCAGTGATTCATTTAACAATGGTGGCAAAAAAGGTTGTAAAATCAGGCATGCCTCATTTAACAATCGCCTTGCTTAGCAACAGAAATTAAAGTCACAATTGTAGTTGTAAATCGAGGACTTATAGGTATATGGTTCCAAAAACAGTGAAATTTTGAGAAGAGGGTTATATTGGGCCCTATTATATAGAAAATCATTAAAACTATTTTAATCTAATACTCTTCTAAAGCATCTGTTGGCATTCTAGTATCTAATTGTTGTAGATATGTCTTACATTCTGTAACTAATGATTCAAAAAGATCATTGGCAAGTAGGAGTTTATATCTGAGGAGAATTGTAATTTATGCAGGTGAGCAAAGGTAAAGTGTTTGGAATGATTATGTTGCACTTAATTCAGATATGCTGTATTAAGATGCACCTTCTCTTTTTTGCAGGTAGACTCTTTCAGGGAGAGAATCACAGGTGAAGTAAGTACCTGATTTCTGCTTGCAATTTCAACTAATGTTTAGTGGTTTCAGACAGTTAAATTGGCTTCTGGTTCTCATAAAAGAGACTTTCCCTATAGCAGGGGTGTCAAACTGCCGGCATGTGGGCCAGATGCGTCATGCCAAAACCGCACCAACCCCATTGCCGGCAATGGAAAAAAAGTCGCGATATATCGCGTCACGTGACGTTGCGGGATTGACACCCCTGCCCTATAGTTTAGTGCTTACTGACCTCAGGAATTTGTAGGACTTATGTACCTTTAGAAATAGCTCAGCTTTCAAGGAGTTTTATCTATCTGGTGTTTTCTCCTGGTCCATACCAAGGCTTAGTCTTAGCCTTCCTTTTGTGGAGTCATCAGTTGTATTAATGCATGCATCATAGATGACATTCTTTCTCTTTCAGGCTGAGGATCTAGTGGCAAATTTTTTTCCAAAGAAGCTTTTAGAACTTGATGGGTTCCTTAAGGTAAGAGCTGGTAGTCTGCTTTTTCCCAGGGCGACCTTTATTTCAAGAATGATATATTGTCAAATAAAAGTTTCCCATTGTTATTAGGTTTTAATGCCATTCCTGAGCATAAATACCTTACTCTTTTGGATATTCTGTCCTAGGATCCCATTCTGAACATTCATGATCTCACACAAATCCATTCAGATATGAACCTTCCCGTTCCGGACCCAATTCTGCTGACAAACAGTCACGATGGACTGGATGGGGTAAGACTGGTCATCTGTTTGTAACATTTAGTGATTGATCAAAACAACATAATTATATTAGTTATACTTGCTGATAAGTTATGGAGAGAGAACAAAGCTTTCTGACATTTGAAGCAAGTATCTGCTTTGTAGCATCTGTTTCCCGAGGTTACTCTTAAGGGAAGAATTATGTATATAATATTTCCTCTCTTTTTTTTTTAGTCCAATATGAAAAAGCGAAAATTGGAAGACTGTGAAGAGACCTTCCAAGGTAGATTTTGTGCTGGTTAATTATTGGCTACCAATTGTGTTTTGGGAAATTCGCCCTAATTGAGGTAATCACTGAGAATATAAAGTACGTAAAGCTGTCCAGAATCCTAAAAGATTGATATGGTAACAAAAAATTCACATATTTTATGTGTATGCCTTTTGCATCCGGACATACCATGAATAAAATGTATATTACAAATAGCTCCTTAATATATGATTAGCTCATTTGAATTTGAAATGATCCTCTGAAATGCTGTTTTTCTATCTTAAAAAAAGAAAGAGTAGGGTCTCTGTATAACTTGAACAGTCAATGATGGTAAAAATTATTTGTGTGATTTCCACGTTTGGAAATCCATTTTGTTTCTCTAAGGAAGTCACTGCTGCCTTAGTTTTAATTTGAGTGTTGTTTTCAAACCTCTTCTCATCCTTGTTGCAACTTGAGTTTTTCCAATAAGAATACAAAATAGAGATCCCAGAATTGGATGTAACCCAAAGACTTTTGGGTTGGAAGTTGATCACTTATGTCCATAACCTCAATGAGAAAGATCAACATCACTTGCATTATGGAATTTAGAAATTGGATTAAAAGTGGAATGGAAAAAAAGACTTGAATTTCCATGAGAAATTGGGGTAGCTTGCTTTCCTAGAATAAGTAACTAGTGTCAGACCTGCTCCCATCCTGTCCCTTAGGAAAGAAAGACCCTCAACTCCGTTAGGTTGAAGCAAAAGGTTCTTTTACTAAGGAAGTTGGTTGCAGTAAAGTCAGGCTAGCGCTAAGGTTTTCCTGCATGAAAAAATACACAAAAGGTTCCCTTCTCCCCTCCCCCTGTGACCAGTCCATGTTTCGCCAGTCAGAGCTCGCCAAGATGTTATGAGAACACTGAAATGTGGGCAATTCACATTCCTTGCTTAGGGCATGGCCTTGGTGTCTCTGGTACAAACTGATTCCAGGCTTCTCTGGTCTTCATCACCTGTCATTCCCACCTCCCTATTTCCCATCATGTACACACAGTCATATTGCCCATTTGTCCACTTCCCCTCCCTTCTCCAGCCTTTGATGGCAGGAACTGGCAGGAACCTGACAACTAGTCTCTTTCTATGGCACTAGGTACCAAAGTCTTTGTAATGCCTAATGGTATGCTGAAGAGCAACCAGCAGCTGGTGGATATCATTGAGAAAGTAAAACCAGAGATTCGACTGCTGATTGAGAAATGCAATACAGTAAGCATTGGTTTGCCTTTTTTGCTTTATGAGATTCTGTCTTACAGGACAGTTATTAGAAATGCTGCTTTTAAGGGGGAAGGGATAAAATCAAATGCTTTTCTGAAATTGCAGTACACAAATTCAATAAATATCTTCTGCACCTCTGGGATACCTTTTGCAGAGGTATTATATTAAGGCAAAATTTGTTACAAGTAGTCCTTGACTTACAACTAATCATTTAGTGACATTACAATGCCACGGAAAAAAGTGACTTACAACCATTTTCCACACGACTGTTGCAGCATTTCCCATGATTATGTCATCAAAACTCAAACACTTGGCAACTGGCACGTATTTATGATGGTTGCAGTGCACATGATCACCTTTTGAAATCTTCTCACAAGCAAAGTTTTAATGGGAAAGCCAGATTCACTTAACAACTCTGTTACTATCTTAACAACTGCAAGGTTTCACTTAATAACTGTTATAGGAAAGGCTGTAAAATGGGGCAAAATTCACTTAACAACTGTCTTGCTTAGCAACAGAAATTTTGGATTCAATTGTGGTTGTAAATCAAGGATTACTTGTATCTTCTATTTCTTTAAATTATATGTCATCTGTCAAACAATTGGTTCCATATATTGCAGAAGGTAGAGAAGCTTGGATGTAATTGGCTGCTTCTGTGGTGTACCAAGATAATTCCTGTGTAGAGACCATTATTATTAGGATTGTTGATTGGGTGGAAGACTGATGCAGTCAGTCATGATTTGCTCTTGTGTCTGAAGGGCTGTAGCTCATCCATCAGTGTTAACCCAATGTTAGAATTGATCATAACGGTCTAAGGACCAAATGTTTGTTAAGTTATTACTTTTTATAACTATTCTGGAAAAAATGGCCTCTCAGCTAAGCAAATGTTTCATGCAGAGCTCAGCTAGCAAAATGATTATCTAGAAGGTTAGTATTTCTTTAACATGCTGTTTTGTTTTTCAGGTCAAAATGTGGGTACAATTGCTGATTCCCAGGATAGAGGATGGAAACAACTTTGGTGTTTCTATTCAGGTAAATTGACAATTGAGGAGGTAACTCAATTATGCCTATGGATGAAGTACTATGGGTGGAACCTTCTCTTAATGGGAGAAGAACAAATCATTATTTAGAACTTGACTGACTTGTAGGAAGCGTTTTCTCTGCTTTTTTCTGAAATGGCATAAGATCTCCTGCCTGAGCAGGGGATTGGACTGGAAGACCTCCAAGATCCCTTCCAACTCTGTTATTCTGTTACTGTGCTAGAGTTTTATATTTTACTGCATTTTAATTATTTTGATTTCATTTGGCTCAGGTTACTTAAATTGGAAGTTAGAATTCATAAGCATAATGGCTGCAATCACAGATTGTCCTTGCTTACCAACTGCCTCATTCAGAAACCATTTAAAATTATGATAGTACTGAAGAAAAATTATGTCCAATGCCCACATCAATGACATTTGTGGTGTTCTTCAATCATGTGATCACCGTTATGATTAGTACGCATTGTCCGGGGTCTGGCCTGTTGTTTTTCTTTTATTCCCCCCTTGTAGAGCAAGGAATGATTAGAGAGGAAGGGAATAAGCAGGCACAGAATGGGGAATATATACAAAAGGAATGTGATGGTACTAGTTTGAGGCTGGGATGCATGAGCATGCTATGCAAACACCCCATTGTGTTTCTACCTACTCTCTTGTATTCCATTAATCTCCAATCTCTTCACTCTATGAGGGGTGAAAATGGGTCAGGCACAGAAGGATTGCCTACCAAAATTGCCTGGTTTCCCTTCTCCCCTTGCAGAGTAGAGAAATTGGAAAGGAAGGGATTATAAGAAAGTTAGCAGGCACACAATGGGCAATATACTAGGCTGTTTGCCTTGTCTTGTGGCTCCCAGCCCTGGTACCACAGCATTGCTTTCAATGTCTATTTTCAATTATGTGTTTGCTTTCTCTCTAGTAATCTGTTCCTCCAATGAATGTAAATGTAAATACAAATAATAATTCCATTCTTGCTAATTATCCCAGCAACTGGATGAGCATTCCAAAGGAAGCAAACAAAAGCCTAGGGCAGGGGTAGGCAACCTCGGCTCTTTTATGACTCATGGACTTCAACTCCCAGAATTCCTGAGCCAGCATGGCTCAGCTTGGAAACCTCCCTTTCCCCTCAGCATGGCTGGCTCAGGAATTCTGGGAGTTGAAGTCCACGAGTCATAAAAGAGCCAAGGTTGCCTACCCCTGGCCTAGGGTATGAAACTGATTAGTCTTTTCAGCTTTTCAGCTTTCAGCAAGGATTGGGGAAAAAGAAAGGAAAGCAGTCCAAATTACAGGTAACTTACAACCACAATTGAGCCCAAAATGTTTGTTGCTAAGTGAAACAGTTAAGTGAGTTTTGCCCCATTTTAATGACCTTTCTTGCTACAGTTGTTAAGTGAATCACTGCAGTTGATCAATTAGTAACATGATTGTTAAGTGAATCTGGCTTCCTCATTCACTTTTCTTATCAGAATGGTGTTAAAGTGATCACATGCCCCAAGACACCACAACTGTCATAAGTACATTCCAATTGCCAAGCCCCTGAATTTTGATTATGTGATTGTGAGGATTCTGCAACCGTTGTAAGTGTGAAAAATGGTTGTGAGTCATTTTTTTCATTGCTCTTGTAACTTTGAATTATCACTAAGTGAATGGCTGTAAGTAGAGGACTACTTATACTTGATTTTCTATTTAGCAACCATTTCACTTAACAGAGCTGCAAGTCCCAATTGCTGTTGCTAAACAAGGTCCTGTATTCTACCTATAAAAGCTGTCTGGGTATATCCAATTATAATTGTCCTCAGTATGAAGTCTTCTCTTAATATTTTCTTGCTGGCTTCTTTCTTTGCAGGAAGAGACTGTAGCTGAACTCCGAACTGTGGAGAGTGAGGCAGCTTCATACTTGGACCAGATCTCTAGGTGAGTATCTCTTTGCAGAGCATTTCAAGTTTTTCCCCCGATGGGGTAACTCTCTACAGTATACATTGTTGTGTATCACTTACACCACCCATTGTAGCACTTTCCCCATTTTATTTCAGATACTACATCACACGAGCAAAGCTGGTTTCTAAAATAGCAAAATATCCTCATGTGGTAAGTGTTAAGTGGAGATATTAAATTAATTACTGAATTAGATTTAGGACCATTAGGCAGATTAGAAATAATTGAAAAGATTCTAGAGCAGGGGTCTCCAACCCCCGGTCCGTGGACCAATACCGGGCCGCGGCATGCCAGCAACCGGTCTGCACAAACAAGAAAGCCCCATCCACGAGATGCAGGCAGCACACAAAACCATGCACCCTCCAGTCCGTGGAAAAACCTCTCTCCACGGAACTGGTTCCTGGTACCCAAAAAGTTGGGGACCTCTGTTCTAGAGTGTGTTCTCCTTGGAAATAACATTATGAATCAAATGCCTAGACCTATATTAGATAAAAAGTGGGCAGTCCTTAGAAACCCACATAATTGTATTGCTGAATAACTGATTATATTTTCTGGAGATTTAGGGTAAAAGTATAAGTAAAATATTATTTTAAAGCATGATAATGAGCTTTCTTAACTTGCAGCCCTTGTCACCGGACAAAAAACCTCTCTCCTCCCACTTCCCTAATTGGAAAAAGTTAACCGGACTTACCCTAAATGCACATCCTTGCTTCAGATTCCCATTCTGGAGGTAAACTAGTCACATAAGACTAGTTTTCTAACTAGAATTTAATAATTTAATAACATTCCAGAAATGGTTGGTGTTCACTTTTATGAAAACCCGGAGGATGGCAGATTTTTGTACTGTTAAAACTGAGAGATGGAATGAAACTTCTTAGCTATAAGTTGTCTTAGTGTAGAGATGGGAAATCTGTACTGCAGCTTCCAATAGCATTAATAATGAAGGATCCTAAAAATTCCTCACTCCTGCTTATTGCATGGTAGGGACTAAATGGTTCTGATTAAATAACTATCTCTGTAGGAAGATTACCGCCGCACAGTGACTGAAATGGATGAAAAAGAATACATCAGTCTCCGGCTCATCATTTCAGAGCTCAGAAATCAATACGTAAGTTAATGTTGTTTCTTCCCAGGTCAGAAGATAATATCCCTTCTAATAAATTAAGAGTTTCCTGTAACAAAAGTAGATAAGGGTTTTTTGACCTCCATATGTTGCTGAATTCAACTTCTAGAACTCTTAGCTACCTTAGTCAAGTGAGGAGTATTGGAAGTTCCAAATAAATAGTATGTTGAGTACTGTATTTTTGTGCCATTGTCTTGGATTATTTCTTTAGATTTATCATTTGTCCAGCAGAAGCAATTATCAAGTCTCGACTTCTTGTTGAAAGAAATATGGTGATATGATATTATTCTAAAGAATAATACTTATATAGGCAAGCTAGTAAGTAACAAATTGCATAGATACTGGAAGTCTTGAGAAAGGGGTTGAAATTATTAGAGGAAAGAAGAAATAATTTTTAGTCTATAATACAACTATATGCAATTGTGGTTGCTGTCCATCTGAGAATAATTGTTAATGTTGCCCAAACCATTGAAATCTCGGGAGATACAGTAAACTATATGCTGGTTAACAGGTAAACCTTTGGACATCTTTTAATGAAACAAGAAACAGACAAAGAAACAAGAAGTAAAACTTATCTCTGTTTTATGTTAGAGAGATACCAGCAGATCTTTAAGCACTGTCCCCATGTAATTGGCTTTGTATCTCTATATAATTGTTCAGGGTTCTTGATTGTAGAACAGTCCCACTGCTTATTTAAGGAATCACCCTTTGATAATGTGAGACTTTCCAATCTGTTTGGATCTGCAAATACCAGACAAGTGCTTAAGTGATGCTGATTTAATTTCTATTCATTCCTAGAATTGATCAGTCTGAGTAGCTTCTTTGAAAAATGTAATGAAAAATAAAGATAGAATACTCAATATTTTTGCTTACTTGTTTAATAATTAGATCACCTATTTTACACAGATCCAATGCTTTTTTGGAGGGGGTGAACATAAAAATGGGAAATATTACTCTATTCACATAATATTGAGAACTTACAGACTGGGCTCACATAACAATCTAAGCCTAATTCAAACCAGAGGCAATTATGACTTTTTGCACAAACCATATTTAAACAAACGAACGTAGTATAGTCTCTGAACCAAGGCATAATGATAAAAACATGATCAATTAGTTATGTTACTTCTACAGATTTTTTTTAAAAAAAATTCCTGGTTTATTTGGCCATTTTACATGTTTTTATGTTATATTGAGAAAACCATAATAAATTAAAAATGCTTCATATTTGAAATTAATTAAATGTGTAAAGTCTCTTGCAGCAAATTAATTGAGGGGATAATTCTGCTGAGAAATGTTGGAAATGTGCTCACTTCCTTTTATGAATTCTTTAATAGTGGAGTACAACACGCAAAGAGAATTTTCTAACAAACCTTTTTTTTTCCTTTCTCAGTGAAAGAAATATTGAAATTGTTTTCAAAAAGCTAAAGAATATATTTATACAGAATCCAAGTAAATCTAAATACTAACACTAGTTTATTAAGGAAATCATCAAGAATGTGAAACTTAAGTACATTTCTCTCAAATAAGGCTGCCATTGAAATGCTTATCTGCTTATTGCTATTAATGTTTGTTTGTTTGTTTGTTTGTTTAAATTTATTGGCCACACAACTCCAGTGGAGTCTCGGTGGTACACAAAACTAAAAAAGAGGTAAAAACAGCTAAAAATATTAAATGTTCTAATAAAATCCACAAAACAAAATGGGCCATTAAACAAATAACAAACAGCAACCCCATCAGCCCTTGGGACCAAAGCCAATTTTTCAAACCTTTCCAGAACCCTAGAAGAGAGGGTGCCATGCTCATGTCTAAGGGATGCGGTTCCAGCATGGCGGGGGTGTAACAGAGAAGGTACACTTCCTTGGTCCCATAAGATGGCAAGATTTAGTGGAGGGGACCTGCAGCACATCCATTCTGCTGGAGCTTAACTGATGAACAGGAATTAGTCTCTTAAGTAACCAGGCCCTAAGAAATGCAGGACTTTTTAGATAATCAGCACCTTGAATTGCACTCTTAAGCCAACTGACAGCCATTGCAGTTCGTATAGCATTGGTGACACATTGGCACACTGAGAAGCACTTTGAGAAATTCTGGTTTCTTTCTCAGCCTTAGAGATCTTTCTTATACTCTCTTTATGTGGCACAGCTACAACCAGGAGTTTAGAAGCTTTCACTTAAGTTGTGGGCAAGTGACATTTTGTTAGTCATTAACACTGACCAATAGCAACTAATCCTTTTTTTACAATTGGGAGAAAAATATATTTAATCATAGGCCATGCAGCTAATTTATACCACTGTGTTGTGTTCACTTTAGTATTTCTTCTATATACTATACTATAAGAGGAGCTAATAGAAATGCAATTCCAAATTTCTCATTGGTAAACCTGACAGGTCTTTTGACAATTTGTCCTCATCATAATTATTGTGATGTGTTAAAGTGATGAAAATGAAAGTGACAAACACTGTGAAGAGTATTCATTATGATAGACAGGAGAGGCATTAGGTCAGTGGTGGCGAACCTATGGCACGGGTGCCAGAGGCGGCACTCAGAGCCCTCTCTGTGGGCACGCGCGCCGTCACCCCAGTCCTAGGCCTTCAGCTGGGTTTTATAATACCTTTTCTCTTTAGGCCTTCGCCGCCATGTGCAAAAAAAAAAAAAAGCTCAATCAGTCAATTTCAACTTCTCGCAGGAAAAAAAAAGATCTTGCAAAGTTGGAATTGATTGATTGAACTTTTTAGTCCCACCCACTCTGCCGTTACCACCGCAGCCACGCCCACCCAATGGACCACACCCACCCGGCACCCGACGATGCATAAGTGGGTTTTGGGTTGCAGTTTGGGCACTCGGTCTCTAAAAGATTCGTCATCACTGCATTAGGTACTTCCGTGTTGTTGGACTGCTAGTGCCCTCCAGATCTGAAATAGAATTCCCAAACTGTAGCTCATGGCAAGACTGTTCAAAATTTTGGTCTTTAGGATTCTGTCTGGGACATTAATGTCTGCCAAAGAAATGCTTTTCATTTATCAAAAATATTGGGACAAGAGAATGGCAAATGATAACACTGACTGAAAATTTTGGGAGTTGAAATCTGATGACTTTTGTTAGGTATGGGACTAGGAAAGACTATGTTACTGTAATATGTTGATTAATTCGAAGGTAGAGTATTCTTTTTCTATTTAACTTTCAGTCTTAGGTTATGGCACTTTTGGTAGATATCATAGATGTGTCAGTTTATCATTTCAAGTACAACAGCATTCAAGATTCAGGTCAATACTTCAAATACAAGCCTATTTGAACCACTTATAGTTCTCAATCTCTCAGCCACTGTATTTTTGATAATTTTGTGAAAAGAATCCTCTGTTCAGTTGATAGTGTCTTAGAAATATTTGTGGGAAACCCATGACTCCATGAAATTGGTTTAATTTTAACCAAGCTAACCTTGCATTCATTGAAGTATAGAATGTTGGATTGTTGGGCAATAATCTTTCTGACTTTCTCTGGAGAGAAATATGATACTCTTGGCTAAACAAATATACTTGCCAGAGTCAGCAAAAAAAAACTAACAGCCAGATTCTCTCCTTCCAGGTGACTCTGCATGACATGATTCTAAAGAATATTGAGAAGATCAAGCGACCCCGGAGCAGCAATGCAGAGACCCTCTACTGATATGGCTGCATTCTGAACTTATGAACTCTTCAGTAGGCTCAAGACAGTCTTTGCCTCAGTTTATGTGACTATCAAGATGGGGAAGCTGGCTGGAAACAGTCCTCACCATACTTTTAGTTAAACATCTAAAGAAACTCTCTCCTAGTCCTTTTCTGGTTGGTTTTTTGTTGGATCTTTGAATTTCTCCCTTTTCCTACCATGTCTTTGAGATACAGAAGGATAGAACAGACCATCTCCTGCTATATTGATAGGAATAGGAGATTCGCTAAGCTGTTCCAGGCAAGAATCCCAAGATCAGAAGCCCTAAACAGTCCAGGTCTAGCATCCCTGACAAACTCCTTTCTAGATAGTTTGTGCCTGCCAAGAGCACTGTCCTACCCAGAGCTGATGTTTCTGGTCATAAGCTTCACTTTAGTCTTCCCACTAAAACTCAGTTTTTCATCTCAACATGGTTTGCCCTTATCTAACTTTGTGACTTGTCCAATCATGCAAGTTCTAATGCCATTGTAAATTTCTCTTTTCTACACATATTTCTTCCATTACATTTACTTTATCATTCTGAAAATATGTTTTTTCTTGGGGAAAGGCAAACCTATTAGATGGTTTAGCAAGATTGGCCTGCCTAATTTCAGCATGACTGATCAAGCACGGAAGACCTGAAGTATATTTCATCATAATCCTTTTCCTTTCCTACTCTAATTAAATGAACCTAGCACTTGTTTCTGGAGACCTTGCCTGGCCAATGCCCAAAGTGTCTTAGATGTTCTGCTAGGTCTGAATAAATCCTGTTGGCTTCTTCCATTTTATTCTTTTCTGGTTCTCATGAAAACAGAAAGGGGATGCTATCTGTGGGATGCTGCAGTTTCTTTTCAGATTTACTATTTATCTTTATATCCATCTTGTGCTATAGTCTTGTTAGTGGTGTTAGATTTGTTTAAAAATAGACAGCAGCAACAGTGGCACGATGAATGAAGTTTGTTGACTTCTTTCCCTGTTCGTTTTAAAGAGGCCTTTTCTCTACCATCTCCCAAGGGCACAGGAGGTTCATTGCCCTGAAATTATTGCAACTGCCTTTGCATCACTGTCATTTGTAGCTGGGTAAGCCTTACCCTTACCCAGATTAAAAAATCACATAACAACTGCCCTCACTAGCTGCTCCTGAGAGCAGCCTTCCCTGTCTTTGTTTCCTTGTATCAGCTGCTTTGTTGGATTGTTTATATTTCCTTTCTACATTGAACCTCTGTACAACTTCTATTATGCCGACAAATTAAAAGTAACAGGAACTTTGAATCTATCTTTAATCATCCTCATAGGTACCAGTGCATTGGTAACCAATATTTCTGTCTGTATCCATTTGATTTTTGCCCTTTATCATTCTTATCTCAGACCTGTTAATGAAAAGGAGATATAATTTTGAGTCTGCAGTTTATTCCCAAGTTTCTCCTCTGACATTTTAGAAAGTTATGGGGTAAAATGAAAAATCTCTATAATAGTAGCTCTGAGCTTTATCAGTAATGATGATGAGGCGTGAAATAAGCCCCTTTTCAGATCTTGTTCCTGAGGCTTTTTGCCCTATACGGTGGTATTTACTTTTTCCTGTCTCCTGGATGAAGCTTGAAGGCACTCTCATACTTCTTTTGTAGTGTACATTGAAATCCAGTCGGCTTCCAAGTTGAATGAATATTGATCATTCAGAATGGGCTTGAGCAGGAGTAAACTGTTTGCAATTTCTGGTCTCATTTCATGCAGCTTGACATTGAAAGACCTTTACAATCAAATCAGTTCATTTTTCTAGCAAAAGCAATGCATCCTTGATCTGTGTCTTTGTAAGGGGGAAAAGAGAGAGAGAATACATTGGAATAAGGAAAGATGAATAAAAGGGGGGGATTTCAGAAAGAATAAGCTCAATGTAATTTGCTCTGGCTAAATGGATCAGTTGCTTTAGCTCTGTCCATCTCAGCATGTGATGCAATTCTAGACTGATTACTTCTAGAGGAACATGGCCTTCCACAGAAATAAATAAAGAAAAAAAATGGTTGCCTACCTCTGTGTTATGATGGTCAAGAAACCACATGAAACAATTACATCATAAGGGGGCAGGAGCAAAGCCTCAGATACATATATTGCAGTCTTTATGTGTGAATTGATAGTGTTGGTTAGTAATGAATAGTGCCAGAGTGTGTTTTCTTAAATAAAACATGTATCTCTTTACTATTGGTCCCTTCAGTCATGCTATTCCATAGTCTTTGTTAACTTTTCCTGAACTGAAATTGAAGAGCGCTACTTTGCAGATCTAGTGCATTTCATTCAGTTCTCAACTAAAATTTTGTATTATGTATTTGAATACTTAAAGCTTTTAGAGCTATAGCCTTCCAACATTTCATCACAGCAGACAAATAGGGAAGAGATGAATAAAATTATTCATGATATGGAAAAATCTGATTTATCCAATGCAGGTGAGTAATTATAGGTTCTGGAAACATCAAAAGGAGTAATATTAGAGTGTATGTTTAAATGAAGATACGGATGAGTTTATCCTGGGTATGGGAGAATTCCTTCTCATAATCTGATTGGGCAGTAAAGGATAAAAAAAAACCTTGATCAGGTAACTCAAAGCTCTGCGGTCCCAATTTAGTGAATTCTGCAGCTCTTCATAAGGATATCTCTTATGTTATCAATGCTTTATTTCTACCCCCAATTAATTCTTATGCTGAATGAAACGAGTGCAACCATGAATTCCACTTCATACTTAAAGGTGCAAGAAGAATCCAGTAATGTGATGGAGCAAAGTTTAGCATAGTAATGGATGAGTCGGCAAGTGTATGGTTGAAATAGTAAGATCTAGCTATGCAGAGGTCTTTTTCCCATAGGAACAAACACCTGTGTTGCCTGGAATGTGCATAGAATATTTGATTCCACATAAGAGTAGCAAGATGTAACTTATCTTCAAGCCTCTTGCTCCATGAGAGATTCCATTTTTCTGCTGAACTATCCACTGTATGGGAAATACTCAAATATTCTATATATTGTCAGAGCAAATCATCTGATTAAATACATTGTTTTAAAGCAAGGTACAGTCATATGCCAAAATTTAGGCACTCCTGGTCAAATTCCTAATTGCATAATAGATGGCTCAAGCTCTCATAGTGTAGAATTAAACATTACATCTTTCTGTAACTGCAAGCTTTTTAATGTGCAGCTTGCAGATTGAGAATAAAAGAATAATGAATATGATAGATGCAAAATGATAGGTGCAAAGGTTTGCTCACCCTTTCAGTCTTTGAAACACTTTTTGGCAGAAATGCAATTTCCAAAAGCTTCACATAGATCAGGGGTCCCCAACCCCCTGGCATGCCGTGGTACCGGGCTGCGGCATGCCAGCAACCGGGCTGCACAAACAAGCAAAGCCCCATCCGTGGGATGCAGGCAGAACACAAAACCATGCTCCCTCCGGTCTGCAGAAAAACCTGTCTCCATGTAACCAGTCCCTGGTGCCCAAAAGGTTGGGGACCTCTGCCATAGATAGCTAATATTGTTTTTGGATTCCCCCTCCCCCAAACACACAAATACTTTTTCTTGCAGAGCCTTTCTCAGAAATATTAGGCCTTATATAAACAATATGCATGCTGTCAGATTTGCAGGAAGATGTCATGTTTATCTTTGTACCATACACAAGTTTTATCAGCTTCTGTTCATTTTGGGATTCATTAACATGCACAAATTGACCAGGGATGACTAAGCACTAGCATATAATGATATATTCCTAATGATAGCAAAGTGATCCATGCAGCAGAATTGACACTAACTCAACCTGAATCTATAGTACTGCGATTTTGAATGTGTTCCTTTAATGGATCTGATATTGGTTGGACTCTGTATTTTTTCTTTTTGTGAAGAAGGGTTTTTTTAAAAAATACGTTTTATTGTTTTTTTAACAATCACCTTAATATTTGGTAAACAACATGTTGTCTGGGTTAGTATTTAAAAAACAATGACAATTTCTATAAATCTATTGTCCATATTATGGCTTTGCTTGATTTTCTCTTCCAATAATATTCTCTTTTGCCAACCTTAAATTAATACAGTTCTTATTATTTGAATGACAATTAAATATAAACATTTTCCTCATATTTTTGCAAATAACCACATCAATATAAAATTTCTTTTCTGATTGATCATCTTGGTTGCCTCGTCATAGATCCTGTTTACAAAGTTCTTATTTAAATTTGTTTTCCCCACAGTATTCAAAGCATTCTTACTGGTGTTAAGATTTTCTCAAAATTAGTTACAGTTAGGTATTTTAAAAAAAAAATTCTCATACAAGCCATCCCAACATTTTTACATTTCTCATATCTTAAGAAAAAGAAAAACAGAGAAAACATTTCTTTTATATAACCCATCCCAATATTTTTATATTTCTCATATCAAACAACAAAACACAAAAGAAAAAAGAAGGCATACTATATTACTTTAGGGGTTCATCCCTCTTAAACTAATCTTCATTTATATCCAATTTCTATTTCTTTAACCATATTCAAACAAACATTTAATTTTTAAATATTCCCTCTGGTAAATCCCGTCATCTAGTTTCTTAATTCTCGCTTTAGCCTTTTTTTTTTTTTGCCAAACATCTTTCCTGATCAGTATGCTTCGCTGAATCAAAAAATCTTCCCATAATCTTGAAAATGTTGTTGCAGGTATAAAAGGCAAAACAGGTAAGATGTTTTTATAGGAAGGTTTCGCCCTTTTGTATTCATTGAGAATCTTCCTTTCTTTCTTGATTTTATTTATCATTTTTTGTCTCTCAAGTTCTCGTAGTTCTGACAGAATCCATTTTGTCAAATCTTTTTTCTTGCCCTCAAACTTATTTTGTGATCTTAAAGTGTAGGTTATCTTTTCCATATCCAGTATTTCCTGTAAGTTTTTTTCCTTCTGGGTTAAGTCGTACTTTCTTCTGTTGTTAAATTCCATCTTAAAATCTCTCCTCTGTCTCGTATTCAGTTGTCTGTTTTTTTCTGCTCACTATTTTTGTTTTCTGAGAATTTTTGTCTTGTAAAGTTAAATTGGAGATGTCCATTTATATTTTCAAAGTTATTTTTGATTTCCTCATGGTTTGAGATCATTGTTGTTTGAATTAGTTGCAACATAGCATAGATCTCCTTTTGGAAAGTATTTGTTTTTTCTTGGTACATTTTTTCTGCAGATCTCTGGTTTTTCATGATAGCCAAAAGTCAGGGTTTTCCTTTCTCTGCAGACAGCTTTAGAATAATAGTTGAGTTAGTATTTGTAATCCAGAAAGGTCTTTTTTTTTTTTTTTAGAGTTTATAATTCTCACTTTGTAGATAGCCCAAAATGTTTTCTTTCTTTTTTCTTTTTTGTCACAGCTGTTCTCTGTTATTAGGACATTGAAAGTCATCAAGAAGCAGTTATCTCTTCCTGGGCTTGCCAATCCCTATAATAGAACAACTGCTGTTGTATATTTTCATCCACCACTAGATATCAGCACCAGATCATTTTTTTTCATTTTTCAGTAATAGACAATTGTTTGCTTCTATTTTCATGATTTAAAAAGAAAATCTTAACAGATTCCACCAATTTCAAACTTATCCAAGTTAAGTCTTGTAATCCTTTCATTTCAATATATTTCTGTTCCCCCTGAACAGTTTAATTTGCCTCTTCCATCTGTAGGAGGGTGGGGCCAAGATCTCCCTCCTCACTTTTGGAGGCTTTTTGCTTTTTGGGGGGTTTTCTTTCAATTTTCAAGTAGAAGAGAGAAAATCACTGTTCTTACCCAGTTCCAAACACCTTGTTTATAGTCAGCTTAAAATAGTGCTTTTGGGCTTCGGCTGCTTGTAGCTTGGGCTAGATTCTGACATTAGCTAACCTTTCTCCTGCCGGTTTCTGGAGGGCTTTTCCCAAGCTGATCGGATCAACCACCATCTCTCCGCAATCGGCAGGACTTCCTTCCTTCTTTGTTGCCTCTATAGGGCAATTTCAGGCCCATTTAGGGTCCCCTAGCAGGCAGAAATTGGCTGTAGGGTGCGGAGCCCCACGATCCCTCGGCTGTTGCACTATTGCACAAAACCGGAAGCCAATAAGGTTTTTTTTTTTAGAAGGTTGTCACACTACTGAATAGGCTAATAATTTAAATTCTTAGGATATAAATTCCTGTGGGGGTTATAGTTTATTGGTTTGGTTTTATAGGATGCAGTTGAAGAGAAGAAAAATACTGGTAACAAAGGAGGAAGGAAAGTACAGAATTTGGACTATTTTTCTGTGTAAGTATGTTAGGCCAGACAATCCCTAGAATTCATCCAATGATATTAGTAGTTTTGTGCTTAGCCCCTTTTCACAGCAAGGGTTGCAGAGTTTTGTCTAAAACAGTTTGCCATCATAAATCAGTTGGATGCAGTACCTCAAACTAATATGCCGTCAGAAATGCCAAGCTTGTTTTTCCTTCACTTCCACTGAATCCACTTGCAAGTGCTATATAAACCATGTTGGCAACAGTTGGTAAAGGATAAAAAAGCAGTTTCATTTTTTAATTCAGTGTACTCTTAGGGCAAAATATACATAATAAGCTGCCTTTATCCAAACCCCAAGTTGAATTGGCAGTTTACACATGGTTTATTGTGAGGCTTCTAATTTGGTCTAGTGGTGAGTTGTGTGTATATACTAAGCAATTAAAGTATAGTGAGAGAACAGGATTTGCTCATTTTATAAATACCTCCTAACACTCGGAAGAACAGCATTTTGTTTTTTAAATTTCTTTTTACATTGCCTTATTTTATTTCTCTCTTATTCCAGCAGTGGTAGCTGTAAACTGATTGTGTTTAAAGTGACTCTTGCTTGTTGGGGAAGAGTCAACATCAAGGGCTCCCAGATGACTATGGCGATCAGTTAGCTAATTTAGTTTGTAAAATTTGCTCCAGTCTTGACTACACAGGCAAGGCTTAGGGTGGTGAGTCTGAGATTCTTTCTTAAATTCCATTCCTGCTTTAGGCCAACATTTATATCTGATTATTGTCTTGGCTGTAGTTCTTCCTCCTCTTCCTAAAAGCTAACCTCACAGTTCTTTATAGGCTGCTTTAATGGTATCTCTTGATGGGGAAGCACTATTGAAGGACCTAGTCTATGATTTGGGCTTCATCTTGGACTTACACCTTTGGAGGAACAGCAGGTGGCAGTAGCTAAGAGGTCTTTGCCCGACTCTAGCTGCTTCATTAATTGCACCCCTATCTAGGAGAAGAAAACCTTATTACAGTGCTATCATGCTATCATTACAACTTGAACAACTGGAGCACCTACTTTGGGCTGCCTTTAAAGCAGACGTTTCAACCTAGTTTAAAGTACTGTAGCTTGTATGTTAGCCACTGCTCACTAGAGCGAGAGAACTTTATGCGTGTGAACCTGCACTGGTTACCAATAGGCTTTCAGGTACATTTTTTTTTGGTAATATATTTTATTGATTTTTTTAAAACAAATCACTTAATAATTGGTGAACAGTGTGTTGTCTGGGTTACATTTGTAAAACAATCATTAACAATTGAATTCTATAATCCATAATCCACATAAGTTGATTTCCTCTTTTCCCAAAATATCCTCTTGCAAACATTGAGTTAATACAATTCTTATTGTTTTGATAGATAACAATTCAATATATAATTTTTCCCAATATTCCTAAAAATAATCACATCAATATAATATTTCTTTTCTATCCAATCATTCTGGTTGCCTCATCATAGATCCTGTTACAGTCCTTATTTTAGTTTGTTTCTCCCACCAAATTCTAGGTATTCTTACTGGTTAAGATTTTCTCAAAAATTAATTACATTTGAAAATTTAACTCTATTTTTCCATATGAACCATCTCACACTTTTACATTTCTTAAGAAATAGATAAAACAATGAAAAAAAAGAAAGGAGAGCAAGAGTGAAAAAAACATAAAAAATAACATACTACTTAAAATATATATCCCTCCTAAGCTAATATATATTTCCTAAATTTCTTATTCTTTTTAACCATAATTAAAAATATGTTTAATCTTTAAACATTCCATTTAATACATCTAGTCATCTAGTCCTTTAACTCTTATTCAAAACATTTTTTTATCCATTATAATTTTAAATTCAATCACATTTAAGTATCTAAAACATTTCCTTTAAGTCATTTCAACCTTTCTATATTACTCATATCAAGAAAGAGAACAAAAAAGGGAAAAAAGCATACTATATTATTTAGGGATTTCATTCCTCTTAGAATGACATATATATTCCAAAACTTTTCTATTTCTTTAACCATATTCAAACATGTTTCCTTTTTAAGTATTCTCTCTGGTAAGTCCCATCATCTATTTTCTTGGTTTCCACTTTAGTCTTTTTCCTTTGACCAGTATCTTTCTTAATCAATGTATTTTGCTGAATCAAAAAGTTTTCCCGTATGTTCGTAAATGTTACTGTAGATATAAAAAGTAAATCAGGTGAAGTGTCTTTGTATGAGACTTCTGCCTTTCCATGTTTGTTGAAAATCTTTTTCTTTTTCTTTCTCTTTGCTTCTCTTATCATTTCCTTTCTCTCCGATGTTCCTGACATCTCTACGGTCCATTTTATCCAATCTGTTTTCTTGTCCTCAGATTTATTTTGTAGTCTTAAGGGATAAGTTGTTTTTTCCAATTCTTGTGATTTTTTTCCCACTAGGATTAAATCACGTTTCCTTGTTTTGTTAAGTTCCATCTTTAAGTCTCTATTCTCAGTTCTATATCCATTTATCTGTTTTATCTGCTCCTTCTCTGTTGTTGTTTTCTGGGAATTTTTGTTGTTGTAGAGTTAACTTAGAAATAGATTGATTGATATTTTCAGTTATTTTGGATTTCTTTGTGGTTTAAAGTCATTGTTATTTGAATTAGTTGCAGTATACTATATATCTCCTCCTGTGAAGTATTTATGTTTTCTTGATATGTTCTTTCTACATGTCTCTGACCCATGATGGCCAAGAATTTGAGTTTTTCTGTTCCTTTCTTTTCTCTGCAAATAGCTTTAGAGTCCCAGTTAAATAGATATTTGTAATCCAAATAATTCAAAAAAGATTTTTTTTTCTGAAATTTATAATTTTCTCTTTGTCTACAGCCCAGATTATTGTCTTTTTTTTCTTTTTCTTTTTTTGTCACAGTTCTTTGTTGTTAAAGCTTTGAAGGTCACAAACATAGATTAGCTTTTCCCAGGTTTTGCCAAGTCTTATATTAAAGTCGTAGCTGTCATAGTCTTCATCCACCACTAGGTGTCAGAAACTATTTGTTTTTCAATTCCCAAAATGAACAATTATCTTTAGAATGAGAGTCTTAACCATTCAAACAATTTTAGATTTATCCAGATTTAAGTTTTAAATTTCAGGTTTTTTATTTCACTTCCATATATTTTGATCCTCCACAAAAAGATTAATTCGCCGCTTCCGTTAGTATAAAGGTGGGGCGGAAATCCCCCTCCTACCCTTTTGGAGGTATTTTGCGTCTTGGGGATCTTTTCCAGGAAATTAAATGTAGAATAGAAAAGAGAAGATCGAATTCCTCACCCAGTTTGAAGCACGCTGTTCACAGTTGTGCTGGTTAGTGCTTTTGGACTTCGGTTGCAAGTAGCTTGGGCTGGTCGATGCAATAGGGCCAGCCTTTCTCCTGTCGGGTTAGAAGGCTCTCCCCAAGTCGAACGGAACAGCCGCCGCCATTCCAGAATCGCTGGAGCACCCTTCTTCGTCACCTCTCCAGGGCGACTTAGACCCATTTAGGGTCCCCAGGCAGGGTGAAATTAGCTGTGGGAATGCGGAGAATCCGCAAGCCTGCGACCGGTCGCTACCGCACAGGACCGGAAGTCCTTTCAGGTACAATTTGAAGTGTTGATTTTTACCTTTAATTTTTTTATGGCATACTTTCAGGATTCTTACAGTAGAGTTGGTTCAACCAATTCAATTTTGCTGAGAACTGCTGGTGGTTCTCCCATTTTTTAGGAGAGGAAGAAGGCCAAAACTTAAAGATAAATGCTTTTCAGTAGCAATACTACTCCCCTGGAATGCTAACAGAGAGAGAGAGACTTCAAATTTGATTACCTTCTGGAAGAAGCTAAAATGGACTAGAGAGCAGTCTGGTATATGATTTTATCTGGAGTGGTATGTTAATGGCTGCTGGACAATCATACCATTTTGGAGATTTTATGATGTTTTATGTTTTTTATGTAAATAAACAATTGTTGATGAGGATTAAGAATCCTCCAAGACCACAGCAAGACATTCTGTGTGTCTGCCTGTTTTGTCTCCATTCCTCATCCTAGCACAAATTCCTGCTGAATTGTAAAGCATTCGATCTGAGGATACATTAGCCTTTTGTCAACATTGGAAATTCTCAATAAAATTACAAGGATATTCTTTTGTAGAGGAAACTGTTGCTTGTTTCAGTATTTTCAAATATGAATTTCTCAAATAACCTGATTCCATGGCCAAATGTATTGGATATCCAGGACTGAGGCATTGAAGAGCCTCCACATTTTGAAGCCCCAGTCCTTGTCCTTTCAAGAGAGCTTCTTTACATTAATGTGGCAGACCTTCCAACAGGTTTTTTGAGGTATTAACGGTTCCCTTTGAGTCTAGGATAGCTTGCCATGGCCAACTCGCCATGGCCAACTTTCCGTAGCCAACTTGCCACGGCCAACTTGCCATGAGACGACACAAGACAAAAGTTACGCTAATATTGAAAAAAATGGTGGAATAGAATCATTAAAAGATGCAAAAGAAGGGATGAAATGTGAATGACAAAATTTAAAATTAAAGTGTTTTAATTATTTTAAACAATTGAATCAAATTGTTGAATTGTCCTGCGATGAGTTGGCTCATGACAAGTTGGTCGTGGCAGATTGGCTGCAGTGAGTTGTCCCATTCCAAACCTAAATGTTTGCATACATGAAGTCTGTTTGCCTGCTGAATTTTAACTCCTTTCTGTAATGTATAAACAGTATTCCCTTTCCTACCTACTTTTTCCTTATCTCCATCCAGTTTTGTTTTCACAGACACACACACACACACAATTTCTATTCCCTTTTCATGGCAGCTATTCCAATCTGAGGTTTTTAATTTTGGGGGGATTTAATTGTTTCTGCTAGAAGGTAGGAAAGTAGAGTGCTTACATATTTCTGTGTAACACAGAAGTTGTTTGCCTGGTTGACAGAATGAGGGCAGATGAAGAATCAATATATACAAAAGGGGTTCCTTATTCTATAAGCAACTAGTTTTAATCAGGAGCTCTTAATTCAGTTAATAAATATTAACATTAAACCTGTGTTTATTAATGCATTGATTTATTAGTTGTCTAGAGTTGCCTCTAACAGCAAGATGGGTGGTATATAAATTTAATAATTAAATAATATTTGGGAAAAGGGCATCTCCAGGATGATTTCAGCTGAAACTGGCAACCCTATGTTGATAGCACAGGGATGTTGCCTATTATACAGCATTTTAAAGCATTTTTTACTTTTTAATTTATCCCTTTTTGTTCAGTTCATTTAATAGCCACAGGTCTTTTCTTCGGGGACATAAATGCTTTCTGCAGAATGCAGTCTGTGTCTATAATAGTTCTTTCATATAGTCAGCACACAAATGTCAACAACTCTCAAGTATTTTTCTAGAAAGCTGACTTTCAGGTTGTTTTTAAATTGTCTGGGTGATGTGATATTTTTATTATTGTTTTCATCATCCCCTATTTAATGGATAGTTATGTTTTCTTTCTCTTTGATTAATTTGAAACATACACCCCTAGAGAGTATTGGCATTTTTTCCTGTGCTGTAATTGTAAATTTTTTATCCCTTGTAATTGACAAAATTTCATTAAGCGAACTAGTGATTTTTCTTGCCTTCTCCTGACTTAAAGAGAAGCTGACACTGCTACTTAATTGTAAAGATTAAATTGCTTTTAATTTCATCTTATTCATTTTCTGAACTTGAAAGATACAGTATTATAAGATTCAGGTGGGGACGGTTCTGAAGCATAACAAACTGTATGTGGTAAAAACTCCAGAATTAGATTAACACATTCCCATTTCCTGTTTCTAATTTTTCGCTTCAGCTGTAGAGAGATATTAGCATAATATCCATTCAGGGCTTTAAAATACAGGTAGTCCTTGACTTATGACCACAATTGAGCCCAAAATTTTTGTTGCTAAGTGAGACATTTGTTGTGAATTTTACCCCATTTTACAACCTTTCTTGCCACAATTGTTAAGTTAATCACTGCAGTTGTTAAATTATTAACACGTGTGTTAAATGACTCTGGGTTTCCATTGACTTTGCTTGTCAGAAGGTCGCAAAAGGTGATCACATGATCCCGGGACACTGCAACAGTCATAAATGAGTCAGTTTCCAAGCGTCTTAATTTTGATACTGTGACCATGGGGATGCTGCAATGGTCATAAGTATGAAAAACGGTCATAAATCACTTTTTTCAGTGCTGTTGTAACTTCGAACTGTTGTAATTCGAGGACTACCTGTAATCAGAATAATGTGGGAAATAACATAAAAATCTACAGTTGAATGCTAGTTCTATTTAAACGTGCTTGCATCTATCTGCTGAGGTTACTTATTTTGTGGCCTGTTGGTTCTAGAGAAAAAGAATTATAACAGATTGTGCAAGTTCTGCTCAATTGTTTTCCTCCTTATCTTTGTCTTCTAGTTTTGCTTGTGAACGCCAGCTGTTTGCAAGCAAGTTTAACAATCAAGAGGAGTGCTTTATTATTTTTAATGGATATATAAAATGATGTGGAATTTGTTCGCAAACTATTTGTAAGTGAAATATGATTGGCTCAAATACTTTCTATCTTTGTAGCATAAGTGCAGATTTGCATGGATTTGCTTATTTTACTTTTCCTATGCCTATTTCAAAAATCAAGTTTGCTAAGAACTGGGCAATATTTTAGCAAAGTTGTGGAAAAGGAACAAAATGTTACGTAAAACAGAAAAAAATCATAGCATTTTAGATAGAAACTAGAAACATGTACAGGATGGTATTGTAGTCCAAACCACTATTTCTCCAGCTTCTTTTCCTTTCTTTTTCAAGGTTTCCTGTTTAGCCCATCAAGAACAGGAGGTTGGGTTTCTTTTTACTGGCCTGCAGAAGCTTAAAATGTGCAACTGCTGAATAATTTGCCATTGTCAGTAACATTTGCAAAAATGGTATGCCCAAACAATATGGTTTTGTTAATAATTAGATGTGGTGAAAGCATGCCAGTTCAAAGTCTGCATACATCACAGAGTTATTGTAAGGCAAAATATACAAAGTTCTTCTGCAGCTGAGCTCAGAAAGCAAATAATTGACTTGCATCTGCACAGCTGCAAATTAGGCAGGATGTAGCAATTCAAAAGAGTCCAGATCCCTAGGAATATGGTATGCTAAGCTATTTCCTAAGATAGTTACCATAGCATTTTCTAAGATACTTGCCCAATAGTTTGAATCCTACATAACTTGAGCCAAAGATAACTTTGGCCAACAGTTGCATCTTGCTCTGCTTAAAATTCCAAATCCCCCACACAAAAACCAGAAAAAGAAAAAAGTGGGTGGGATTGATAGTAAAGACATGTATATAATTCTGCCTGTAGCCATTGCTAGTCAAAAATTTGTCAGAGGTCTAAAGGAGGTATAGAAACACTTTAGCAGACAGAACAACACATTTTCTTAGATATCTTAGTAATCTTTACCTACTCCCCCATCCAGTCCCCACTTTTTTCTTAAACTTGAAAGCTTGTTCTGAAACTACTTTTAACATATTCTTAAAACAATCTAAATCTATTTGATCACGTAATACAGGTAAGCCTTCTCTGCTTCCCTTCCCAGGCCTTCAACAACCTACCTGTGCTCCATAATGCCATCTGTGGCGCCCCCATTCTCCCAAGGCACCCCCACACTCATCTTTGATTATTGCATTTTCCTGCTTAACCTGAGCTTACAACAGCAACGTATTGCCATTGCTAAGCGATGTAGTTATGTGATGTCATGCTATACGACCATATCACTGTTGACAATCCAGGTCCCAATTGCTAGCATAATCTGAGGATTACTTCTAAGACATATTTTAAGCCCATGTCCCATATTTCCCCAGAAAATCGAGACAGCCTATGTAGACTTAGCTTTAGATTTTTCCCATAACTCTGGAATAAGTTGGGTTGAAAGAGACATCCAATGAATTTTCATTATTATTATTCATTAAATTTATCCATTCCAAAAGACTCTGGGCAGCTTATAACACTCAAATATAGAATTAAAATTGTTAAAAACATGACAGCAAAAAAACAACTAGCTGAGATTCAGCTTTTTGGTAATTGCCTCAAACCAAAAGAAATTATTTCCAACCAAGGACCTCTGTTTTCTTTAATAAAATGCATTGAGATGAAAGGAATAGGGTTACAAGAATTCCAGTAACTGTTGCAACTATTTCCAAATATTTGTACTATTCCCAATTTAGTACTAATACTAAAGCAACAGTTTTTAGCTTTTTTCCGCCTTGATGCAGCACAGAGATGGATCTTTTCATTGGTAATAGGTCTGCAGCTAGCTGCTCACTAAATGGTCTTCTGAACTAACCACTATGGAGGATGGATTTGAACCAGTTTTTCCCCAACCTCATTGAAGACTACCTGTATTTTGAATGATTACATTATATTTTAAACATACTTTTTAAGATTTCTTAAATGTTGCTTAAATGTCCTCTTTCAAGGAAGGAGTGCACTAAAGTTGTCATTTACAGAACAGATCCAAAAGGCGTTTGCTATCCTAGTTCACATTTTCTACTGTAGATGCAAACAATTGGATGAAGAACAAATCAAATGGTAGAAAAAGGGAAAGGTACAGTCTACAGATATAGCCTGCTGATATTAATGAAGACTAGAGGTTGTTAAGGCAAGCAGTTCTTCAAAGTTTTAGGAAAATGCTGTAACTGTAGTCCAAGGGAGAACAAGGCACCTGAGCTGGAAAGAGACAAAAAGAGCTCATTCATTCTGTAAATTTCAGGAAACCAAATAGCAAACTAGAAGCAGGAATGGAAACTCTCGCAAAGGGCTTCTCTTGCCTGCATGAGTTTGTGTTTTTCTTTCCTTAGCAAGCCAGGCACAAAAAAGAATAAAACTGAAGTCTTCTGGCTGAGATGAGTGGAAATTCAGTCTCAAGGCTGTCAAGCTTGCCCTAAAAATTTTTTAAAGAAGAAATGGAAAATGCTGTATAAAAGAGGGAACCTTTCAAACCTCTTAGCCCTTTGGGTTTCCCGAAGCATGACACAAGGTCCTGTCTCAATCCAGAGAAAGATAAAGCAATAGACATCCAAGTATGCACGTTGCTCAAATCCTGCTATCTGGCAGCTCCCTGAAGGCAGACCATACAATTCCCAAGTCATGACTTCGCTGCCTTGCCTTGTGGCAGGACAAATTGGCTCAGCATTCCTTCTCAAACAACCATAAGGTGTGGCAAAGCATTTACCCTTCTAGCATGTGGATGTACCTCAACAAAAACGTTGCCTTTCTTTCTATGAGTTAATGTGATACTGTACGTCGATTCTGATAAACCACTCAAAGCAATATTCATAGAGTGTGTTGCTATTAAGATATTCTGTTATTTGTTGCATCAACCCTCTGTGTTTTGATTGTTGTAGCCATCTTGAATCCTTTCCTCAAGGAACAGTTGGATTTAATTGCTAGCCCAAAGAACTAACTTTGGAGAAGGAGACAGCTTTTTTTATTTCCAAAACATGCCGGACCTATCAGACATTCTAGTATCTATTATCATGTGGACTTTGTCATTCCTTGGGAAACTGGACTGCGGGAGCAAACTGAAATAAGTGGTTTGTGATTTATCCCGTGACTCACTACTGTTTTTTCTAGCCCCAGGATGTCTGTGCCACACAGTACAAATATATCTCCACAAGCATGAAGAGGAGGGTCATATGCCTTTGCTGACCTTTAACAAACTCCTCCTTTCAAGTTTCTCCCTCCTCCTAGTCTTGTCTTCTCTGCCTTTCATTCTGACTAGTTACAATTTCAGAGAGTGGTTTGAAATTGGAACATCACTGCTAGACTCCTCTGTTTCTGCTGTGGCAAAGATGAATCAGAAAGTTCTTCTCATGCTCACTCTAGCCTTTCTAGCAATTTTTGCTTTAGTGTGTATTTTGTTGACCAGAGGCGGAAAATGTGATAGCTGTGCTTCTCAGTCTCAAGTTTTATCCGAGCATCTAAATAGCAAATGGAGTTGGGTCTTTGCTGATTTATCAGAAGAGGAATTAGTCCATGTAGTACAGTATTTGAAATCCAATCTTGGAGCAACCTTGGAAGATGCTTCTCATGCAAAGCCTTCTGATAACTGCATTTATTCTGTTGATTTGGAGAAGCCCTCTAAAGCAGAGACTTTGTCATTTCTGGATCATGGAGGCAGTTGCCCACCTAGGCAGGCTTTGGTTGTAGTGTTTTTTGGAAATCAGCGAGATCCAAATATTACTGAATATGTGGTGGGTCCCCTCCCACAGCCAATATATCACCGGGATGTGACAGTGCACAAGTATGGAGGACAAGTGCCATATTATCGCAGACCTTCACTGATTGCTGAACACAAGCAGATGGCCCATTTTCTGAAGAGTACATTGTTCCCCACAGCCCCAAGCTTCATGCGTGAAGTATTGAACTACAATGGAGCCAACCTAGCAGCAATGACTACATCGCCAAAGGGAATTAAATCTGGGGATCGTGCAACTTGGTTGATCCTGTACCAGAATGTAACTGGTTACTTTTTACATCCTGTTGGGCTTGAAGTGCTAATAGACCACAGAAGCCTAGATATTACCCACTGGATTGTGAAGAAAGTGTTTTATGGTGGCCAATATTATAGGGATATGGCACAATTGGAAAGAGAATTTACAGAGGGGCATATGCATGTGGAAAAGGTGAACAGAGTTCCAGTTGATGGGGGATTCTCTTCAATGAAACCCAGGGTGCATCATGCCAGACTCAGTTCCCTGAATTATGAACCTTTTGGACCACATTACAGTGTGAAAAACAACCAAGTCCACTCTGCATCCTGGAGTTTTGCCTACCGAATGGATTTGTATACAGGACCACAACTTTTTGACATTAGGTTCAAAAATGAAAGGGTTGTGTATGAGCTCAGTGTGCAAGATACTATGTCCGTCTATGGCTCCAACAACCCTGGTGGGATGTCTATTAGGTACATGGATGGGAGTTTTGGAATTGGAAAGTTTTCATCTCCTCTTATGCGAGGGCTTGACTGCCCTTATTCTGCTACTTATCTTAATGTTACCTTTCTAGCAGAAGTAGAAAGACCTCTCATTATTCGTGATGCTATTTGTGTTTTTGAACAGGATATGGGGATTCCATTTCGGCGTCACTTTTCCAAACTTCACTCTCTGTATTATGGAGGGCTACAAAGCACAGTATTGGTCTTTCGCTCTGTGTCCACCATTGGCAATTATGACTATGTCTGGGATTTTGTATTTTATCCAAATGGAGCAATTGAAAACAAAGTCCGTGCCACTGGTTATATAAGTTCATCTTATCTCCATAATGATGGCCTAGATTATGGAAACAGAGTTGGAGACCACACTCTAGGAACAATTCATACACACTTTGTTGGCTTCAAGCTGGATCTAGATGTCGCTGGTAAGTATGCAGATTTTCTGTTTCCGTCAAGTAAATCCTGAATCCTATCTACTTCTGTTGTGTGCATTTAGATACATCTTTATCTTTGACAGACATTTGGATGGTTTGCAGTATATCCTTTGTGCTATTTAAGCATAATGGATGAAGGCAGAGACTAATTTCAAGAGTATCAGCCTCTTTTCTTTTATGTTTATACTCTCCCTGTAGCCTGTCAATAATTCACTGTCCTTTTCAGATTCCTATATTAGCAAATCCTATAAGTTCAGGCTTTGTACTGTTAGTAATTACAGAGTAAGAAGCTGGGGTCTGCTGAGTATTGGTGCTAACCTATCCCAGAATACTTATCTTAGCATGCCTTGACCCTCTGCTTTCAGAAATGATCTCTTGCTGATATATAGTCCTTTTATGAGATCCCAATGATCTATCATTTGCAATTTGGTTTCCAGATGATAATGCCTTTGTCCTCTGAAGCTGGCCTTTTGAGTTTTTTTTATAATACAAACATATTAATTTTATTGTACATACAACCCCAGCTGGCAAACCTCAAGTACAATTTTTCTTGATAATTCTGAGCAAAAAGGCATTATGTCATTTCAATCTGATGATCCAAATTCCAAATTACCATTCTCCATTAGGCCACTGCAACTTCCTTTCTGGGAAGATGTTGTGAAAGAGAGACAGGATGCTTTCCCATCTGTATTCTTCTCTCCTCCTATTACAGCAGTTCAGTAAAAAGCAACCTCGTTTTTCAGAAAGTTGCCTTGTATTTTTATTTACTTGTATGTTTATATTGCTTGTAAGTCACTTTGAAAGACTTTTATCCCAAAAGGCAGTTTATAAATCATTTAAATATATAAAGAAGCAGAGAATGGAAAAAAAGCTAATTCAAGATTGTCACTTAAGTTGTTTCTCTTTCTGGGTGCTTCCAGCCAGAAAGCTTACAAGCACAGAAACTTATTTATTTAGTTTTGGGAACAACCAATATCACAGCAGTTGTAGAAATACTAAAGTTACAAAATATTCTTTTATCAGCTTGTATTCTTCTGTGCACAGAGCAGACTCGATATTGAAATGGCAGTGTTGTTTTTCTTCCCCACCATAATGAGAATAACAGCCAATAGGGAGTTAAAAAAAACCATTACTTTTGCCCTTCCTTCCTTCCTTCCTTCCTTCCTTTGCTTTCTCCTTTGAACTGGGGCATTTCCAACCAAATTGCCTCTCCTTCCTTTCTTCCTCTTTCCTCTTTCGCTCTCTCCTTCCCTCCCTCTTTCCCTGACTCCCTTCCTTCCTTCCTTCCTTCCTTCCTTCCTTCCTTCCTTCCTTCCTTCCTTCCTTCCTTCCTTCCTTCCTTCCTTCCTTTTTAGAGGGCTGTCCAACTTCATCAGCATGCAACATTAAATACAATAGAAAATAATATATAAAATCTAAAAGAGCCTTGCCATCCCTCCTAACCAAGACCTGGAGGAAAAGCCAGGTATTCAAAAACTTTTTAAAAGCTTTTGAGGATGGAAACTATATAGATCTGTGGGAGGATAATAATAATAATAATAAAGTTGGAAGGGACCTTGGAGGTCATCGAGTCCAACCCCCTGCTCAGGCAGGAAACCCTACACCATTTCGGACAAATGGCTGTCCAATCTCTTCTTAAAAACCTCCAGTGTTGGAGCATTCACCACTTCTGGAGGCAGGTTGTTCCACTGGTTAATTGTTCTAACTGTCAGGAAGTTTCTCCTTAGTTCTAAGTTGCTTCTCTCCTTGATTAGTTTCCATCCGTTGCTTCTTGTCCTGCCTTCAGGCACTTTGGAGAATAGCTTGACTCCTCTTCTTTGTGGCAGCCTCTGAGATATTGGAACACTGCTATCATGTCCCCCCTCGTCCTTCTCTTCATTAAACTAGACATACCCAATTCCAGCAACCGTTCCTTATATGTTTTAGCCTCCAGTCCCCTAATCATCTTGTTGCTCTTCTCTGTACTCTTTCTAGTCTCAGCATCTTTTTTACATCGTGGTGACCAAAACTGAATGCAGTATTCCAAGTGTGGCCTTACCAAGGCATTGTAAAGTGGTATTAATACTTCACGTGATCTTGATTCTATCCCTCTGTTAATGCAGCCCAGCACTGTGTTGGCTTTTTTGGCAGCTGCGGCACACTGCTAGCTCATATTTAAGTGATTGTCCACTAGGACTCCGAGATCCCTCTCACAGTTACTACTATTGAGCAAGGTACCCCCTATACTATATCTGTACATTTGGTTTTTCTTGCCTAAATGTAGAACCTTACTTTTTTCACCATTGAATTTCATTTTGTTAGATAGCGCCCAGTGTTCAAGTCTGTCCAGGTCCTCCTGTATCTTAAGCCTGTCTTCTGGAGTGTTGGCTATTCCTGCCAGCTTGGTGTCATCCACAAATTTGATGGGTTCCCCATCTATCCCCTCGTCCAAATCGTTGATGAAGATGTTGAAGAGCACTGGGCCTAGAACAGAGCCCTGGGTCACCCCACTACACACTTCCCTCCATGTAGATGCAGTTCCATTGAGGACCACACGCTGAGTACGGCCGGTCAGCCAGCTACGAATCCATCTGGTGGTGATGCTGTCTAACCCACATTTTTCTATCTTATCGAGTGGTAGGTTGTTGTTCTAGAGGGCAGATGCTCTGCCAGAAAAGGCCTATTTTCTGGATCTATGAGATGATGTTTAATTGATAGAACCAGGAGTGTGCCCACTCTATTTGATAATATAGGAAGGACAGAAACTATTAGAAACCCTCCAACAAGCAAAACCTATGCCATGAATGGATTTATAGGTAGTGGCCATCACCTTGAATTATATCCAGAAACTTGTAGCCAATGTAGTTCATGGAGTAGCAATTTTATATGGGCATACTGAGGAATGCCCATCTCTGCTTCCATTGCCATATTCTGGACAGTTGCTACTTCTGAGTGGTCTTCAAGGGCAGTCCCATCTAGATGACACTGCAATAGTCCACATGCAAGGTGACTAGAGTGGGATTGTTTGTTTGTTGGGGACCCTGGTTTAGGAGCAGGTGTATATCAGATGAATCTCAGTAAATGTCTTCCTGACTATAGTTGCTGAATATTCTTCAGGTAGGAACTGAATCCAGAAAATACCCTCAAATTTCATGCCAGTTCTGAATGTGGAAGGGCTACCTTAGTGATGGCGAACCTTTTAGAGACCGAGTGCCCAAACTGCAACCCAAAACCCACTTATGCGTCGGGTGCCGGGTGGGTGTGGCCCATTGGGTGGGTGTGGCCAATTGGGTGGGTTTGGCCCATTGGGTGGGCATGGCTGTGGTGGTAATGGCAGACTGGGTGGGACTAAAAAGTTCAATCAATCAATTCCAACTTTGCAAGATCTTTTTTTTTCCCGCGAGAAGTTGAAATTGACTGATTGGACCTTTTTTTTTTTTTTGCACACGGCGGCAGAGGCCTAAAGTGAAAAGGTTTTATAAAACCCAGCTGAAGGCCTAGGACTGGGGCAATGGCGCGCGTGCCCAGAGAGAGGGCTCAGAGTGCCGCCTCTGGCACCCGTGCCATAGGTTCGCCACCACTGGGCTACCCCATCTAGGATTACGTATGGAAAAATTCCAGGGCTGGGCAGTCTAACTGCTCAGAGACACTTAGTCTTGCTTTGATTGAGCCTGAATCTGTCCTTTCCTATCCAGATCCCCATACCTGTAAGACATTACGACAAGATTTGATAGCATTACTTGAACAGCCCAGATATATAACTGGGTACCAGTCCAAATATACAACTGGATATCATTAGTATACTAATGGTACCTGGCCCCAAACCAATAACTCATTTAAACAGAAATAGCAAGAATAGCAAACTCTGAGATATCAACTGGAACAGTCCACAGAGCAAAGAGGAAAACTGCTGTAGAACAGTGCCTCCATCCTTAATCTCAGTAGATGGACCAGAACGTTCATGGTATGATTGGTGCACTGTGAGCCACTGAGAGACCAAGGAAAACCAAAATAGCCGACCTCCCATCTCAGAAGTGATTCAGAAGTCTGATCAATGCTAACTAGATATACCCAATTCCAACAGCCATTCTTCATGTTTTAGCCTCCAGCCCCCTAATTATCTTTGTTGCTCTTCTCTGCACTCTGTCCAGTTTTTTATATTCTGGTGACCAGAACTGGATATGGAATTCCAAGTCTGGTCTTACTGAAGCTTTGCAAAGCATCCTAATACCTCGTGTGATCTTGATTCTATCCCTCTTTTTTAAAAAAAATATATTTTATTAGATTTTTATAAGGATGGGAAGGTTACATCAAGGTGCTTAGGAAACAACGTGGAGATGGGTACATCAAACATCCAAAAGGAAAATCATAAATATATAGCTCAAATTAATTCATTACAAGTTCCCTCTCTATTTCCCTCCTATAATATTACATATTCAAATTAATACATTTCTAAATAGAGTTCAATCAATCCAGTCAGACATCAATCACATTTCAGTTATAAAGATCCAAATCCTGTTTTTAAGCTTTACTAATTTACAGTTACCATATTCCAATTAGCCTTAAATAAACATATTATTAACACTTCGGGTATCCCTCATTTCCCTTTTCCCATACATAATAATTATATCTAAAATGAATGTATTATTCCCACAATAACATTCTTATGTTTTATTTATTAATACCATTTCTTCTCTTATCACCAATCCCTCTTATTCTCCTTCTATTACAAAATAATTATCTTATTTGAAATAAAAATATCAGTCCAAAAGATACATTTCTATCTGTTTTAAATATATATTCTATCAATCAATCTATATCTATAGAAAGTCTTTTTAACCCATTAAGTAAAGTTTACCCCTCCAAATAATCATATCTAAAACAAAATATTATTACAAAGGATATCCTCTTACAGAATTCACGTACTCCATTAGTTATTGAATCAGTCAAAATCTCTAAAGCCTTTTTAACCCATTGAATGAAATTTTAAAACACATTTTTAAATCTAACTCTAGGTTTCTTTCTGTGCCAAATCGGTTTCCATAGTAAAGCTTCTACATCATCAAACCTCAATATTTGAATAGAGGTATTTCTCAACACTTCAGACTGGTCAAGGTTCTCTTCCCTTTCTTCCAGTGACCTCTGAGTGGTGTAGTCAGTTTTATTCCATGTTGTAATTACTAGTTGATTGTCCACGTTATCACAATTTTCAGTAACTTGTGTCTGGGTGTCAGTCTCTATTGTTTTTGACAATTCAGACATCTCAATTAAAGTTATTCTTTGATCATCAGGCTTCTCCATAAATTGTATATGGGGTTGTGTAAAATTGATTTGTTCAATAGTTTCCACAATTTTTCCCGGTAGGAGTTCATAGTTGGGTTGTAGGTATGGTTCCTCCATCTCTTTAGGTTGTATATGTTGTTGAATAAAGGCCTCTTTGGAGTTACTCTGTTCCTTCTCTATTGTTCTTCGGCCTATAACTTGATCCATTAAAATTTGAGAGTAAGATTTCATGTACTCCGTAGCTTCCAAGATTTTTTCCAGTATAAGTTCATAATCAAGCTGTGGGTAAGATTCCTCCATTTCAGTGGTGAAAAAATCTTTTAATCTTTTAGTGAAGGCTATATTTAGTAAAAGTCAACAAATATTCACCTCCAATTCCTAGTAGACAAAATCACCACCCAGCTGTTTCAAGTTATCTTTACCCTTATCATCCTTTGAAGGTCAGAGCCATCCTCCTGCAAAAAGATATACAGTTGCAGTAACACTTTTCATCACAAGATGTCCTCAGTAGGCTGTAAAGTCTTTCTTTCCAAATTAATAGATTTTTTGTTTTTCACATTAAAAAAGTAAAAAAGAAAGGCATCTCCAACATAGTAAATAGTGTGGTAATAATAGTAATGTTCAAAAGTAGAAATATTTTCAGGATCCCTCAGTATTCCAAGAGTTAAATAGTCAATACAAAATTAGCTGTTTTATTTTTTTCAGTTTCCAAAGCTGTTTTTCCCACAGTGCCAAAACGCTGCTCTCTCACAGCAGGGAAGTAATTCAAATTCAAAAGCTTTTTACAGGAGAGTAATTAGGGAAAGAGGGGGAAGGAAAGGTCTCACCCGGATTCTCCACGGGGGTTCTTAGCTTAGCTGTTCTTCTGGCTTTCGGCTGGCGCAGCGAAGTGATCGTCCATTTTACTGAGCGATCTTTTCTCCGATGGCCCTAAGGAGCTGGCTCGGACCGAGGAAGGAGCTGCCACCCTTCCCCCATCAATGAGGGCCTCCTCAACGGTGGTTGCCCCTCCAGGGCGACTTTTTGACCCGATTAAGGGTCTACTGGCAGAGGGAAAAACAGCCGGTGGAGAGACAAGGCTCTCCGCGCAACTGCGTCTGCCGCGATACGGAACCGGAAGCCTATTCTATCTCTCTTTTAATGCAGCCTAGGATTGCATTGGCTTTTTTTTACTGCTGCTGCACACTGCTGGCTCATATTTAAGTGATTGTCCACTAGGACTCCAAGATTCCACTCACAGTTACTGGTATTGAGCCAGGTTTCACCTGGTCTATATCTGTGCAATTGGTTTTTCTTGCCTAAGTATAAAACCTTACTTTTATCCACTTTGAATTTCATTTTGTTAGATAGGGCCCAGTGTTCATGTCTATTGAGATTCATCAAGATCTTGAGACTATCTTCTGGGGTGTTGATTTGTGTCATCTGAAAATTTGATAAGTTCCCCTTCTATTCCCTCAACTAAATTGTTTATGAAGATGTAGAAGAGTACTGGGCCTAAAACAGAATTTTGGGGTACCCCTCTGCTTACTTCCCTCCATGTGGCTGTAGTTCCATTAAGGACTACACATTAAGTACTGTTTTCAGCCAGTTACAAATCCATCTGGTGGTGGTGCTGTCTATCTCACATTTTCTAGCTTATCAAGAAGTAGGTTGGGGTCTATTTTGACAAATGTCTTGCTGACATCTAACTATACTATGTCCACAGCATTTCGCTGATCCATTAGTTTAATCACATTGTCAAATAATGAAATCCACAGCAGGATCTAACCAATTTCATATCATCTACTGCAGGGCTTTTCAACCGGTGGTATGTGTACCACCGGTGGTACTTTGGCACCTGGTAGGTGATACGCAACCGTCCTAGAGAAATGGTAGCGGGCGGGAGAGGAATGAGCTGAAGCAGCGGCAGCACTGCACAAGCCTTAAGGGAGAGACAGCTGGAGTTGCAGGGCTGTCGGGGTTTGGCAGAATCTGTGCATGCAGCTACAAGCTGATTGGCACTTCTGCAGAGTTGTCTGGGCTCAGCACCAAGCTCCAGCTGATTGGCGCTTCCGAAAGCAGCGTGTAGCTGGAGGTCCACGGAAAAGGAGAGGGGAAGAGAGAGAGAGAGAGGAAAGGATATAAAAAGAGGAAGTTTTGGCAGGAAAGGGCAAGCGAGAGGCTGCCCCCGCCCTGCCCCCTGGGTGCACACACAGGAGGCGGTGAGCACCCGGAATCCCTGCTTACCGTTCCTGCTGACAGCTCAGAAAGAAAAGAGGCAAGCCCAGGCCGACCGGGTACTGATTTACAACCTTGTAGCTACCATCAAAGCCAGAATGTGCTCAACCTTACATCCACGAGGCAGTCCCGGAACCAGCAACGGGCCACCCCGCTGCCTCAGCCCCGCCCCCACCCCACCCCTTGGGCATGCCCACAGGAGGAGGCGGAGAGGACGTGGGGTCTGGCGTCCCTGGGGACTGCTTTCTGAGTGCTTTGCAGGTTCATTTTTTTAAGCTGCCCGAGCCTCTAGGCAGGAGGCTTCCCATTTTGACCCCTCCCCCCTGTCATTGCCTCTGTGCCTGAAGGGCCTCTGCGTGGCTCTCAGCTCACCTCTCCCAGACCCGTGCACGTCTTTGTGTGTGTGTGCGCGCATTCGCGTGGGGGGTATCACTCCTTGCAGCCCCATGCTTTGATATTGGGGAGTAAATGAATGGGAGAGATAAGAGAAGCTTCGATGGGAGCTTCTTGCAGCCTTCCACAGGGCTGGGGATGGGAGCTGAGGGGGGCAGGGCGCGATGCGATCAGCGGCACATTGAGAAAAAGAAACAAGTACTCCAAAAAACCAGCTTTCATTAGTTTGCAGCCTGCCATCTCAGAAGGTCTCTTGAAAGCACGGGGCTGCAAGGGGTGAGACCCCCCCGCGTGCACACACACACACACACACACACACACACACAAACACATGCATAGGTCTGGGAGAGGTGAGCTGAGCTGAGAGCCACGCAGAGGCAATGACAGGGGGGAGGGGTCAAAATGAGAAGCCTCTGCCCCCCTCTGCCTGCCTGTTGCCACCTCTGCCCAGAGCCTCTGGCAGCTTAAAAAAAAGGGGGAAGGAAGGAAGGAAGGAAGGAGGGAAGGAGGGGAGTCAGGGAGGGAGGGAGGGAGGGAGGGAGGAAGGAGAAGCAACTTGGTTGGAAATGCCCCAGTTCAAAGGAGAAAGCAATTTTGTGTTCTGTTTTGCCACAGACAGAACTTTGTTGGCAATCCAAGTTAACATTGGTATTCTTGAATTGTGAGCTCTTAGGAAAGTATCCCTTCCTTGTGTGTTGCAAACAGCCATTTCCAGTGGGGAAAACAGGACAAAGCAGAGTGGAGAAAAATATTTTCCTTTGCTATATTTCCAGTCTGAATTAGACCAAGGCAGGGTCCCTATAAGAGAGCCTTTTTAAGGATTATGTATTAATAGAAAAGCAACTAAGCTACCTCTGTTCCTAAACGCTAAAGCTGTTGCACATAAAAAACGGATGAGCTCTGACCAACTATCACAGCCACCATTTTGACAGTTTTGCTGTAATGTTGTCTGTGGACGCCCCCACGAAATGCAAGCAAGGGATAAATTGAGCCTGGTTTGTTCTCAATCTTTTAAGTGGCCACAAACTACTAGCAAAAGTGGCATTTGATCACAAGGCAAGGAAGCATCAAGAAATGTTTCCCCTTTTGCATTTGAGCATCCAAGAAGGGACAGGAAAGGAGGAAGGGAAAGAGGAAAGATAAAAACAAAGAAGGAAAGAGAGGAAGGAAGAAAAAGAAAAGAGGAGAATGAAGAGGGAAGGAAAAAGAAGAAAAGGGGGAAGGAAGGAAGGAAGGAAGGAAGGAAGGAAGGAAGGAAGGAAGGAAGGAAGGAAGGAAGGAGATTATAATGAGAGGGAGGGAGGGTCTGAGGGAAGTCCTGCCTTAGCACTTGGCCACGATTAGCCCTGCTGCCCTTTTGCCATCCCCTTGTCCCCTCCTCCTGACTCTCCTGGTGATCTCCCATCCTATCGCTGATGCTTTGGTTACAAAGCTGGTCTCCTCGCATGGAGAGGGAGTGGGCCTCCCTCTGACCCACATATTTTGCCCTCCCGCACACACCATGAGCAACTTGGCCAAGGAAAGCAAGCCAAGCAGCAGCAGCCTCGAGGAGGTAAGTGCAGCTGGGCACCCCCTTGGGGAAGGCTGGGCTGAGCTGGGCGCTTGCCCTCCACTGCCTAGGGCTCTGGGCAGCCTGCACTGCCGGGGGTCCTCCATGTGGCCTGAGAGCAAAGGAACCGCCACCGAAGAAATTAAAACCGGTACTTTTTTCCTTTATTTTTTTTAAGGTTTGTAACATTTTATTACAAAAATATAAAAGCAAATAGTAGGACACAGTGGGGAGGAAGAAGGGGGGGGAAGTGAGGGGGAGAAGGGAAAAAGAAAAGAAAAGGCATTGATTTCTGACTTCCTCTGTTGCAGTAGAATGAAGCATTAACATCGAACCTCAACTTTTTACTTTTCCATAATAGTATAAACTAGCCATTTCTATAACAGCAAATCAATCTAATTAGTAAAACCAAAAATTCTGCCCCTTTTTTTTTCAGTCATCAAGTTTTTGACACCTTGCTAAGCACAGGTGGTACTCGAATATTGTCATGTCCTAAAAGTGGTACAATCTGTGAAAAGGTTGAAAAGCCCTGATCTATTGAATTTCAGTCCCAGCAATCAAGATTGGAGACTAGCTGAGTGGATTAAAAAGGCCAGCATGTTTTCTTTCACAACCAGCTATTTGACCTAAAACATAAACAAATGGCATTCCACTTTAAAGAGACTTCTCATAAGAGTTCTTATGTTCTTAAACGCTTACCCTAAATGCATCTTCCAAAGGTTTTGAACCATTTTACTTTTTATCTTGTCTGCTATTGTTAAGGAAGCCAATAGTTCACCATTTTCAGATTATTTTACATATTAAATTAAATCACTAATTTATATAATTTATTTGACATCTGGCTCTTTTAGATCCTTTTCTTCCTTTCAGGAAAAAGGTTAGAACTGCTCAAATAGAACAGTAATGGCTTCTAAAGATTTTAGTTCAGTTGGTTGCATTGTGCCTCTTCTTCCTGCCCCATACCTTAAATCCAATAGATCAGTAAACATAATATAAATATGGATTTTAAAAAATAATTCTGACAATTAACTATTTATGGGAAGTTAAAATAATACTAAGAAATACTACTGACATGTCAAGAATTCAACCTAATGTCCTCTTCAAGTTGAGCCCAATTCTTGCTGACCAGTGGACCCATCCTTGGCAAAAGTATGGAGGTATCTTTTCATTGCCTTCTTCCTCGATATTTCAACTGCCCAATCTAGGTTACAACCTTACTAGTTCTTGGTGGACTTCCATGCAAATACTACTTTTGGGAGATCAGCCATGGGCAGTTCAGTGCTGCCACCTATCTGGGTGAAATGACCAGTGATTAAAACGCAAAAGAAAGAAAAAGGTTAAGCAACTCAATGAAAACATAGCATAGAACACAGTAATCAAAAACTTCTTTCTATAGTTGGAGGCACATGGGCAAAGTTCCCAAAGATTAACTTGGCCTACTCTTGGGGTCTCCACTTTGGCACACTAGTTTTGGAACTTCAGTTCTCACAATTCCCAGCAAGCTGAAAAGTGAGATCATTTGGAGAGAGATTCAAAATTCTCAAAAATGTACTAGGACTGATATTTTGGCAGTAGAGCTAATAGAATGCCAAGAACTGAAAATCAGTTAATAATATCTATTCATTTTAAGATGTAATGCTTAGTACATTTCTGAATAACCAAGTTTTGGTTCTGACCTTTGATGGAGAAAGTTTCTTTGCAGAATTATTCTCTTGGGTTGTGTTTATTCTGGACAGGGAAGAAAATTCCAGTAACACAAACATAGATGTGCCCTAAGAGAGGAAATGGATTTAAGAGAAAGTTGTGAAAAAATAGCCTTTACTGTCATTAGTTTTGGAAAATAACAATGAAAAAGAGTTTTCCTATTCTGTATAGAGTTTTCCATTTCTGGTGATTGCCTTTCCCATTAACAAAAGGTCAGTTTTAGGTCACTTCCAGCTGGAATGAATGCTGGATAGTTTAATCGTTGCCCATCTTTGCTAGCCTCAACTAGCTAACCTCCTGAACATAGTGAAATGCATGCTAAGAATGCAGATCAATATATACAGTATGTTTCCTATATGAATATATGTGTTTCAATATTTGGATTGAACAGAAGATAATAATGTTTTAACAGAAGAATAAGCAGGGTTTAAAGGTAGATGTGCACTTGATTGAGCAATGATCTTATCCCACCTGGTAGAAAAATATGCCTATGGTCTTAAGTTCCATTGTATACAGCCCTCACAGACATGAAATCAACTTTTGATAACAGGAGAAATTCTATGGAAGAATTATAAACTGAAGACTCCTTTTATTAATAATATCTACAGTTATATTGTTCTGAGAACTGTGCGCAGTGCCCCAGGTCAATGCACTGATTCAATTCCCCTAACCTTGGATGTTTAACAAGGATTTCTCTTTGTTCCATTATTAAATTTTGTTAACAATTTTATTATCTCCTATTTTAATAACTGGTGCTTTCATTCTCCTAACTTTATTGAGAGGAATATCCCAATCCTCTTTTATCTGGATAAGGTTATTATTTCATCATTATAGCGGAGAGGACTTATACATTATTCTGAAGACTGAGAACTTTGAACTATCAGAATTCAAAACAAAAGTCATAATCATCCTAGTGTTTTTCCTGCAGGTGCAATGTCTGTTTTTCTGGTCAACAATCACCATCTTGAAAAATCAAATGCAGCATCTGGGTTTAACTGGACATTTTTCAAGTCTTGCCATCTTCTCTGTGGTCTTCCATGGAGCGCTTGCCATCTATATTAAAGTGGAAGGTGATGTAGGCAACCTTGTGAGGTGCTGCTAATAGGTAGGCATTTCTCCTGCATTTTCTCTGATATTGACACAGTGCCTATTTGCTTCTGAACTGTGTTAAGGCTTGCATAGTCAAGGAGAAAAACGCTTTGCAACCAAGGAAGCATGCACATCTCCATGGCGTGAATAGTGCGTTCAATTAACATTTAGTGTGCCCAGCAACATATAGAACTGCTGGGCACACCATGTTTTATATACCTTTGATTTTAGATTGATTGGCATGTGTCAATCACAGAGCATACCAGTGATCTCCTTCCACTGTAACCATACTTTGTTCACTCTTGCACAAACGTTGTTTTTGATGCTGCCATCACTTTGTGGATGGGATCCTAGGTAACAAAAGGAGTTGATCTTCACTAGATTTTCACTGCTGACTTGTATGGTGTGTTGCTTGGGCTGATCTCTAAATATTCAGTCTTTCTGATGTTGAGGCACAGGCTAAATTGGCTGTGCACATAATACTGCAATTCTTATCTAGTGGTAGCTGCGAGCATTACATCATAGGCATAGAGCAAGGTCTGGGGGATGTCATGTTGTATGTTGTTTTTTTTTTCATGATAGTGAAAATAAGTGAGCGGCATAGTGGCCTAGAGGTGAAGTTGCTTGCCTCCCACTCAGAAGGTTGAGAGCTCAATCCTAGATAGCAACAGATGTTTCTCTCTTAGGGCACAAAATGAAAATATCTGTTGTGAACTCTACATAGGTGTCAGGAAGGGCATCTGGCCAGTAAATGCTCAGCTCCATTCAGTCGCTCCAGCTCAACCCTGAATTAAGGGATTACAGGGTTATAAAAAGAAGGAAAAAAATCTATGCTGTGATAATGCTGAGCCTTGATGTACACCAACGTTCACAAGAAAGCTATCAGAAAGCCCGACTGTGCATTTCATGCAACTGCTGGTATTTCTAAGCAGCATCTGGTACCATGTTATCAGTTGTTCAGGCACACTGTAGTCACATAACACGTACTACATTAACTGATGCGAAATACATTCAAAGGCTTTTTCAAGATCAAGGAAAATGTAATGGTTTCCCCTTTTCTCGGAGTTTCTCCATAAGCAGGCGAACTAACTGCAAAGATGGTGTCAGTAATACTAGAGTCTTTGACAAAGCCACATTGATGGGTACTGATTTTTATGATGTCATGTAGGCACTGATTGATGATCCACTGAAAAATTTTCATTGTGTGTGATAGAAGGCGAATTTGTCAATAGTTTGAGCAATCTCCCGGATTGCTTTTATTTTTGAAGAGGGGGACTGTGATGCTCATGGCTGCAGGCACTGGCCAGAGTCCAGAATGGCATTGAAGAACTAGGAGTAGCAGACCTCACCGCCAGAAAACCAAAGTCACATATATACTAAAGCTCTTGTGTTGATAACCTTTAACTGTGTGAAATAATACATGATGGGCCTAAACTTTTTCAACCAAGGTACGTCAAATAGGCTAACTTACAGAATGCCAGGGCTCCATACTCCCAAGGTAATAAACTCTGGGGAAATTGTAACTGCTTTAGCATTGTCAGGTTGCTGCTGCTTCAGCACCAGTGTTGCACTGCTGCAGTCATGTATGTGATCCTAATTTTCAATGTCCCCTAACAGCTTCCTGGCCACCCGATCAATTCCCCCCCCCCCGCCTCTCCCACCCAGCAGCAGCCACTTATCTGCCTGCAGGAAGAGGAGGGGAAGGGAGGGGAGGGAGATTTTCAATTCTTAATCTTATTCTGACATTGCTCAATGATGAGCCTTGAGGTGTGTAATATTTCTGGGAACTTGGTCATCTGGATCTGGTATAGTTTCCTTTTCTTTATTTTTCCCGTTAATTCCTTATTTTCTCAAGGAACTTTATTTCCCCCTATTTCAGCAACAGAACTAGGAGATTTAAAAAAACTATGCATGGGAATATGCACGGGAGTATGACTCCTGACTGTCAAATACAAGTAGTCCTCAACTACGACCACAATTGAGCCCCCAAATTTCTCTTGATAAGCAAGCCAGTTATTAAGTGAACTTTAACCCATTTTACAAGATAGGCTATCCAGAACATGGGCTTAAGATACAGAAGGATCTTGACAGACTTGAACATTGGGCGCTATCTAACAAAATGAAATTCAATGGTGAAAAAAGTAAGGTTCTACATTTAGGCAAGAAAAACCAAATGCACAGGTATAGTATAGGTGGTACCTTGCTCAATAGTAGCAACTGTGAGAGGGATCTCGGAGTCCTAGTGGACAATCACTTAAATGTGAGCCAGCAGTGTGCTGCAGCTACCAAAAAAGCCAACACAATGCTAGGCTGCATTAACAGAGGGATAGAATCAAGATCACGTGAAGTGTTAATACCACTTTACAATGCCTTGGTAAGGCTCAGGAATTCTGGGAGTTGGTCCACGAGTCATAAAAGAGCCAAGGTTGCCTACCCCTGGTATAGGGTTTCCTGCCTGAGCAAAGGGTTGGACGAGAAGACCTCCAAGGTGCCTTCCAACTCTATTATTATTATTATTATTATTATTATTATTATTATTATTATTATTATTATTATTATTATTATTATTATTATTATTATTATTATTATTATTATTATTATTATTATTATTACCTTTCTTGTTAAGGGAACCGGTTCAATTGTTCAGTTAGTAACATGGTTGTTAAGTGAATATGGCTTCCACATTGACTTTGCTTGTCAAAAGGGCCAAAAGGTGATCACAAGATCCTGAAGCACTGCAATTGTCATAAATTTGAGTTAGTTGCCAAGTGTCTGAATTTTGATCCCATGATCATACGGATACTGCAAAGGCCATAAGTGTGGAAAACGATCATAAATCACTTTTTTCAGTGCTATTGTAACTTTGAATGGTCGTTAAATGAACTGTTGTAAGTCCAGGACTACCTGTAATGACAGACCTCCTGGAACATGAAAGATTGTTTACAATTGCATTTCTAGTGCTCAGCAGTGTTTACAGGGGTTAAGCTTCTTCCCTATGCCTTTCACAGACAGATGCTTCCTGACAGCTTTGTTTACATAAAGATATTATGCTTTTATCTTCCATGGAGAATGTATTGCATTGCAGTGAAAATCAGAATTACCTGAAGTTCATGTGCCATTCTATAGGGAAATCACAAACATTCCAAAACATAGTTATTTTAAGCACATAGTTATTTGTCCTAGAGCTGACTGATACAGTATGTCATGACTGTTCTTGCTGCCAGGACAAAGAACTGATGAAAGTTATGCTGTCTTTGGCAAACAATGGAATAAATCTGTTTGCTCATTTGTTTGTTATCTACACTTACAAAACTGATTCCTGTATCTGATTAATACAGGAATATATCGACCTGAATATCCTAAATCCCTACATTATTATAGTATGCATTTTATTGTTGGAATCTTCCTTTCCACCATGCCAATATGCTGAGATAGTTTCAAATCCCTATTTCACAAAAACTCCCAGTTGCTCCCATAGAAGAAACCTGATTTAATAGCATAGCAGTCTTAGTGGCCTGTCTCCACTTTTGTAAACTATGCATGGTGTAATGCAGGGGTCCCCAACCCCCGGTCGTGGATCAGTCGTGGCATGCCAGCAACTGGTCTGCACAAACATGCAAAGCCCCATCCGCGAGATGTAAGTAGCACACAAAAGCACGCCCCCTCCGGTCCACAGAAAAACCTCTCTCCACGGAACTGATCCCTGGTGCCCAAAAGATTGGGGATCTCTGATGTAATGGGTAGTTTTTCTTCACATATTCTGAATTTTATTAACTTCTGATTTATCTATTGCTTGCTTACAATGACTCTAAGGCTGTTTCTTCACTAATGACTTACAGCATCTTCAGAGCACCACTCTAAAGTAATATAAACCCCATCCTCATTAATATAATGTTGACATATATTGTTGAAAGACTACAAAATACAATAAGTTGCTAGTACTAGTGACCTAAATAATTTATTTCCAGCACAGTCTGCAGTTTCTCAAGCTGCAGCACTTGCAGTTCTCCCAGACATTGCATTGGTGGGGTTTTCCTCTAACTTTCTGCAATCAGATAAACAAACTCTGAAGATAACTCCAAACTCTACTATTGCGGCCCATCAGTTGTTCTTTGCAACTGTAGTTCAACTGATCTTCCAACTTACTTCTATGCACATTTGAGATTTAACTGACATTTTGTACAAATAGCAGTTGTACTATGTACTTAATAGAGCAACATTACTCTATTAAGAGTAATACGAAGCCTATTCATTTGTTTGTGGAATAATAAAAATGCATAAAAGAGCAATGTAGCAATAAGTTCAGGAATCTTTTCAAAATGAGGTAATCTGTTATTTCCAATTTAGTATTTAGTTCCTTTTTTGTGATCTTTTAGTACATGCATTGTCCATTTTTGGCACAGTGAAAGATTAAAACTGTCATGAAAGGGCGTTTACTTTTAAATCGAAGCCATGAATTCTAAGCTTCCACTTTTTGGACACAATCCAGTGAGGTCCCATTTCCTGCAGAAAATAGATAAAGTCTCTTGCCATCTAGCAGCTGTTGAATTGTCTTTGGGACTGCCTTATTTAAATAGCTGGTGAGTCTTCAAGCCATATCTTTGCAGCAATGAACCCAAAAGCTCTCCTTGTTCTTCTTGTACTTGCTTTGGTTACGATTTTTGCCTTGGTGTGTGTGTTGGTGACCAGGAAGGAGAAGTCTAGTCATTGTGGTGCTAAGTCACCTATTTCCTTGGATGAAAATCAGAAGAACAAGAATATGATATTTGCTGCTCTGTCAGCAGAAGAGATGGTACAGGTGGTGAAATATCTGCAACAAAGGTTGCCCTTGGTAGACGCTTCTGATGCTCTATTTTCTAATAATTTTATTCATTATGTTGATGTCAATCTCCCCCGAAAAGAAGAGGTGCTGAAATTCCTTGATCACGATGGACCACGCCCTCCTCGACAAGCATTGGCTGTAGTGTACTTTGGAAATCAACCAGTACCAAATATCACTGAGTATGTTGTAGGGCCACTTCCAGTGCCCACATATCATTGGGATGTGACAGTACAAAAGTATGGAAATAAATTATCCTATCATGGCAGAACTATAATACTCAGTGAGTTTGGGGATATTAGGACATTCCTAGAGGAGAAGAAATTTCTAGAGGCACCCACTTTTTTGACTCAAGTATTTGGACATAATGGAAGAAATTTTGAAGGTGTCCTCGCAGTACCTGGGGGGTTTCAGTCTGGAGATCGCTGTTCCTGGGTTACCTTGTTTCAGAATGTAAGTGGCTTTTTCTTGCATCCATTGGGACTAGAGGTGCTTGTTGACCACAGCAGCCTGAATATCTCTCACTGGAAAGTTCCAAAAGTATTTTATAACGGCCAATATTTTAACAGTTTGGCAGAACTGGAAAAAGAATTCAAAGCAAAGCGGGTGATTGTAGCAAAAGTTAAGCCGGTTTCTTCTGATGGGGGCTTTTCTTCACTTCATCCAAGGACACCCCCTCTAAGACCTGGATCCTTCTATCATGAGCCCTTTGAGCCACACTACAATGTGAGAAACAACCAAGTTACTACACCAAACTGGAGTTTTGCCTTTCGAATGGACGTACATAGGGGACTCCATCTCTACGATATCCGATTTAAGGATCAAAGAATTGTATACGAACTCAGTGTGCAGGATGCCATTTCTATCTATGGCTCCAATAGTCCTAGTGGAATGTTAACCCGATATATGGATGCAAGTTTTGGAATGGGAAGATTTGCATATTCATTAGTTCGTGGAGTTGATTGTCCTTACTCTGCCACTTACCTCGATGCTGTTTATTTAATTGAAAACATCAAACCAGAGATACACAAGAACTCAATTTGTGTCTTTGAGCAAAGTGCAGGGACCCCTTTCCGGCGTCATTTTTCCAATTTTCAGTCTGTCTATTATGGGGGACTGGCTAGCTCTGCACTAGTTACGCGTTTTATAGTTACCATCGGTAACTATGACTATGTCTGGAGTTTTATTTTTCATCCAAATGGTGCCATTGAAAGCAAAGTCCAAGCAACTGGATACATAATCTCATCTTTCCTCTATAGTGATGGGCTGGATTATGGCAATAGAGTTGCAGATCACACACTTGGTACAGTCCATACTCATGTCATCAACTACAAAGTTGATTTAGATGTTGGAGGTAAGTGCTTGGGAGTCTTAAATAGTTTTGATTGTTGCAATTTTGCACTATTTTCTGCTGTTATTGGCAACTCTCTGCCCCACTGCTTACTTTTATTGTTCTTTATCTAAATTTGGGTTTCTTATGGAAAAGCCATAAGGTTAGTAGAATTAGAGACCAGAATAGAAACTGATGATTGCCCACCTTGGTCAGATAGTTAATATTGATAAGCTGCAGAATTATTTAATATGTTAATATTTTCTAGTGAATCTCCACATCTACTGTACAAAACTTGCGACTCAAGTTCCAGAGCAAAGTATCTCTGCACCTGCACCTGAAGAGGGCACCATTTGAACATTGAAAATGTTTTCATCTCTCTCTCTCTCTCCCTCCTTCCCTCCCTCCCTCTCCCTCCCTCCCTCCCTCTTCCCCATATTCTTATCTTCTTCGGTTCCAGTTTCTTATCTTGCACCGGTCAGTGGCTACAAGAATAGGAATGTCAATGATAAGCAATCATTTACAATTTGTTAGGTTCAGCTTTTTAAAGTCCTTAGGGTAAGAGCAGTTAGCATTAGATAACAAGTTAAAGGATTTTCTCAGTTTAAATTTGTATAGTATACATACTCATTTTCATATAATCTTTGTTGTGTCAGTCCTGGATTTCATGTATTTTGGGTGTTTACTCATACTACTAATAATAATAAAGTTGGAAGGGACCTTGGAGGTCATCGAGTCCAACCCCCTGCTCAGGCAGGAAACCTTATACAATTTCGGACAAATGGCTGTCCAGTCTCTTCTTAAAAACTTCCAGTGTTGGAGCATTCACCGCTTCTGGAGGCAGGTTGTTCCACTGGTTAATTGTTCTAACTGTCAGGAAGTTTCTCCTCAGTTCCAGGTTGCTTCTCTCCTTGACTAGTTTCCATCCATTACTTCTTGTCCTGCCCTCACGCGCCTTGGAGAATAACTTGACTCCCTCTTCTTTGTGGCAACCCCTGAGATATTCCAATATATGTAACTACTTAGCATTTTATAATCCTATAAGCATACCTACCATTCTCATGGCTGTAAAGGCCTAGAGAGGCAATTCTTTTTGTGCCTTCAGCTACCCTTAAAAAAAAAAACAACCACTTTTATAAAACACAAATATTTTCCACGATTTATGCCAGCAATCCAGATCACTATTAGTCATGCCATAGCTGTTCCACAGGGAGTGATTTGGGAATATGAGAACCCTGCTGGTCCAGATCAAGGTTTATCTAGTCTAACATCTGGTAAAACTTTGATATTTATGCAATAAGAGTTCCTTTCTCCCCCTGTTTCACAACTTGCATATAGAAAGACTAATTTTCTTTAATATTATAATTTTACAGTATCAGAGTAATAGATTATAGCACCACTATAATTACTTTTACAAGTTAATTGTTTTACTGCATTATGAAATAAGTATAGAATTTGGATACATTAAACTAAAATACTGAAATACATTATAGAATATAACTGAATACTGTGATATTTATACAGAAACTGGAAAATGTTAACACAGTAATGATTAAGATAAATTGAAACTTTAAAGATGAGAAACAAGTTTATTTCAAGATTGAACATTATTTGTAGGATATCAATGAACAAAAACTGACATTAACAAAAAATTGCAAAATGTATTGAATTCTTGCAAAATGTGGAAAAGATTTTGATTTAGCTTAGTGCTTAGCACAACTTTTATTATATATTATAATATAGCATAATAATGCTATGTTCTACTATTATTGTAACTTTCTCTGATCTTATAGATAGTAAGGCTATAAATGGTTACCAGTGATAATAGTAATATATAGCCATTATCTCTGGTAACCATTTATGGCCTTGTTTTATATAAGCCTGTAACCCCCTTTTAAAACCACCCAGGTTTGTTATTATCACTGTATCTTTGGATACTTTCCCCAGTTTGCCTGTTTGCATTGTGAGCATTAGTCTGCAGAGAAAAGAAATATAAATGTGGATATGTTTTATGTTTTCATGATTTTAGAGGCATCAGAAATGGTGTAATAGAATTAGTAATGTAAATATATAGTACAGCTATGCAATGAATAACCATTAAATTGTTTTCATTCTGATTTGTTCTTTTAGTGCTCTTTTGATTAAACTGTTGAAATATATACTCAGCTGCAGTTTTCTACTTAAATACAGATAGTCCTCAACTTACAACCATTCGTTTAATGACTGTTCAAAGTTACAATGGCGCTGAAAAAAGTGACGTATGATTGTTTTTCACACTTACGACCATTGCATCCTCCCTGTGGTCATATGATCAGAATTTGGACACTTGACAACTAGCATTTATTTATGACAGCTGCAGTGTCCCAGGATCATGTGATCACTTTTTGCAACCTTCTGACAAGCAAAGTCAATGGAGAAGCCAGATTCACTTAACAACCATGTTACTAATTTAACAACTGTAGTGATTCACTTAACAAAAGTGGCAAGAAAAGTAATAAAATAGGGTAAAATTCACTTAACAACTGCCTTGCATAGCAATAGAAATTCTGGGCTCAGTTGTGATTGTAAATTGAGAACTACCTGTATATACAGATTAAATATATGTTTTATGGCTATATTCCGTAATCCAGCATCCAAACTGTGATGGATCTCTGAGTTTAGTATAAATAAATAAATAAAATAAAATAGACTGCATAAGCTTCAAACCTGCCCAAATCAAGTGGCATATACATTTAATAAATAGGTAAATAAATAAATAAAATCTGGCCTGTAAAAATTCAGTAAAGCTAATTTGGCCTTTGTTGCCTATGATGGTACAAATAGCTCAAGCAAATATACAACTGTTCAAAGTTATGATGCTGAATAGTGGGATTTATGACTGGTTCTTATAACTATGACTGGCACAGCATCCCAACAGTTATATGATTACAATTTGGGCCCTTGATGCAACATTCCGTACTCATGGGATCACCATTGGTGATCTTCACTGTAGGCTTCCAACAAGTCAATGAGGAAGCTGGCAAGAGATCACAAATGGCAATTGTGTGATATCACACTTAATGACCGCACAGGATTTGCTTAATGATGGCAGCTGGAATTCCCACTGTAAGTTGGCAAATTCACATGAAGTTACCCTTTACAACTATGTTACTTGCTGATAGAATAGCCAGTCCCAATTACAATTATTAATCTATGACTGCCTGTACTTATTAACCCTGAGTTTCTACTTTTTTTGTAACTGAATCCATATATTTATACACCTCTTCTTCTTTAGTGACTGAAATTTGTTGCAGTGATTTGATCTTTAAGGAAAATGGAGTAGAAGATTATTGGTTGCTGCAATTTCATTTCTCTCCAACAGTGTTCTATGACTCATTGCTTCCCCTTTTTTTGCCCCCTCACAGGAAGGAGAGATTGCTTAAACAAGCTATCTCTTCCTGAGCCACTTTTCTCCACAAAGTGTTAACTGCAGGTTGACAAGCTCAGCTGTGTGACCTTAAATTAGTTGATTTGATCCCTCCAGACAGCTCACACTGCCTGAAACTGACCAGACTTTCATCAGTCTCACTCTGAAATCTTTTGTTGTCAAGTACCCAAAATTTAGTCCTAAATGCATACATTAGGTGGAAAATGAATTTTAATTATCATTTATTATAGTCTTATTTGCAAATGGGCACTAATCAAGGTAGTTGCTAACTGAGGATTAGCTGTAATGATTTTGATAAAGCCTATATGAGAAGATTTCTTTGTGCCTGGAATGTCTCTACAAGTAACAGCTCAAGACTCAGGGTTCTTCCACACAGCCACATTAAAGTTCTGTTTGCTATAGTAGTCCTTGAACCAGGAGCAAAGCGTATTGGCATTAATTGTGCTCCTATTGTTAATTTCTATTCTACCAACAGAGACAGACCAGTGGTACTGTTTTTACTTACATAATATGTCAATTCCAGGAAAATTATCAGGGTACTCCCTGGGCATCATTTCTTTTCCTACCAAACTCACCTGTTGCAGGTGGAACCACTACCAAATGCTTTCCTTTTTGTCCAAAGTGCAATGATGCTGGATGACTTTAGGTGAGGCTAGCCTCACTGAAGGGGGTATAGTCACATGAAGCTGCCTAAGCAAGAGATGCTTGGTGCACTTCCTTCTCTGTATCTGTACCATAGGTTTAGTTTTCTGAAACAGCACTAAAAGTATATTCAAAAATAGCCTGGCTGATAGGTAACAGATGTGAAGAAAAGTTGTAAGTGAAGCACAAAAGAAGAAACAGATAATTATCAAGATTTTCCCTTGCTTTACCAAACTGAAAAGGTTGTAAAAGCAAGGATTAGTCATAACTGCAAATAGTTATTATATGAAGCAGTTGCTAAATGAGAACTATTTGTATTTCAAGGAATGGAAGGAAGTGTTAGCAGCAAATGAGAAAAGAATCCAACTCTGGCAGTATTCAAATATAGTTAATAGCCATAGAGAACACACTATTTGACATGCCCATATATAACATGTCCATATATATATAATTTGTCCCCACAGCGCATAATGCCACCAAAGCTGGAGTACAGTAAATACATGGCATCACTCCCCATCAAGACAGTGTAAATAACCATGGTATATCACATAAGCAGTCATAGGAACTGTAGCTTCATGAACTAGGATGGGTGTTAGGAGTGGTTAGTTCTAAGGCTTATGTTCAAGTTTTCCAAAGTAATAAAAAAGTATTGAAACACTAAGCCCTAAAAAAAAAAAAAAACACCATGGCCATATAAAGCCCTAGATGGCAATACACACACACACACAATGCATCCAAATAGTGACATGCAACTTTCAAAAGAGCACTAAGCTTTGGATGACTTTTATGTGGGCTGATGCCTCTGTGGAGTTCAGGTGTCTCCTCATTCTGCAGCCCAAGCCAAAATTGGAGGGAACCCAGCAACTGGAGGAAAGAAGTCATGTCTACAGCAGCTTAAAGTACTGTGCTGAATAGAAACTGGACATATCACAATTCCTGAGCACATCACTTCCTAAATTGTCAATGAAGTATGCCAGATTATATCCACAGAAAAAAATGTGTTAGGATAAGGAGGAAACTGTTTCAGCTATGGACTGGAGATGGGCTGAAGGAAACATCATGAGAACAAGGCAGAAACAATTGGTTGTATTGTGATTTGGGGGTAAATGAGAAAAATCCCCCATCTCACCCTCTTGCTTTCTTCCCCTTCCCCTTTTCTTTCTAGGTGCAAAAAATTCCTTGGTTACCAATGATATGACTTTTGAGACAGTGAAGGCTCCCTGGAATCCAGACCACGAGATTCGGAGAATGAAACTGGTAAAAAAGGTCTTGGATACTGAAGATCAGGCTGCCTTCCGCCATAACGATAAGATACCAAGATACATATATTTTGCAGCAAACAGCACCAACAAGTGGGGCCATAAGCGCGGCTACCTAATCCAGACCATTAGCTTTGCCGGAGATCATCTCCCAGAGGCAGATCCAATGGAGAGAGCTATCAGTTGGGGCAGGTAAGCAGTCCTTTTCTAAGCACCAACGTCCAATGCTTTCATTTATTTATTAATTTACTTGCTTGATTTGAAATGGGGCTTTCCTGTTCAAAATTAGCATTTCGGATAAGTTACAGTTTAAAGCGATAGACACATACGCAGAGAGAGAAAAAGATTAAAACAGATAACTAAAATATAAATTATGGAAGCACTAACTGCTAACTCTTTTTATCACTTTTCTCTCAAGGCAGAGAGATCTGGAGCCCAATGCAACTCCAAAGTATATTCTAGAATCTAAAAAAGAGAAGAAAGTCCTCTCTGTATACCTGGTAGATAAGCCTTTGAGAGCAGGCTTATCAGAAGAGGCTTTCTTTGAATTTGACATTAAACAATAATCACAACATTGCCATTGTTCCCTTTTTAGGGAAAGTTACCGAGAAGATGTGCTACAGAGCAGCAACAAAATATTCTAGAGGATGATTATTTAGTTCCTTTCATGCAGAATTCAAGCTTAGGGTGGCTAGGTTGCTCTAGTGCAGTGTTGTTCTAACTTGGCAAGTTTAAAATGTGTGCAATTCCAGAATTCCCCAGCATTCTTTTATAAAGCTGCCAAGACAGAGCAGGTCCATAGGTTGTGTGGGAGTTAATGTTACTGGGTTGTTGGGTTGGTGTCAATAGTTTCTTATTTTTATTGTTTTATTATTATGAAGTTATAATTGTTCAGATATAATCTATATTTATCTATATTTATTACTTTAATAGTTTATTATAAACCATCAGAGTTGAGAGAGTTGACAGCATAATTAATATATAAGTAATGAATTGAGGTGCTTGCAATGTCTTAATAGAAAAAGAATTGTTGGGCATATACATTAATTAAATAATAGTATCTAGGGTTTTTTTATTTTGGCAACATGAAGATGGATGGATTTCAATCGTAGGAACTGAAGCCCACCCATCTTCAAGTTGCCAAGCTTGAAACACGCTGTCCTATACTCCTTTGTGAAATGGAAAACCATTTGCCAGTGTGTGAGTTTTTTTTCCTTTCATATCTTTGTTGTGCTTCTGTCTTCAACTTAATCTTAAATTGTTGGACTGAATCCATTTGTTTGTATTCTTTTATTCAGTGTTTTATGGACTGACACATTTCTTTTATGTTGGCATTAGGATAATTTTGTCACAGTTTTCATTACAGGTAGTCCTCAACTTACAACACAAATGGAACCAGAATTTCGGTTGTTAAGTGATGTGGTCAGTGAGTGAATCACATGTGACTGGACTCAATTTTACCATCATTTTTACCACGATTATTAATCATTATGAATCATTCCATCGTTAAGTGAATCACACAATCATTAAGCAAATCATGCAGTCTTTAAACAAACCTGATTTCCCCCATTGACGTTGATTGTTGGAAGCCAGCTAGGAAGGTTGCAAATTGCAATCATGTGACCTAAGATATAGCGCAACAATTATAACTTTGAGGACGGGTCATAAGTCATCGTAACTTCGAACTGTCATTAAACAAAAGGTTGTAAATCAACTACGATCTGCACAATAGTTTTAGTAATGCATTTATTGCTATACAGGCAGCTCGACTTATGACCACAATTAGGACTAGATTTTTTTGTCATTAAGCGATGCAGCCATTAAGTGAATCATGCCCAATTTTACAACCTTTTTGTCACAGATGTTAAGTGAGTCATACAGTCATTAAGAGGACCCAGCTTCTACTGTTAACTTTGCTAGTCAGAAGACCCCTGGGAAGATTGTAAATGGCAGTCATGTGACTCTGATGCGCTGCAACCATTAAAATGCATGACAGCTGCCAAGTGCCTGAATTTTGATAATCTGATTGGGGTGTATGTGTGCTGCAACAGTTATAAATGTAAGGACTGGCTATAAATCATATTTTCAAGCACCCATATAATTTTGAATGGTCATTAAATGAATGGTCGTAAGTCAAGGACTATCTGTACATATATTACATTGTGAGCAACTGTGGAAAGGAATATATTCAGATAAACTTTGCCAATTTTTGTAGAGTATCCATAGGCTTTGGAGCTACTATTGCCTATAAGCATTAAGGAAACTTATTGCATGCCTATGAAAGTGATGAAATCATCCAGCTCAACAATTCTTTGTTTCTTTTGTTGCAATTCTGCTTTTTAGGTACAAGCTGGCTGTCACCAAGCGAAAGGAGGAAGAACCTTGCAGTACCAGCATCTATAATCAGAATGACCCATGGACACCTACTGTTGCCTTTGCAGACTTTATAGATAATGAGACCATTGTTGATGAGGTGAGTTGATGAGATCCTGAAGGAGATGAGAGGGGATATTTCCTCTTTTTCCAAACAAACCCACACAGGAGTTGAACAGGCATGGCTACTAACTGTTGGCTGGATACTAAACAAATCTATTGTCCCTCTCTCTTTTCTATGGCTGTTTATTTTCAGTAATTTAGGAAGAGCAATGTGCAATTCTAAGATATCTTGTTCGTTTTGCTATCTGCTCTAGCATATTTTGAAAATTCAGAATGAATTTGGTAACCACATAAAGATTGTATTTAACTTGATTTGGTACGTACAGTGAAGTGGTTGTGATGGGTGATTTAAAATTTGCTCGCGGTATTCCTCCATATTCCACTTTTAGAAAGTCTATTATTGTTTATGATCAGAGCTGCCGAAAAAGATGTGTTTTTAATTTTTACTTTTCTAGTCTCTACAGTATTTTATTTTCTGCTATGTATCACAGTAACCTGCATTGGAAGGATACAGATCTAGAGAACTTCTAATGGTTAAGCATAATGTTAGCAAATCAGATTTTTTACATTTTAAAAATGCTGATACAACAAGAAATCCGTAATTATTAAATACATTAAATGAAAATAAATAGACTCCACAGAATCCCTCTGTGGGTTGTGGATGAATGTTTTAAATGATAGTGGGTGGGAATGAAGAACACTCAATTTTTCACGTAGCTAATGTTTGTTCTGGCCAGATTTCCTTTCTGACAAAAATCCAACATCTGATCACACAGGAAATCTTTCACATTCTATATAGGCCATAATTAAAATAATAATAATAACTTCCATACCTTTTCAGAGAGAAAAGCACATTATGAAGCAAAGCTGCATGTTTTCAGAAAATGCACAATGACAAAAGGTGCATTTTCAAGGCAGAATAAATTTCCTACTCTGAATGCCATTTCTTTCCCCAATGCTTATATCTTATACTGTATCTTATATTTTGTATCTATTTTTCCCTGCAATGAGATCCCAGGACTGAAAATATGTAATTTCAGAAAACAATCTACATTTATGAAAGGATTAAAGAAACAATTCTGTTCTGCCTACATATTCTCCTACATAATACCTCATTCCTCTCATGTAACAGCCTTCATTGGGTTTTATGAATCCAGTATTTTTATGTGAGCACACTGGATAACCTCCCCTACTCCACCAAGATCATTAGAGAAACCTTGGGGGCTTCCCTAAAGGCATTTGAGCATTCAGCATAAATGTCAGTAAAAACACTGGTTCACATGGAAACTAATACAGCTTCTCTTTTACAGAGAAGCTATATTAATTTCTATGTAAACTAGAGTTATCCTTCATAGGTCACACATATTTTCAAGTTGAAAATCATGCTCCTGAAATTCAGCTACTAGAAAGTACCCTGCAAACTTTAAGCGGGCTATGTTCCAAAATAAGAACATAAAGCAAAGCTCATATCTTTTATCTTTTATGTCATAGATATGAAAATGAGTGGGCTAGTAGTTCACAATTAAATGCTACATGTCATCTGATTTACCAAAAGAATGAAAAAGTTTGCTTTAAAAGCAAATTAAATTCCAATAGCGAACATTAGAATCAACAGATAAACATGCTTGTTGCAGCCCAGAACTGCCACAGAACTTAGCCCAATGAAAAAGCAAGTAACAGTCATCCATTCACTTCAACACACTCCACAAACAACGCAACAACAGAAAAATACTCACAGCACATGCTTTTTTGATTACCTGCAAAACAACAACAACAAAAAACCCCAAAAAACTTTTGACCAAAAGTTTAAGCACCCAAATAAAGCTCAGAAATAGTTTCTCTTTCTGTACTATTTAACATTCTTTGCAGACAGCAATAAGTCTACAAAAGACAGCACAGCAACAGGAACTGTTTATGCACATGAACAGCATGTACTTTTGCACTGGCAAGCTTCTTGAAAAAGAAAGCACTACACACATACACTGTACAAAAACAGCTACATCACATTTCAACTCATAAAGTACTATCTACACTGCTTAAGTAATTAGGATTATAACACTACTGTATTAGATACAGGAAATAGGATAGGAGGAGTGATGGCCAAATTAATTTGGAAGCTGAACTTCATTAGTGTAATCAATTGTTTATATTAATGAAGTTAGGGTAAACTGATTGATTATATTAATGAAGTTCACCTTCCAAATTAATCTGTGACCTCTCATGTATCTCCATGAAGCAAAAATCCAAATTATTTCCCATCTTAGTATGGGTTGAATTGATTGTCCTTTACCCACTTTTCTTCTTTTCCCCTAAATTCTTGCCATCACATTCTTCAAATCTCCATGGCTTGGAAAGAGGGTTTTTTTTTTTTAATAAAAAAGAAGGACAGTGGAATTTTGAAAATAACAGGGGGAAAAGCACTGTTTTATCCCAAATTAGGACAAATTCTAAGGAGTGGGGAGAGTTTGAATGCTTGAAATAGCCATTCCAAACTTGGAACATTTTGCACTCAGAATGATTTGTAGCCAAAATTCACGGTGTTTTTCCATAAAGTTCTATTTCATTGTATTAAAATAATTTGTCCAGCCTACAGCTTTCCGAGTGTGTTGTATTATCAGGGAGCTGGAAGGGACTTCTATTTTATCTCAGGCAGCCAATCCTGTGCTGACTGCCCTATTTCAGATTGAGCAAAGACATATCAGCTTGATTTACAAAGCAGTTTACAAAGAGGAGCAAAGAGCCCAATGCAAAGGCAGACACAGAGTTGATTGCACAATTGCACCCACGGCTGAAAAAGGCTCAGGAGAGTGAGGTCTAGCTGAGAGTTCAGTTGAAAGTCTGAATTTGGGTTCAAAGAAACAAATCTACTTCCCCACAACAAAAAATTGCCCTTCTCTTCAACAGGGAACAGCAGGCATGCAAAAAGTGAGGCTAGGTAGGTAGTTTATTTTTCAGTAACAAGCTTATAGGGAGGGGTACAAAAAAAATGGTGTTTCTTTTCTTTTTATCAATAGTTCAAAGATCTTTGTCTTTCAGAAAAATCTGTCACCCTCACTCCCACCCCTTATTTTATTCTCATAGATGCACTTGGTTGGGTTGCCTCATACGGGAGTTCCTCCTTCCTCCTGGTCATGTGACCCAAAGTGAAGCTTATGCATCTTACTCTATCTTCCCAGCATTCATGCAGAACACACAGATGTAAAATGTGTTATTTCAGTAACAGAAGAACATACAGTGTCCTATGTTCACAGCTAGTTAAGGGGTTAGAAACAGTTCCAGAAGCCATGCTTGGTGTACTTTTCCTACCGAAACATCTGTGTAGTCAGGGATGAGGCAGATAAAAAAAAGTGCTTTGGAACACAAACAGGAAAGACTGGGTTTCTCAACATGATGTCACAATTGTTGTTTTTCATTTTTTGCATTGAATTGCAGAAATGAATACTCAATGGGATGTTAAAAAGAAATTGGGCTTAAAATTCTCTCTAATCAGCACAATCACTCTCCAAAAGTGAAGTCAAACAAAATAGAGAGAAGAGGGACTAAATTTGATATGATGGGGGAAACTAACAAAAAAAGTGGACTTCCAAAATGGGCCAGATCAATCTGGGATCTCTGCAGGAAACAAAAAAACAAACAGGAATAATTTCCCCCAAAGCTTCTCTTTGTAAGAGGCAATTGGCAGTGCCTTGGAGTATTGCTGAGCGCTCCATTCTTAAGCTCCTTCCCTCCTAATTGTGTGACTCAGACTGACTATTCCAAAATTTCCCTTCCATGTTTTTAAATCAGATTTCCCTGTTTTATGTTTCACCAGGACCTGGTTGCTTGGATCACCACTGGATTTCTACATATTCCCCATGCTGAGGATATTCCTAACACTGTAACACTTGCAAATGCAGTTGGCTTCATTTTAAGACCTTATAATTATTTTGACAATGACCCCTCCATTGACTCGCCTGATAGTGTGTTCTTCACTGACAAGGATGACTTCAACTCCTGTGAGATTAACCATATTGCTTGCCTCCCTAAAACAGCTGCTTGCATACCCAACCTTCCACCTTTCACTTATGAAGGTTTCCAAAATCTGACAAAGTTCTAATACTGTCCAGATTTTGAGTCAATGCTGCTACTTGTATTTGAGTGAATACAGTAATGGAAATAGTTGAGCATAAATCTGTGCGTTTAAGATAGCAGTCTTGAGACTGTGTTTCACCTAAATCTTAGCTCTGTTGGCATTGTACTCACTTGGAAATTGTGTTTGCAACTTTTTATGTGTATCAGCCAAATTCCTCTACCTTTTTTACCCAACTGCTTTTCCTGTTAATTTTTTATTTGAAGATTATAATAAATGTATCTGTAAAATATATTAAATCCCCATTCTGAAAGTAATAGTTTGGTCTGTATTTTTGTAATTTGCTCTATTATCTGTCTGTCTGCCTGCCTGCCTGCCTGCCTGCCTGCCTACCTACCGTGGATATAAACGATCTACATTCTCTTGTTAAAATGCCACGTTTTTGAGATGTAAAAAAATCAGACCAAGATAAATCACTTCAGAATTTTTTCCACCTGTAATATGTCCCATATTCTTCATATGTCTGGGCTGTGAGGTAGAATGGCAAGACAGAAGCCTTTTCTTAAAAAGAAAACATCCAAGCCTGGCTAAATTTTGCAAACGACTACGTCACGTCTAACAAAAGCATGTGGGAAACTTCGTTATGGTCTGATGAGATTAAGGTTGAATTTTTTGACCATAATTCCAAAAAGTATGTTTGGTGCAAAAACAACACTGTCCATCATAAAAAAGACACCACAGTGAAGCTTTGGGATTGCTTTTCTTCAGCTGGAATTAGGGCTTTAGTCAAGGGGAAGGGAAATATGAACAGTTCCAAATATCAGTCAGTTTTGGCACAAAACCCTCAGGCTTTAGCATAACAAAAGAATGGCTTCACCAGAAGAAAACCAACGTTTTGGAATGAAACTTTGGAATGAAACTTGAATCAAATTGAAAACCTGACAGATGATCTGAAGAGGGGCTGTGCACAGTAGGTGCCCTCACAATCTGACAGATTCGGAGCGCTTTTCCAAGGAAGAGTGGGCAAAGATTCCCAGGGCAAGATGTGCCATGCTGATGGGCTCCTCCCTTCAAAGACTGAATGCTGGCATAAAATCTAAAGGTGCTTCAATAAAGGTGTAACCATGTTGTGGTAAGTTTTTTATTATTATTTTTCTCCTAAACAATTTTAGTTTGTTTTTCAATTGAATTGTACACCTTATGTGTTATATCAAAGGGAGAAAAGAAGCTGAAGTGATTTATCTTGGTCTGATTATATATATATATTACATCTCAAAAACCTGGCATTTTAAGATGGGTGTAGACTTTTATATGTGAATGTGTGAATAAAAGAATTTTTAAAAGAATAAAAATACAAATTTCAAAAGAGAAAATTAAGAAAAAATAATAATAAGTGAAAAAAGTACCAAGAAAAGAAAAGGCTTTTGATTTTCTTAATAGTATTTACAAGTAGATTATATTTTATTCTCTAGATTTGCTCTAGGAATCTGATTAAAAAAATTAAAAATGCCATGAAATTAAATTGACCAGGATTCTTTATCAGAATTCATAATTATTAAGTTGCTCTGACTGTTATCCATAGATACAAGCATGTTCTCCAGTTAGTACAGATGATGATAAATATACTGCATCTAGACAGATCGCGGTGTCACTGTGGATACATTGCATTAAGAAATCTATACGAAATGTTTATTTTAATAAACACACATTATGCTAAGATGTGGTTTGTTAACCTACAATTAGTCTTCCAGATGCTCATACTAGTTGTTTTGCCAATTTCTCACTTTTTTCTGCCTGTTTAGCTGCTATTGTTTTGTATCCTGGGATTGCTTAGAAGCTTCTATGTGGCAATAAAAATCAACGAGCCAGGATTTATGAATAAATTATGTGTTGTGTCATCTTTTGCACATACAATAAAGCTAATTCATGATTGCAGTTTTTCAAACTACGAACTGCTACCTAGAACAAACCACTGGAACATTTAAACTGGTTTTCCAAAACTGGTAACTAACTTCAGATTAGGATTATGCCCCAATTATAAACATACTTAGGACTAATCCTAGAATTCTGTATCTCATACTTAGTGACTGTTGTCCAAACCTAGGAGAAAGATTAGCTTTGTGCTCCAGCTGGCTGTGATAGATGGGAACTTAGATGATCCTTCCAGAATAGTCCTTTTTTAAACACTCCATATTTTTGTCTTTGAATTAGAGAATGGGCAACTCTAAATCTTCCCCTAAACTTTGGTGGTCACTGTAAAGTCTTCATACATTTAAGTTATCATTCTTTGCTATATTTTTGTTAAAAGATGGAATTTACCTCTACATATGTATGGAGATATATGGGAAATAAATATATGACATTACTGTATATTTTCCATCAAAGCAGAAAGAATTTGCAACTTTGCAGCCGGAGGTAATAACTTATTGAAGCTTTTGCAGAACTGGCAGGAATCGGCAAGTAGTTTGATTTATTGTCTATGTGGATGTGAAGCCGTATCTAATAAGTCCTGGGTGTAGCAGTCAACATATCCATTTCTAATATATCTGTGGCACATTTTCTACCACTCTCACATTCTGGGATTTTTCACTCTGCAACCTTAAGCTACTTGATTTGTAAGACTGGGAACAGTCAAATAGTTCTCACTAACTGATGAGACAGCACACAAATAATGTTCTGTTAACCCCCTATTTTTTTTTCTATTATAATGTAGCAAGATTGTGCTTTAAACGCACACACACACATGCATACACACATCCACTCCTTGGCTCTCACATACTCACCAAGAAACCTGAGGGAGATGGCTCAAGATCCAGGTATTGTATGACTTTCAATTAGGCTCCTATCTAGACCCTTTTAAAAATAGCCCCATGCTTTATTTTTCACCTCAGCTGTGCTCTTAATTGGTTGTTGTTTGGCTAGGTAGGTTTCACTGCCTGATATGCAAGTTTCACCTTGTGACTGGTTTCCGGTCTAGTGTGATCTCAAACTAGCTCACTCACTGGTCTTCAACATCCAGGCCACATCCTCGAAATCGCATTGCTGCTTTGGTTTGCTGTTTTCCTCAGGCCATTTGCCTATTTGCCAGGTCACCAAATTCAGGTAGAGTCCATGTATTGAAACTTTTGTTAGATGCACTAACAAGCTCCACCTTCAGGGAATTTCTTGCAAGCGACCAACATGGAGTCTCAGGACCTTGATTTCCTTTCAGGCAGAGAGACATGTATCATTGGTGTGTAAAACTTTGCTTTTTTTTCTAGTAGAATATAAATACTTGCAATTAGACCTGCAAAGCCATCGCTTCTAGGGTTTATTTTTGTTGAATTTCAGGATCCAAATTCTGTACTTTCAAAATAACATTCCAGAGATTGAGAATTCAGAAATAGGAGTTGAATGCTGCTACTTTTTGCATTGATACAGCCCAAGAAAAAGCAATCTAAAAGAGAGGTTTAGATGCCTAGCAAATAGTCATTTTGTGATGACAAATCCTTGTGCTATGTAGTTAGACCTGAGAAAATATAACCATACAACACATTAGCTTTCAAGTCTGTGATTATTGACATGCCCCTCCAAAATGCTTGCCAGGCCTGGAGCCACCCCATCCACCCCAAAACTTATCTGGGTTTTAAAGACAAATTTTAAAGGGTTAGTGTAAGGTCTGCCTAAACCATCCTAATTACTGACCTGAGACTTACTATGTTTTTAATATTGCTTATAAGCAATATCAATTTCTCATTCTTCTAAACATATTTGCAGCCATGTGGAATATTGAATATTAATTATTTACTATTTAATAATAATATGCCTGCTTATAGACATATGAATTTTAGTAGATGGACTACAAATCAAAACATTCCTAGACTAGATGTCTTAGCTCCCCCGGCCAAAATACCTTATTTTATATTCAAATTCACAGCATCTTGTTCAACTTTTTAAGTCTCACAATCAAAAGGTCTAAGACACTAGCACAGCTAGATTATAAATAGAGGGCAACTACATCATCACTGGCAGAATTAGATCTGTATTCCTGGGAATAAGCAAGGAAATAATGGGAACACAATATGCTTAGAATAGTCTGACTGGATATTTAAGTGTGAATTGGCTCTGCCCTTCTTCCCAGTTAGTGAGACATTCCCAGTGCTCTTGGGAAGCTTCTGTGCACTAACTTATCTTGGTTTTAACCTTTCTGGACCCAAGCCCAGTGCGTTCCCCAGCACCCTTGGTCCAGAACAGCTTATAAGGTTAGTATCAAAGCAGATACAGAAGAAACAGTGGGAAGAAGGGAAGGGGGAGGGGAGAAAAAGAAACCAAATGAAAATCTGCCTTTTTATGGTCCCTTGTAAAGCCCCCACAGGCATTCTTAGCTCAGGTCCCTCCTCTTACTCTGAATGGAGCAATAATTTTTCTTCCTCCCATCCACCCATCCGGACACTTTCCTGTAAGAAAAGCACAGACAAGCTGTGTGCTATCACTGCTCCTTTTACTGTGCTGACATGAACATGAAAGTGCTAGTTGTTGTTTTGGTGCTAGCTCTGGCTACAATTTTTGCTCTAGTCTGTGTTTTGCTGACAACGAAGGAAAAAAAAGTCACCAGCTGTGTCTACTCTGAACTACCAATTTCTTCTGAGAGGCCCAATAGAGAACAAAGTGAGGTCTTTGCTGATCTGACAGCTGATGAAATGACTCAGGTGGTGAAGTATCTCAGGAAGAATCTCAGGGTGTACCTGGAAGATGCATTTAATGCAAAGCCATCAGATAATTGCATTTACTATTTGGATGTGTACTTCCCGTCTAAAGCCAAAGTTCTGGGCTTTCTTGATCGTGGAAGGGAACAGCTACCCCGGCAGGCATTGGCTGTGGTATACTTTGGAAGTCAGTCAGATCCAAACATTACAGAATTTGTAGTAGGTCCACTTCCAAATCCAATGTACCATCGAGACATTACAATGCGGAAATTTGGCAAGAAGATTCCATATCACAGCAGACCGGTGACTGAGAGAGAATATAAAGATATTGATTTGTTCATTTTCCATAAGCTCTTCAACACCTCCAACTTCCTCAAAATATGCTGCAATTATGAGAGGTCTGATTTAGCTACTCTAACCACAGCTCCTAGAGGATTTGTGTCTGGTGAAAGAGCCACCTGGTTTGTCCTCTTCCAGAATGTGATTGGCAGCGGATATTACATTCATCCTATTGGCTTGGAGATGCTGGTGGATCACAGCAGTCTGAACATCTCTGAATGGAAGCTGAAGAAAGTATTCTATAATGGACACTATTTTCAGGATATGGCCCATCTGGAAAAAGAGTTCAAGAATGGACAGGTGAAGGAGGCAAGAATGAAGAGTAGTCAGCTGCAGATGGAATATGCTTCCAGGAGGCGATTTGAACCTGCAGCTCCTCTAGGTCCATTTCAGTTTGAGACCCAAGGAAAGCGCTATACTGTAACTGACAACCATGTTACCTATCAGCTATGGAAATTTACCTTTGGGATGAATGTGAACACAGGGCCACGTCTTTTCAATATCAGATTTAATGATAAGAGGATTGTCTATGAGTTGAGTCTGCAAGAAGCTCTTGCCATTTATGGTTCCAATTGTCCTGGAGGAATGGTGACCAGATACATGGATGGTAGCCTTGGCATTGGAAAGTTTTCTTATGAACTAGTCCGGGGTGTGGACTGTCCCTACATGGCCACTTATGTGAATCGGCATTATCTAATAGACTCTGACACTCCCAAACTAAACAAGAACTCCTTCTGCATCTTTGAACATGACATGGGTGTCCCTCTGCGTCGCCATTTTTCTAATTTAGGCTCTTTTTACTATGAGGGGTTACCCAAATATGCTTTGGTCTTAAGGACTGTTTCTACCCTCATTAACTATGACTATGTCTGGGATTTTGTATTCTATCAAAATGGTGCCATAGAAGTCAAGGTCCATGCTACAGGATACATCAGCTCTTCATTTTTTATGGACGGTGGGACCAAGTATGGAAACAAGGTTGGGGAGTACACACTTGGAACCATGCATAACCATCTGATAAACTACAAAGTTGACTTGGATGTAGAAGGTAGGTTCTTATATTTCCCTAACTCCCACAAGCTACCATTCTATTAAAACCTGCTAGAGTTATATAAGGGCTAGTGATTTGGTCAGCCTTCTCCTGCTACAGGTCTAGGTTGGCTTGTTTGGAACTTCAAATAAATCCTGAGCTTTCTGTGACTTTGCACACAGAAGATACTATAGATAAATGATGAGAGAGAGAGAGAGATGCATATATGTGTGCAAAAATACATTATATATATTTAAACTTTAGGGTTAAAGTGCAAACATAGACTGTGTGTGCTTAAACATGATTGTGTTTTAGTGTGAGTAGATGGAGGCTAGAAACAACTAATCATGTACGATTTAGAAATTCAAATTATTTTCATTCATGGAACTAGTATGGTTTAGTGGTTAAACAGTTGAACTGGAAGTGGATAAGCTTAAGCTAAGTTCACCCTAAACTATGAGGACTATTTTGGGCAGGGGGGGGGGCAAGGAACAGAGGGAAATGTAGGAAAAGGCTCTATGCATATTGTCTTCAACTCCTGAACAAAGAAAGTTATGAGAGACTGAAGTTGAAAGAGTGAAATACAGGTAGTCCTCAACTTACAACATTTCTTCTTTAGGGACTGTTTGAAATTACAACGGCACTGAAACAAGTGATTTATGAACATTTTTCACACTTAATGACTGTTGCAGCATCCCAATGATCATGTGATCAAAGTTCAGATGCTTGGCAACTGGCTCATATTTATGAGGGTTGCAGTGTCCCAGGGTCACATGATCACCTTTTACAACCTTCTATCAAGCAAAGTCAATGGTGAAGCCAGATTCACTTAACAACCAAATTGCTAACTTAACAACTGCAGTGATTCAATTAACAACTGTGGCAAGAAAAGTTATGAAATGGGGCAAAACTCACTTAACAACTGTCTTGCTTGGCAACAGAAATTTTGGGCTCAATTGTGTTTTAAGTTGAGGATTATCTGTAATAAAGTGATATCACCTTTACTTTGAAAATTGACACCTGGAATGTTGATATGCTAAGAATTAGGCAAGAGAGAGTAACAGTTTGTAAATCTGGGGCCTGTGGATATGCCTTTGTCATAAAAGCAGATAAGACTCCAGAAGATTATCAAATATGTGGATTTCTTTCTATAGCAGTTGCTTTTATACCTCAGCTGCAGGGCCAGATGTCTTTGTCTGAAAGCCTTAATTGTGGCCTCAGAAGTTGTAAATGTTTATTGTGAAGAAATGATGCATTATTCAGTGTTTGGGATGTAATAATATTAACTGCTTGTAGTCTAATTTTCTGTAAATCACGTTTATATTTAAATGGAAATGCAATGAAGTCAAATTTAATTTGTGTCAAGCTTATTTTGTCTTGGTTCTGCATATTTCTTTGGAATGAAGGCTCCAGAAGATAAAGCCCAGCATGGTCCTCAGCCTGAAAATAATTGTGCATCCCTGTATGTATGACAAATGCTTCCACCACTATCACCATATGAATTTTCTCCCATGTTCTGTGCTTGGATGTCCTTCTGTATGCATGTGCCAAGAAGCTGCAATGGATTTGGTATTCAATGGCTTATGTCATTCAGTACTAAGGAGTTGCTCTGGGCCAGCAAAATATGTGAATTTTAGATAAGCAACAGAGAGCTTAGTTTAACAACTGGATACCATGAAGAGAAGATAGTGCAGAAGTGTCATTATGATATATGTTTATATACAGATGACATAATTAGTTTCATCCTGTAAACAGGAAAGTCTTTTCTCTCCAAAAGCTGCATTTCAATTATAGTTCCCTTCTTGTAAGAAGAGGCAGAACTAATATGCAGATTATTCTTTAAATCTGAGAAAGTTTTACCTTTTCCCTTGAGTAGAATGTGCTTGGGAAAGTACATCTCATCTCTTCTGTTCTCACTCTGTGTGCAGAAAATATCAGTGATCAATTCCAGAGATCTCTATGTATGATTAACTGTAAATTGGCAAAAGTTTCCTGGAAAAGCCCGACTAGTGTTCTTTTTTAAATCAAGGACACATAAATTTCATTTTGCTCAGTTTTGCATTTTTCAATCCTGGAACTCATTGCAATCCATTTGTGTAAGTTTGTAGTTTTCAAAACAAAATGTTCAAAATTGTAACCATCCTGCTAATAAACCATGTGAATATAGTTTTATTGTGCAGATTTGTGCAAGCCATTTTCTCCAGGTGAGTGCACTTTTATATTTACTACCCTGACATCAACTGGGAGACAAACTCTGCACCAAGTGGAAGATCAAACAGATTCCTTGCAAACCTAGCAGACAACTTTGTCTCCCAAAAAGTAGAGAAGGGAACTAGGGGATTAGCCATTTTGGAATCTAATTCTCACTAACAGGATGAATGATAGAAGGTGTTTGAAGCCACAGGAACCTTGGGAGGAAGTGATCATGCAATATTGGAATTCAACATTATGGAAGCACAAGCAATAGAACACAGTCAAACTAGAGTCTTGGACTTAAGAGAGCTAATTTCAATAAACTTAGAGAGGGCTTGGGAAGGATTCCATGGATGAGAATCTCAAGGGAAAACAACTCAAAGAAGCTTGGGAAATTTTTGAAAAGTGAGATAATAAAGCCCAGTCTAGCACAATACCAACAAAGAGGAAAAATTACAGCTCTCAAAAGAAACCACATGGCTGCATAAAGAACTCTCTGATAAATTGAAAGTAAAAAGGACAAGTATAGAAAGTGAAAGAGGGCACATAACTAAGACAGAATATCAGCAAATAGCCCGAGCCTGCAAAGATGAAGTGAGGAAAGCTAAGGCTCATAATGACTAAGGCTTGCGACCAAAGTCAAAAATAACAAAAAAGCTTCTTTCAACATGTAAAAAAAGAAAAAGTGAAGGAAATGATTGGTCCACTAGTGGGTGAAAGTGGCAAAAAGGTGACAAGCAACAGGGAGAAAGCAGAACTATTTAACTCATTTTTTGCATCTGTCTTTACACAAGGGAAAAAACAGACCAACCTACCAAAAATAGTGCCATAAAAAACAGAATAGAAATGCAAGTTAAGATAGGCAAGAAAACGGTAAGTGAGCACCTGTCCAGCCTAGACGAGTTCAAATCACCAGACCAGATGGATTACACCCAGGGTTCTCAAGGAACTGGCAGATGTGATCTCAGAACCATTGAACTATATTTTTCAAAGATCCTGGAGCACTGGGGAATACCGGAGGACTGGAAAGAGCTGATGTAGTTTCCCATCTTCAAAAAGGAAAAAAATGGACCCAGGAAATTACAGACCTATCAGCCTGACCTCAATACCTGGGAAGTTTCTGGAAAAGATAATCAAACGAATCAGCGAACACCTAGAGGCAAACAAAATCACTACTAAAAGCCAACATGGGTTTGTCAAAAACAGATCATGCCAGACAAAACCTTATTGCATTCTTTGACCAAGTGACAAAATTAGTGGATCAGAGGAATGCTGTGGATATAATTTACTTGGACTTCAGTAAGGCATTTGATAAAGTAGATCACAACCTACTTTGATAAGATAGAAAATGTGGGTTAGACAGCATCACCACCAGATGGATCGTAGCTGGCTGACCGGCCGTACTCAGCTGTGGTCCTCAATGGAACCGCATCTACATGGAGGGAAGTGTGCAGTGGGTGCCCCAGGGCTCTGTTCTGGGCCCAGTGCTCTTCAACATCTTCATCAACGATTTGGACGAGGGATAGATGGGGAACTCATCAAATTTGCGGATGACACCAAGCTGGCAGGAATAGCCAACACTCCAAGACAGGCTTAAGATACAGGAGGACCTGGACAGACTTGAACATTGGGCGCTATCTAACAAAATGAAATTCAATGGTGAAAAAAGTAAGGTTCTACATTTAGGCAAAAAAACCAAATGTACAGGTATAGTATAGGGGGTACCCTTGCTCAATAGTAGTAACTGTGAGAGGGATCTCGGAGTCCTAGTGGACAATCACTTAAATATGAGCCAGCAGTGTGCTGCAGCTGCCAAAAAGCCAACACAGTGCTGGGCTGCATTAACAGAGGGATAGAATCAAGATCACGTGAAGTATTAATACCACTTTACAATGCCTTGGTAAGGCCACACTTGGAATACTGCATCCAGTTTTGGTCACCACGATGTAAAAAAGATGTTGAGACTCTAGAAAGAGTGCAGAGAAGGGCAACAAAGATGATTAGGGGACTGGAGGCTAAAGCATATCAAGAACGTTTGCTGGAATTGGGTATGTCTAGTTTAATGAAAAGAAGGACTAGGGGTGACATGATAGCAGTATTCCAATATCTCAGGGGTTGCCACAAAGAAGAGGGAGTCAAGCTATTCTCCAAGGCGCCTGAGGGCAGGACAAGTAATGGATGGAAACTAGTCAAGGAAAGAAGCAACCTGGAACTGAGGAGAAACTTCCTGACAGTTAGAACAATTAACCGTGGAACAACCTGCCTCCAGAAGCGTGAATGCTCCAACACTGGAAGTTTTTAAGAAGAGACTGGACAGCCATTTGTCTGAAATGGTATAGGGTTCCTGCCTGAGCAGGGGGTTGGACTAGATGACCTCCAAGGTCCCTTCAACTATTATTATTATTATTATTATTATTATTATTATTATTATTATTATTATTATTATTATTATTATTATTATTATTATTATTATTATTATTATTATCTTGCTTTTTATTAATAAGCATAATACTGTATGCACTTTTCCTGGTAACACCCTTTTTGTATGATTTTGGATTATGGTCAAAGAATTTATTTCCTTAAAATATGGTCAAAGTATATATTTCCTTAAAATATGAACCAAACCCAAATCCTGTTTATTATTATACTTCAAGTTGTTAGAACCTATGGCAATTTAAACACATTTGTACATATGTAACCAGCCATGGAATAATAAATATAATAACATATCCTGCCGTGTTACTCAGGAAGCATTTTGTATCACTGATGTAATTAGTTTTCCTCACCTGGATCCCACCAGCTGAAGTCAATCCATATCGTATGGGAGTTATTATGAAAATAAGAACAAAAAAATTGTACAATACAAATAATTATTTCACATATAATATTTTATTATGTTAGACCACACCAAAAAAAACAATAAATCTCAGTTTTATCCTCATTGGGGGAAGGGAATTTCAAAGCATCCTCTGAAAAGATCTCTCATGTTATCTTCCAAATAGAACTGGTGCCTGTGACAAAGATTTTATTGGTTGACTTTTGTTTGCAAGGAAGAAGGAGATCTATAATGTAGTGTAAGATATTATAACAATTCTCTGAGTAGGCTTCCATTGTTCGTAATGTATAGTTGAGCCTCAGATGCTGAAAAATAATAATTGAACAAGGCTGTATGGTGAATCTGTGAGAAACTCTTCCAAATATAAGATAAGCCATTCTGTCCACAGTCTCAAACTGACTTTGGTGTTTAATCCATTGTTTCTAAGTAGGTGCATCCTTAGGCAGGAGTCCAAAACAGGAAGTGTTTCTCTCATTCTTTTTGATTGTTAGGAGTCAAGAACTCTTTGGTGGACCTTGACATGGCCTATGAATCTGTGCAGGCCCCTTGGAGCACAGAGCACACAATCCAGCGACCAATCCTCACCCAGCAAGTCCTGGAAACGGAAGAAAAAGCTGCTTTCCCACTTGATGGCAAAGTCCCACGGTACCTGCTTTTCAGTTCTAACAATGAAAACCAGTGGGGCCACAAACAGAGCTATCGCATCCAGATCATCAGCTTTGCAGGCAAGCACTTACCACAAAGTAGCTCCATGGAGAAGGCCATCAGTTGGGGCAGGTAGGTCCCTATCATAGTCTTATGTGTGCCTTTTAGATAAATAGCATTTTGTTTAAATTAAAGGATGATGCCAGGGAAAAAGGTTCTGCAGTTTATTCATTTGTCTGATGTATATTGATCAGCTGCATGACTCTGATGGCTTAACAATTTAAAAACTAAAGAAAAACAATCCAAATATATTTTTAAAAACTTCAAAAAAACCTTCAAAAACGCAATACAATTAAATTAACAAAATCTATAACCAGAATCATCTGGTCATAGACTCATCATTGTATTATATTTTTAAAAGAATTAAAGAAATTAGAGAAGTAGTTTGCACTGCTCAGGAACACAATAAAACCTTGATTTTTTTCCCTCCCCTCCTGCCATTTTCTTTCTCATGTTCCCTATTTTCTGTCCACTTTAGGTACAAGTTGTCTGTCACTAAGCAAAAAGAGGAAGAATTGACAAGCACCTGCATCTATAACCAGAATGATCCATGGGATCCCCTGGTGACCTTTGCAAACTTCATAGACAATGAGACCATAGTCAATGAGGTAAGTACTGAGATGACCCAGCTATGCTTTACATGGAGGAGGAGCTGAAACATGAACAAGAAGAAATCTGCTATGCATCAGCACTACCACATTTGCAAGAGAAGAGAGTCTTGAGAGGTAGTTTGAAAGATGGTCAAAAGATTAAGAAACAGCCCCTATTTTAGCATTGGAAAAGCCAAGGTTATCCTAAACCTGCCACAAATATGGATCAGGATTCAGATGAAAGCAACATTATGAAGATATGGAGAGGGGGGGGGGAGGGAGAGAGAGGGGGGGGTATTGATGTATGAAGAAAAGCTCATTTGACTAGAAAAGGAAGATTAAAGAATAAATTCAAAAGGAACATTGGTTACATTCCTTTAGAATGCTTTGAGGTTATTCAAAACTGTAATAACAGTTGTCCAACTAGTAGGTATATCCCAGACTAGGAAAGGTGGTACTCCACTGAAGAATTTGCTTAATGTGAGACCTAGGAACATCTTCAAAACTCAGCTAAATTTGGAAGATGGCAGGCACAATGTCACAATCTAAGGCTAAGCCTTGTCCCCTCTGTAGGCAAAGGGGTGATTCTACACTGACCATCTTGCAGCTTTTTGCATGCACACAGAGAGAGAAAGAGAGAGAGAGAGAGAGAGAGAGAGAGAGAGAGAGAGAGAGAGAGAGAGAGTTCTATGTGATCAGAAAAGCTATTCAAGACAAAAAGACTTCTTTTAAAAAAATTGAAATTTGCACAATTTGCAAATGAGAACCAAAACTTGAGCTAAATAGATGGAAAAGTAATGCAAGTAGTCAAGAAAGGAATCAAATAATTTTAAGATGTATACAGTAGAGGAAATGAAGAAAAATAACACAAAATCTTACAATATTGTTCTGTTGACAGTGCACTTGCATGTCTGATGCATGAATGAATTACAATCTGGTTGCAGACCATCTCAACAAACAGTATGAATTGTGCTTCATTTACATGCAGCCGGTTTTTAAGAAGAGCATCATTTACAAAGGATGTAGCTCTGTGAAATATAACTGCATTCTATATTATCAGAAAAGTGTCATGGCTAAATGGGGGGTTTGCTAATCGTTAAACTTGCTAATTCTTGCTAATTTTTCTTTTTCCTTTCCTCTTCCCAGGATCTTGTGGCCTGGATCTCAGTTGGATTTTTACATGTGCCACATGCTGAGGACATCCCCACTACTGTGACAGTTGGCAACGGAGTGGGCTTTTTACTTCGGCCCTATAACTATTTCGATGTTGATCCTTCTAGCAGCTCCCTTGACAACATCTACTTCAGAGATGATGAAGATGCAGGGAAATGTGAGATCAACCAAATTGCCTGCTTGCAACAAAGAGTCACATGCTTTCCCAGTCTACCTCCTTTCACTTACAATGGCTTTGAGAACTTAACAAGTCCATGACAAGAAGAATCTACATTTATATTATGGTTTAACTTTAAAAAAAAAAATGTAAAGGCTAAAGGATGGCTGGCTTGAGCACTCCTAGTTCCACATTTTTATTCTGTCTATTCTATTCCTTACTTTTGATCACCTCTCAATGTTTTCACTTTGAGGCTGGGATTTTTTTACACTAACTCAATGGAGAATTTCTGCTTTCAGCTGACAATCAGATGCTTCACTCAGTCTTTTTACACATTATATCTATATCATTAGGCAACTATGTGTTCCTTCTCTATGATTGTCATTACCTGATGTTCTAAATATTCCAGCATGTATAGGTTTTCACCTTATGGAAAATTAGTCGGGATCGAAATTGAGCCAGGATATCATTTGTCTTGCATATCAAAGAGGGAATCCAGCAAGGACTTGCTCAGTTAAATGATAATTAGAATGCACTAAATGCTTTCAAATGGTCATAGCAATATACTGATTTTTGAAATCTCCATTAAGATGCACAAAAGTGATTAGTTTATTATACTATAATTCCAGGCCAAAACCTTTAATCCCTGTCATACATATTTTCTTCCACTTGGAGAAGAAATTCTTTAAATTGGGCAGGGGCTTACTATACCAAAAGATAGATTGCTCATTCTCCTTCCAGCTCCAACCCCAGCAAACTTTTTCAGTGTAACAAGAAATGTAAATTCCACTGCTTGCTTCTTATGATAATGTTAATCCCTGTGAGAAGCCCAGTCATGATTTGTGTCCCTCTTTTGAAGATTGAAATGCTGGAAATAAATGAATGGATTGGAAAGACCATTATCAAATCGGAATGCACTGCACATTCAAAAGCCCCTGGCTTTGCAAAGGAATGGCAAACAAATCATGTGATGGTGGCCAGGACACCAGCTGCAGAATCAGTTGACTACAGTTGCTACTAGCACTACTGAATATTGCTTTTCAGGTGTGGAACTATAGTTGGCTTCCCATACTGTTGGAGACATTGCAATTTTCCTAGGTCTCTTGTTCTGGTCTGTTCAGAACAGTGAAAGGAACTTAGTGATTAGGAGAGAGAAAAAATCCAGTAATTTAAAAATCATTCAATAAAAAAATATTTAATAAAAAATTTCAATAGAAAAATTAGTGTATCCCTCTCCCCTCCACACACACAACACCTATCAAGTTTAGAGTGGACAATAGGTCAGCTCATTTTCTTGTATTACTGATAATGATAGAAAAGCTGTTGAAATGAGAACTAGCTGTTTGGGAGACTTGCTGGTGAATTTAACCTTTTATGTAAAGTATAAATACACCTTTTCTTCTTCTTTTTCCCCCTTCCATTAGCTTTTCTGTTTTCCATCCAGGCCATATTGGTTTCCTCTGTCTCCTCATCTTCCTTTTTTGCTGTTTCCCTGGAAGGAAGAAGGAAAATATGTATATGCACGAGCCATCTGTAAAAGAGAGAGAGAGAGAGAAGGAAAATGTGTGTGTGCAGATAGTGGTTCAATTAATTTTATCAACAAGATACCTTATTTTAGGCAATTGTTTTTAATTTGTAGGCATTAATTCTTGCATAAAAAAAACTGTTGGGGGAGAATTTCCAGAATGTCAGTTTGCCAAAGTAAGAATGCTGGGTATTGCTCAAGATTTTTTATTATTCTGTACATTTTTTTCATAATTCCTTTTAGAGGAGGGGCAGATGAGGAGAAAGTCATTTCAAATTTAAGATCATTTTTTAAAATGATGCATTCAGATAAATGTAGTGATTGGCATTAATGCGTTTATTTATGCTCCATTGTTTAATATTTGTTTTATATTTGAAATATTTGTTTTTTAAAAAAATAGCTGAAACAGCTGCATTAATATGCATTGAAAAGAAGGCTACATTCTGCTTTCTATAAAAAACCTATTGAGTAATTGGAACTTTGGTAATTATGATAATACAATTCTGATTCTTCTGATACAAAAAGATGTATCAGTGTCTTACATTAGAAATGTATAAGAATTTCATCAATATAATCCTCTAGGAGCTAATTTGGATATTTCACCCTTGCTGGATTTCATGCCATTTTAGTATCAGATTAAATTAATCGGCTTTGGTTTCTACCCTAATTAAACAAATTGAAAAAAAAAACTACTTTAGTTTATGTTTATTTGTATTAGAAAACTACGTCAACTGCCTTTACATGTGATGGAAATTTTTGGATAACATGCAATAAATGAAATTTTATGAGATATTGTGAATGTAAAGAGGGAAAGAGAGAGGGAGTGAGGGAGGATATTTTTTTTAAACCCATCTAGGAAAAACTCCATATTAGAATATTGTTTGATTGAAGAAAACCATAAGAGCAACAATCTTATTTTATACTAGAAATTTTGGGAAGGAAAGCAGGAGAGAGAAAAAAGAAAGCATTTTCTTTGAATCAGGTCTTCAGTAGGAATGACCCTCATCATCTATTTTTGATGGTGCATATAATGGATAAAAGGACTGTTAATTTACATTTATGAAGAGAATTGTGCTTCTTGTTCATTCTTCAAAAATATATTCGGGAGATGGCATTAGTGGAATCATCTATTAAGGGTACCACAATCTCAAAATGCCTTGCTATGATTCCCTGCCTGTGCTGTCCTGATATATATTTGAGAATATCTCTGATGTATGCACATAATTTAAGCATTATAAATTGGAATATGTAGATTTGTGTGTATTAACATAATGGGAGTATCTAAATAAGTTGTACATTTGCTTGAGATGTATGGGAGAAATATATCAATGCAAATGGCATTGATTGCATATTTGCATATTCAAGAGGCTGCTTTTGAAGTATTCAAAAGCTTCAGTTGGTGAAAATGCAATGACCCTCAGAGTTTTTCACAAGCCCAGATTTGCACATGTATCAACTCTTGTGCAAGAGTTGCATTGCTTACTAGTCTGCTTCCAGGTGCAATTCAAGGTGCTACCGTGTTTCCCAAAAATAAGACTTGCTATTATTTTTATTTTTTTGCCTCCAAAAGAAACATTAGGTCTTATTTTGGGGGGATGTCTTATTTTTTTCCACTGTCTCTCCTTGTGGTGGTGGCACCAACAGCCCCATCCAGCAGGAGCTGGAGTGACCGTCACCAGCCCACTTCTTCTGCGGCCACTATCTGGCACTCCATTTCACCAACAGAGGACTTCAAGAAAGACTTCTGCAGTCAAGAACGGAGCCCCAGGTTGTCACACACGTCACCCCATCCTCCGTTTCACCAGCAGAAGCCTTTTCTGAAGGCCTCTGCTGGCGAAACAGAGGCCAGGGGGTGACCAGCATGTCAACCTGGGGCTCCGTTCTCAGCTGCAGAGGTCTTTCCTGAAGGTCTCTGCCAGCGAAACAGAGGTGACATACTTGAGGGGCGGCAAGCGGCCACAGAAGAAGTGGGCCAGTGGTGGCCACGTTGGCTTCTGCTGGATGGGGATGTTGGTGCCATTGGCGTGAGGCAAGGGAGGTGTTGGGGCATGGGAGGCCTGGCTGCGGGGGCCCTGAGGTAAGCGGGTGCGGGGCACATGGGGCAGCTCCACCCCTCCCCCACCTGCCTCGCCTTACCTTGTGGCGGTGGCACCGTGAACAACCAGACAGAATGGGCAGGCAGTCAGCCACGCAGGTTCTTAACTAGGGCTTATATAGGCGTACACGTAAAAATCAAGCTAGGATTTATTTTCTGGATAGGTCTTATTTTCGGGGAAATGGGGTATTTATCATTTTTAATGTCCTACATAGCTTGGGCCCAGGTTATTTGAAGGACTGCCTCTTCTCAGTTACATCTACCTAACCCAATAGGGCTGGCACACTAGTAATGTATCATCCAGATATTCAAGACAAATGAAACTTCAGTATATTGCATGATACCACTTTCCCTATCCCTCTCAACCTAGATTTTGGTGGTACAGACAATATCAGTACCAGCAATAAATTGACCAATGTTATCCAAGCACACCATCTTCTTCAAAAAAATAAAAAGCACAATTGCATTCACCAATAATTTCTAGACTATCATCCTCTCTTCTTTCCCCCTCTTTCTCAGCATTAGAGACGTCTCCAGAGAGCTAGGTCTTTGCATAATATGTCTGAAGTAGGATAATTTCAGCCTGGTAATTTGTGCCTAGAGTGAGAACTCTGATTGATGTCTTGGATGATCCATCTGTTCTTTTAACTGAGAGAGAAGCAACCTAGAAATAAGAAGAAATTTCCTGACAATCAGAACAATTATTACAGTGGTGGGATTCAGCCGATTCGCACCACTTCAGCAGAACCGGTAGCTAATTTTTTTGTTGCTGAGGCCCAGAATGGACTTCCGGAAGCGGCATCCACATAGAGAACCGGTTGTTCACATATTTGAATCCCACCGCTTAATAATAATAATAATAATAATAATAATAATAATAATAATAATAATAATAATAATAATAATAATAATAATAATAATAATAATAATAATAATAATAATAATAACAATAACAACAACAACAACAACAACAACAACAACAATAACAACAATAAGAATAAGAATAAGAATAAGAATAACAATTATTATTATTATTATTATTATTATTACTATTATTATTATTACTATTATTATTATTATTATTATTATTATTATTATTATTATTATTATTATTATTATTATTATTATTATTATTATTATTATTATTATTATTATTAAGCTAACAAAAGAAGCCTGGAGACTTAAATTGGGAAGCAGTATGCTTTCAAGCAAACTATTCTCACAGCAAAGAGAATACACTGCCAATCATACAAAGAGCAATAACAATAATAGAGTTGGAAGGGATCTTTGAGGTCTTCTAGTCCAACCCCCCTGCTAAGGCAGGAAACCTTATACCATTTCAGACAAATGGTTGTCCAGTCTCTTCTTAAAAACTTCCAGTGTTGGAGCATTCACAACTTCTGGAGGCAGGTTGTTCCACTGATTAATTGTTCTAACTGTCAGGAAATTTCTCCTTAGTTCTAGGTCAGAGGTCCCCAACCTTTTGAGCACTAGGGACCAGTTCCGTAGAGAGAGGTTTTTCTGCGGACCGGAGGGGGCATGGTTTCATGTACTGCCTTTATCCTGCGTATGGGGCTTTCCTTGTTTGCATGGACTGGTTTCTAACATGCCGCGGCCCGGTGCCAGTCCATGGACCAGAGGTTGGGGACCCCTGTTCTAGGTTGCTTCTCTCTTTGATTAATTTCCATCCATTGCTTCTTATCCTGCCTCCAGGTGTTTTGGAGAAGAGCTTGACTCCCTCTTCTTTGTGGCAACCCCTGAGATATTGGGACACTGCTATCATGTCACCCCTAGTCCTTCTCTTCATTAAACTAGACATGCCCAGTTCCAGCAACTGTTTCTTATATGTTTTAGCCTCCAGTCCCCTGATCATCTTTGTTGCTCTTCTCTGCACTCTTTCTAGATTCTCAACATCTTTTTTACATCGTGGTGACCAAAACTGGATGCAGTATTCCAAGTGTGGCCTTACCAAGGCATTGTAAAGTGGTATTAACACTTCACATGCTCTTGATCTATCCCTCTGTTAATGCAGCCTAGAACTGTGTTGGCTTTTTTGGCAGCTGCAGCACACTGCTGGCTCATATTTAATTGATTGTCCATTAGGACTCTGAGATCCCTCTCACAGTTACTACTATTGAGCAAGATACCACCTATTCTGTACCTGTGCATTTGATTTTTCTTGCCTAAATGTAGAACCTTACTTTTTTCATCATTGAATTTCATTTTGTTAGATAGCGCCCAATGTTCAAGTCTGTCAAAATCCTTCTGTATCTTAAGCCTATCTTCTGGAGTGTTGGCTATTCCTGCCAGCTTTGTGTCGTCTGCAAATTTGATGAGTTCCCTATCTATCCCCTCATCCAAATCATTGATGAAGATGTTGAAGAGCACAGTTAGAGAATGTGTGAGATTTACTTGCAACAAAATCTGAGGATTTATGGTTGACTAATATTTAGGAAATATATCCAGTATATATGGTAATAACAATACATATTCCTCTTCTAAAACTTTATCGTTCTACAATATGGAAAATTGTAGGAGAAGAGCTATAAACATTGAACTGACTAAACGAGGATGACAGAGTCATGAAGGTTAGATCAATAAGTTATCTGGCCAGCATCCCCATGTAGCATGCAACATATTTCTTCGGAAATAATAATCGATCGAGAATGAAAAATGTCAAGGGCACAGTGATACCCTGGGAGGTCAAAGAAAAAACATTGCCAAGTAAAAACAGCAGGGTTAATATATAACAATTAATTGAATGAAGGGTGGAAAGGAGAGGGAGGTAGAAACCAGCTGCCTTTCAGGAACTCTCCTAGCTAACCCCTAACCCCCACCCCTCAGCTCTGCCCTGCCTGCTAGTCACAGTTCTGATTCATATTGGTCAACAAAATGACTTATCTGAATATGTACAGTACAGTATCAGAATACTCTAACCAGCTAATCCCAAAGCCAATTGTAATAGAGGTAGTAGGAGGGTTAAGTCTCCTCCAAATGAAATAAAATTTCTGTTTATTTTATGGATATGTTTATGTAATTTTCCTGGCAACAAAAAAGAGCTTTTTAATCTAGGATTGTACTTATTTTGCCCTATTGCATTTGCTTTCTGTGAACGGCATAAATATTAGCTTTCTGTCTTTGTAGAAACAGATGCCCAAACATGGTCACTTTGCCTTGATCCTCTGCTTGACAATTTCACTGACACAGTCTTTACCTTGCTGCAACCATCCAACCCAAATATCTTTATTCTACTTTATACCCATGAAAATGCCTTCAGCCCAATTGCTAAAAGGGTTCCATTAAATTGGAGTGTTTATTATTGTTGATGCCATTTTTGTTATTTGGGTAACTATGATTTTAAGTTATCTGTAGCAATTTATGCAAATGATATAAATTGATGCAAATTAATAAATATAAATTAGAAAATTAAGCCTGGGGTACTTCAGAAATAATGGACTTAAGTTGTATAAGGATGAAATTCAAAAGAAAATGTTTCTATTATATCCAATGTGCGCTGAATCCAAACAATTGAGGTTTTATTGGAATTCTTCTATATAAATTCTTCTCCCCAATCAGCTATTAATCACTCTACTATCATGAGCTTAATTCAAATCAACTTTCCATGCATATGTGCACACGCGCGTGCGCGTGCGCGCGCACACTCACACACACACAGAAATGGTTTTAGACAAAACTGTCTGTTGTTAGAACTAATTTTCAGCCAAGTTCCTATATCTTTATTGTATTATAGGAAATGGCAATCGTATAAAAGAGTTGATAGTTTCTGAGTGAATGGGAATATTGGCTCAGAATACATGCAACGCCATATCTCAAGCCTTTCATGTCCTTTTGTAGTACTGCTTTCTCAAAAGAGAAAGTTTAAGATGATCAGTTTTATTTCCTATGTCCCAGCTCTTCTATTTAGAGAAGCTCCCAAAATTAGTCTGGAATCATCCAGTCACTAACTGAAAATTGACACTTTCTTACTATTGCATGCTGGATGCCTCTTTTGCAGGATGGTATTTATTTGACTTTTCTCTTATGTAATATATAATTTGGCCTCAAATACTTTCTTTTTGTTGAGAAATTAATTTTGTTTTCTTGAAAACTGGAATCAAGTACTATATGTTTTTATTTATTTATTTGTATCTTACCTGTATCATTTTTACAAATAAGGGGGGAGACATATTCAGCACATCTTCCTCTTCCTATTTTCCCCACAACAATAACTATGAGGTCAGTTGGACTGATCCAAAGTGGCTAAGGCGGGACTAGAACTCAGTCTCCGGGTTTCTAGCTTGGTGCCTTAATCAGTAAACCAAACTGGTTAATGTCAGATTTTTTATATATATAATATATATAATAAGGTATGTGAAATGAAAAACACATTTTGCTTCAAGCATGAAACAAATATATTTTGGTTTAGAATCTTGGCCAGCCCATTCCGGGTGAGTCTAAGCAAAACCTGGAACATTTTGGTTATTCCAGGTATATTAGCTGACACAAACCCCAGAAGAGGCTTATGGGTTTTTAGAACAAGGTTAGTATGCCTTTCCGTTCCATTCTCTTCTTTACCACATGTCCTGTCTGCCAGCCTGCTCACCTAACTTTCCAAGTTCCATTTCCCCCTTTGATGCTCATGGCTTCTCTGGTACTGAATATATGTTGGATGTAAACACAATAAACTGATTGGCCATTGGCCAATGTGTGTGTGTGTGTGTGTGTTTTATTGATTTTTAACATAATTCCCTTAATATTTGGTAAACAGCTTGTTGTCTGGGTATTTTAAAAATAATCAATAACAATTAATTTCTATAATTCTATAGTCCATATAATAGCTTTGCTTGATTTTCTCTTCTTCCAATAATATTCTCTTTTGCCAACCTTAAATTAATACAATTCTTATTATTTGAATAAATGACAATTAAATATAAACATTTATCTCATGTTTCTGCAAATAATAACCACATCAATATAAAACTTCTTTTCTAATTGATCATCTTGATTGCCTCATCATAGATCCTGTTTACAGAATTCCTATTTAAATTTAATTTCCCCACAATATTCAAAGCATTCTTACTGGTTAAGATTTTCTCGAAATTAGTTGCATAAGTATTTAAATCTTTTTTCTCATACAAGCCATCCCAACACTTTTATATTTCTCATATCTTTAAAAAAAGGGGGGGGGACAAAAACAGAGAAGACATTTCTTTTATATAAACCATCCCAACATTTTTATATTTCTCATGTCAAAAAACAAAACACAAAGGGAGAAAAAATACTATGTTACTTGAGGGGTTCAACCCTCTTAAACTAATCATTTATATCCAAAATCTTTCTATTTCTTTAACCATATTAAAACAGACATTTAGTTTTTAAATATTCCTTCTGGTAAATCCCATCATCTAATTTCTTAATTCTCACTTTTTTTGTTGTTGTTGTTAGTTGCGAAGTCGTGTCCGACCCATTGCGACCCCATGGACAACATTCCTCCAAGCCTTCCTGTCCTCTACCATCTTCTGGAGTCCATTTAGGTTTACGCCTACTGCTTCAGTGACTCCATCCAGCCACCTCATTCTCTGTCGTCCCCTTCTTCTATTGCCCTCAATCTTTCCCAGAATTAGGGTCTTCTCCAGTGAGTCCTTCCTTCTCATTAGGTGGCCAAAGTACTTGAGTTTCAACTTCAGGATCTGGCCTTCTAAAGAGCAGTCAGGGTTGATCTCCTCTAGGACTGACCTGTTTGATCACCTTGCAGTCCAAGGGACTCGCAGGAGTCTTCTCCAGCACCATAGTTCAAAGGTTTCAATTCTTTGGCGCTCAGCCTTTCTTATGGTCCAACTTTCACAGCCATACATTGCAGTTGGGAAAACCATGGCCTTGACTATACGCACTTTTGTTGGCAGGGTGAGGTCTCTGCTTTTTAGTATGCTGTCTAAATTTGCCATAGCTTTCCTCCCCAGGAGCAAGCATCTTTTAATTTCTTGGCTGCAGTCCCCATCTGTGGTGATCTTAGAGCCCAGGAAGATAAAATCTGTCACTACCTCCATTTCTTCTGCCAGGAATTGAGAGAGCCGGATGCCATGATCTTGGTTTTCTTAATGTTGAGTTTCAAGCCAACTTTTGCACTCTCCTTCTTCACCCGCATCAAGAGGCTCTTTAGTTCCTCTTCCACTGCTGCCATTAGATGTGTATCATTGCTATCTAGGTTGTTGATGTTTCTCCCGGCAATCTTAATCAACTTTTGATCATCTAGCCCTGCCTTTCTCATGATGTGCTCTGCATTATAAGTTAAATAGGCAGGGTGACAGAATACAGCCTTGCCGGAATCTTTCCCAATTTTGAAATTGAACCAATCAGTGTGTTCCGTGTACAGTTCTCACTGTTGGTTCTTGACACCCATATAGGTTTCTCAAGAGACAAATAAGATGGTCTGTTACTCCCATCTCTTTAAGAACTTGCCACAATTTGTTGTGATCCACACAATCAAAGGCTTTAGCATAGTCAATGAAGCAGAAGTAGATGTTTTTCTGGAACTCCCTAGCTTTCTCCATGATCCAGCGTATGTTGGCAATTTGATCTCTAGTTCCTCTGCCTCTTCGAAATCCTGCCTATACTTCTGGAAGTTCTCGATCCACATACTGATGGAGTCTAGCTTGTAGGATTTTAAGCATAACTTTACTTGCATGTGAAATGAGTGCAATGGTTGAGTTTTCCAAATTTGCTGGCAAATTGAGTGTAGCACTTTTACTGCATCGTCTTTTAAGATTTTGAATAGCTCAGCTGGAATACTGTCACCTCCACTAGCTTTGTTGTTGCTCAGCTTTCCTAAGGCCCATTTCACTTCACATTCTAGGATGTTTGGCTCAAGGTCAGTGACCACCCCATCGTGGTTATCAGGGATGCTAAACTCGTTCTTGTATAGTTCTTCTGTGTAATTTTGCCACCTCTTCTTAATCTCTTCTGCCTCTGTTAGGTCCCTGCCATTTTGGTCCTTTATCATGCCCATCTTTGCATGAAACGTTCCTTTCATATCTCCAATTTTCTTGAAGAGATCTCTGGTTCTCCCTATTCTATTGTTTTCTTCTATTTCTTTGCATTGTTCATTTAAGAAGGCATTCTTATCTCTTCTAGCTATTCTCTGGAATTCTGCATTCAATTGGGTGTATCTTTCTCTTCCTCCCTTGCCTTTCGCTTCCCTTCTTTCTTCAGCTATTTGCAAAGCTTCCTCGGACAGCCATTTTGCTTTCTTGCATTTCTTTTTCTTTGGGATGGTTTTAGTTGCTACCTCTTGTACAATGTTACGAACCTCCGTCCATAGTTCTTCAGGCACTCTGTCTATCAGATCCAATTCCTTAAATCTATTTGTTACCTCTACTGTATATTCATCAGGGATATGATTTAGTTCATACCTGAGTGGCCTAGTGTTTTTCCCTACTTTCTTCAATTTAAGCCTAAATTTTGCAACAAGAAGCTCATGATCTGAGCCACAGTCAGCTCCTGGTCTTGTTTTTACTGACTGTATAGAGCTTCTCCATCTTTGGCTGCAGAGCACATAGTCAATCTGATTTCTGTGTTGACCGTCTGGTGATGTCCATGTGTAGAGCCGTCTCTTGTGTTGTTGGTAAAGAGTGTTTGCTATGACCATCGTATTCTCTTGACAAAATTCTATCAGCCTGTGCCCTGCTTCATTTTGTACTCCAAGGCCAAACTTGTCTGTTATTCCGGTTATCTTTTGGCTTCCTACTTTAGCATTCCAATCCCCCATGATGATAAGGACATCATTTCTTGGTGTTGATTCTATAAGGTGCTGTAGGGCTTCATAGAACCGGTCAATTTCGTCCTCTTCAGCACTAGTGGTTGGGGCATAGACTTGGACTACTGTGATATTGAATGGTTTGCCTTGGATTCGCACTGAGATCATTCTGTCATTTTGGGGAATGTATCCCAGTATTGCTTTTCCTACTCTTTTATTGACTATGAAGGCTACTCCGTTTTTTCTGAGGGATTCTTGCCCGCAGTAGTATACCAGATGGTCCCCTGAATTAAATTCGCCCATTCTTGTCCATTTTAGTTCGCTGATTCCTAAGATGTCGATGTTCAGTCTTGTCATCTTTTGTTTGACCACGTCCAGTTTGCCTTGATTCATGGATCTTACATTCCAGGTTACTATGGAGAAAAAATCTTTACATCATTGGACTTTTCTTTCACCACCAGATGCATCCATAGCTGAGCGTCCTTTCGGCTTTGGCCCAATCACTTCGCTCTTTCTGGTGCTACTAGTACTAGCCCTCTGCTCTTCCCCAGTAGCATATTGGACACCTTCTGACCTGAGGGGCTCATCTTCCAGCATCATATCTTTTTGCCTTTTGGTACTGTCCATGGGGTTTTCATGGCAAAGATACTGAAGTGGGTTGCCATTTCCTTCTCCAGTGGATCACATTTTGTCAGAACTCTCTGCTATGACCTGTCTGTCTTGGGTGGCCCTGCATGGCATAACTCATAGCTTCATTGAGTTATGCAAGCCCCTTCGAATTCTCACTTTAGCCTTTTTTTTTTTTTTGCCAAACATCTTTACTGATCAATATGCTTCGCTGAATCACAGAATCTTTCCATAATCTTAAAAATATTGTTGCAGGTACAAAAGGCAAAACAGGTAAGATGTTTTTATAGGAAGGTTTCGCCCCTTCGTGTTCGTTGAGAATCTTTTCCTTTCTTTCTATCTTGATTTTATTTATCATTTTTTTGTCTCTCAGATTCTGTAATTCTCCTGGCAGAATCCATTTTGTCAAATCTTTTTTTTATCCTCAAACTTATTTTGTAATCTTAGAGTATAGGTTGCCTTTTCCATGTCCAGTATTTCCTGTAAGTTTTTTTCCATCTGGGTTAAGTCATACTTTCTTCTATTGTTAAGTTCCATCTTGAAATCTCTCTCCTCTGTCTTGTATTCAGTTGTCTGTTTTTTCTGCTCACTCTCTGTTTTTATTTTCTGAGAATTTTTGTGTTGTAAAGTTAAATTGGAGATGTGTTTATAATTTTTAAAATTATTTTTAATTTCCTCATAGTTTGAGATCATTGTTGTTTGGATTAGTTGCAACATAATATAGATCTCCTTCTGGAAAGTATTTGTTTTTTCTTGGTATATTCTTTCTGCAGATCTCCATGATAGCTAAAAATTAGGCTTTTCTTTTCTCTGCAGACAGCTTTAGAGTCACAGTTAAGTTGGTATTTATAATCCAGAAAGGTCAAAAAAATTTTAGAGTTTATAATTCTCACTTTGTAGATAGCCCAAAATGTTTCCTTTCTTTTTTGTCACAGCTGTTCTCTGTTATTAAGACACTGAAGGTCACCAAAAACAAGTTATCTTTTCCTGGGCTTTGCCAGTCCCTGTAATAAAGCAACTGCTTTTGTATATTTTCATCCACCACTAGATGTTGGCACCAGTCAGTAATAGACAATTGTTTACTTCTATTTTCATTATTTAAAAGGAAACTCTTAACAGATTCCACCGATTTCAAACTTATCCAAATTAAATCTTATATTCATTTCATTTCAGTATATTTCTGTTCCCCCTGAAAAATTTAATTTGCCATTTCCATCTGTAGGAGGGTGGGGCAAAGATCCCCCCCTTCTCACTTTTGGAGGTTTTTTGCTTCTTAGGTGCTTTTTTTTCCAGGAAATCAATTTTCAAGTAGAAGAGAGAAAATCACTGTTCTTACCCAGTTCCAAATATGTTGTTTACAGTCGGCTTAAAGTAGTGCTTTTGGACTTCGGCAGCTTGTAGCTTGGGCTAAACTCTGAAGTTAAGTTAGCCTTTCTCCTGCTGATTTCTGGAGGGCTTTTCCCAAATCGATCGGATCGACGCCATCTCTCCACAATCGGTGGGACTTCCTTCCTTCTTTGTTGCCTCTACGGGGCAACTTCAGGCCCATTTAGGGTTCCCTAGCAGGCAGAAATCGGCCGTAGGGTGCGGAGCCCCACAATCCCTCAGCTGCTGTGTTACTGCGCAAAACCAGAGACCCCTTTCCCCATTCCTAACTACCATGCAGCAGTGACTTTTGTTCTCTACCATCTTGGAACTGCTCTCCCTAAAACACACACATTAAATCTGAGTATGAACTTCCAGTTTTCTTGGCAAGATTTTTTAAAGTGGTTTGCTTTTACCTTTTTCTTAGGGCTAAGACAGAGTGACTGGCCCAAGGTCATGAGGTGGCTTTGTGCCTAAGACAAAGCTAGAACTCTTGGTTATCCTAGTTTCTAATCTGATGTCTTGATAATTATACTAAACTGTTTCTCACGCTCATGATTAGGTATGGAGAAAAAAAAACTGTAACAAGCTTCACACTAATATATTTCACATAAGAGTAAACATTTAGTGACATAAATATTTTCTTCCAGAAGAGCAAGGGCCAGTCATCAATAGGCAGAATCATGCAACATACCTTGATAGTTCAGGAATGAATGAATTTACAGCTTTTGAAAGCCACAAAGACAGTGATCTCAGAACCACACTTTTTGCCCATGGCTTTTTTTCTTTTCTTTCTTCCATTCAATTGTGTCCAATTCTCAGAAACTGCCAGGACAAATTCCTGCAGTTTTCTTGATAAGATTTCAGAAGTAGTTTGCCATTGCTCCTTCCTAGGGTTGAAAGAAAATCAGTGGCCCCAGGCCACCCAGGTGGCTTTGTGCTTAAGGTAGGACTAAAACTCACAGTTTCCCAGTTTCTAAGCTGGAGCCTGGTTGGGCTCTCTGGCTCTCATATCTGGTTTAACATCACACATATATTGCTCTTTTTAATGTTCTCTCTGTGTGTTGCAAAGATAATCTGTTTTGAATGTTGAGCCATGCAACTGGAACTCATCACTGCCAAACCTGCTTACAGGTTTTCTCTAATGCCCCATTCCTCATGGCATCCCTCCCTTTTCTCCTTTTGTGGAGGTTTATATAATATATGAAGATATAACAAGGATGCTATGCTAAACAACAAGAGGTTGGATAGGCAGAGAGGCCCAGAGGATAATCACAGGGACATACAATATTATTCTGGATTACTGCAAATTAGCTACTGGCATTACTGTAACCAAGATTGGACAAATAGAAGAATTGAGTGTGATGGAGCTGGATGTTTTTGCCTTGCTATTTTCTAGCATGAGTGATATATAAATAGCTCAAGAATATCTAAATGCACAGGCTACCTTCTTTTTTCCTCACACAGCTTCATATAGCTATACAGACCTTTTACACCAAACAAAGAGACAATAGGAGAAATCTATTCAATAAGATGCATGCTTTGAATTTGGAGTATGTTACTATGATCTTTTTGTATATAAATAATTGAGCTAAAACAAGAAGTGCCCCATTCTTAAGAGTGGAGCAGGGGAGGATGAGGACACCACCCAAAGGGGATGAAAAAAACATTATTTTCTTCCCTCAAAATAGCCAGTATAGGTCAATCATTTTCTTTATTCATGTCAAAGTTTTATAAAAGGGGCCTGCTGATATCCTATCTGTCTTTGTGTAACATCAAACAAAAGAGTCAAAGGGGTAGAACTGGGGCTTTGCAGAATAAATGATGACAGGATGGGATGGGTTAACCTTCTAAACTCCGTTCTTGCCACTTGGTCAAAATGCCCCATTGCCAACCATGCACAGAAAACTAATAGAAATGTGTCACTCAAGGTGTCACTAGTTGCTCTGTGGGTGAGTTTTACCTGGAAAACAGACAGACATCAATATTGTCCTGCTGAGTCTCCATGAAAAGAGAGGCACACTTCTTATGCTTGTCATGTTACTCCTAAATTTTGTTTGTATAAAATACATAACAATACAAAGGCTAGTAAATCATATAAATAGTTAAACTCTGGGATTTAGAAAGGTTTAATTTTAGTCCCAAAGAGCATTGGGCTTGCTTCTCCAAACTAACCACCCTTAGTCAGATATTTACAGACGCTGGGCACAAAAATGAGACCGTAGAAGGTCCTAACAAAAACACAGATAGTCTAGCACTTCTCTTTCTATATTTCACCATTCCTGAAATACGTGGGATGGTAAAACCTTCAAAGAGGGGGAAGTATCTTCCCCAGACTCAATCCACCCATTGGAGCCACCACAGTAAGAATAGATGGCACACCATGTCCCTTTAACACCAAGGCATCTGTGACTAAGTTTGATGCCAACAGAGGCAGATTACAGTTCTTTCAGAGTACTCGTTCTGTTTTTCGAGCACAGCCAATGAGAAGCAGGACAGTAGGGAGGAGTAGGATGAGAGGAAGGGCAAGGTTGAGTCTAACGGGAACCTACAGCTTCCTGTTTTTGTTGTGCTCTCTTCAATGTCAGTAGGTCTTCATTTCTTAAGTCCTCCTTCGATAACCTCTGTAAAACCCACCAAGCAGAAACAAAAAATAATCTATTCTTTTTGAGTATAACATTCATGCTTACATATCTTCTGTTATTACAATATTGGTTACAATAAGTTTTGAATGCAGTAAAATGCAATAATACAGTTGCTAATAATTTTCAACTACCTATAAATATGTCCTGATTGTTGATAATTGCTAATTCAAATGTATAATGAGAAACCTTCGGTTGTACTTCTTGCAGTATCATCTCAATCAAAACAAAATCCAATCTCTCCATCTGTTGGAGTTACAGAATCTAGCTGAGTCAATCTTTTAAATTCTCTTCTCATATTGGAGTAATATAATGAAGCGTCTCAAAATAAAATCTTTGTATATTAATTCGGTTCTAGGTGCTTCTTCTCACCTGAAGCACCTCTTTGTGATCACTGACTCTTTCCAAGTTTCATTCTCCCTCCACTAATTCCTTCTGCCTCAATACAGGCCAAAATGAAGGCAGGCCATCTTAAGAAGTCAGAGCTTTGGTGTACTCATTTGAACTCTGACTGCTACACATATACACACTTCTTCTCTGTTCTCTTTCTTCTCTCTGACTTTTCCATTTCCAGATTGGAGGAGGTGAGTCATATCTTATCCAAAGTCTTTCTGCATTTCATTAGTGTTACACATGTAATTAGCTGAGTAGAAGGTGGCAGGTTAAGCTGGTCTGCTATATAAAATGCTGTTGTTTATAGTGGGGATAGAGGAGAAGGAGGAGGGGGACTTAAAAAAACATCCATATTTATTTCTAAGAAGAAGAAAGGGGGAAATATAGAGATGCATTTTGAATTACATATCCACCAAGCTCTCTGGAGAAGTCTATAGTGTTGGGGAAAGCAGAATGAAAGAGAAGAGGACAACCAGCAAGGTAGATAGATTCAATAACCAGAGTGGGGACAGATGCTCCTGGAGAATATCCATCTACCGTATGCGATTTTCTTCTGAGCTTTGGGGATGGAAATGCTGAATCTGTTCCTATATAATACCTCTTCACACTGCAATACATTCCAATGAACATTTGAATGAGCACAGCATCATTTGATCAACATGAAATGGTTCTAAAATCAGTTCATGAAGCAACAAATCTCTCTGAGTTTAATAGAGGTCAGTGACTGTTTTTAAATTCAGTGTGTTATAACTGGTATTCATTAGATCTCACCTCTCCTCCAAGTAATGAAGTGGCATCAACAACATTATCTCCTCCATTTTTTCTCTCTCAACAACCTTGTAAAATAAGATGGATTAAGAGAAAGTGACTAATCCACCTAGAGGAGCTTCCATGGCTGAGCGGGATTTGAACCAGGGGTCAATCCCAAACTATTATTTGCATAACTTTGGGACTGGATTTAGACCTTCTAGATGTCAACTTGTTTATTAACCTCACATTACTTCTTGCTGCCTTCTGGGCTCTAGGTAATCCTTACCTGGGTGGCACAGTGGTTAGAATGCAGAACTGCAGGCTGACCCTGCCCACTGCCAGGAGTTCGATCCTGACTGGCTCAAGATTGACTCAAACTTCCATCCTTCTGAGATCGGTAAAATGAGGACTCAGATTGTTAGGGGCAATATGCTGACTCTGTACACTGTTTAGAGAGTGCTGTAAAGCACTCTGACACCATATATAAGTCTAAGTGCTATTGTTGTTGCTACATTCCAGGTTCAGTATCTAGTTCATGGAGACTGTCTCTTTGTACATGCATTATTTAGAACTGATCTCTTTCCCCAATCCAGCTGCTATTGCAACATGTAATCATGGCTGCTGCTACCAGGAAAAGTGCCCAGTTGTAAAATTGATGATAATATCATATCAACAATCATTTCATTTTTATAAGTAGCTAGGACCTTTAAACATAACAAAGCAGCTGGGAAGTCTTTGGAGGATATGCATGTTTTTTAAATTGACTTTCACATGGTTATTTATTAGGATGGATTGATATTGTTACTGTTATGCAGGCAATGAGACAAGTGCAGGCAAATACATGTACTGAATTACAGAATTACAGACCTTAGTAGGCTTCAACTCCTATCACTGAAATGATAAAAGTAGCTTCATAGTGCAAGTTCCATTCCTTTTGGCTCTCCAGTTTGGTCTAGGCTAAGGCATCAGGCTAAAAACTGAGAGAGTATAAATTCTAGTCCTGCCTTAAACACTTGGCCCAGATACTTTCTCTCAGCCCTAGGAAGGAGGCAATGGCAAAAACCACTTCTGAAAAGTCTTGCCAAGAAACTGCAGGGACTTTTGCAGGCAGTCTCCAAGAATCAGACACAATTGAATGGAAGAAGAAAATATACATGTATAAAAGTTACTTTCATCATTCTGCTGCAGTTCAAACACCAATATGGACAGGAATGGTATTAACAGTTTATTTTATTTTTATGTGGAATGATTGGAAGATTTTTATTACTCCATGACTGGTGGCAGCTCAGAAACAGATTGGAGGTTGTTGTCAACTGTACAACGAACCTGGCTGCAGCCATTTTGCTCGTTCTAGGTTGCCACAAGAATGAGAGGGTGTGTGGAGGATTTCTACTAGTCTAAATATTCTACTGTCCTGTGGGAACCCAAGTCATTTCTGTCTCTTAGATGGGGGGGGGGAGCATGAGCATTTGGTTAGAAAGTCCGCCAAACTGTTCTATTGGGAAACATACCTGATTGCATAGCATTGGGGTGGGAAATTCAACTTTGTAATATTGTCTCTCTTTGAAGGGGATTTCAGACTTGGTTTCACTTTTGACTGTGCAGATACTACGTAACCAATAAACATGTTCTTCGAGGAAATTCCAAGCCTCAGATTTGTTTGGTCTTGTCTATCGGAACCTTGACAGTTGTTCTTTGTACATTCTAATTGGTCAGCTAGAGGAAAAGGGGATGAACAATAGTTGGCTCATTGTATTTCTTGCATATTTTGAACTCAGCAGTGAAGACAATTGGCTCAAACTGATGCCTGAAGAACTAGAGGAGAAAAATATATGTGATGTGGAGGAGCGATTGGACTACCCAGTTCTAGTTCCAATACACTTTGATTTCTGTTCTCTTATCCTTGTTTGACCATGTTTCTGTTGCCCTAGCAAAACATGGAGATCTATTTCCTCAAGTCCACGTCATGCAGTCTAATTTTTGTATTAGTCAGTGGAACCAGGCTTCTTATATACTACTGCTAGGAGTTCCAGTAGTATTTACCTTTTTAAATGTTGTTGGGCACCAAGATGAAGGTCGGTAATCTCAGGAGTTCACACCATGTATCGGGTGAAGATGAAAATAGTTATGAATGACAAGCAGAATGACAAGCAATTTGTTATTATTCTAGTTGATAGTTCTCACTCATTCAAATGGGTGTTCACTTTTATGTTTTCATTGAGGTAGATTATTTCCATGATAGAATTTTGCAGAAAATAGAAAATTCATGATATCACTGATTTTTACACATGACGGGAAAGTTGTCTGAATAGAACTGAATGAATATATTTATTAGCATTAACCTATTCAAATGTTTTCATTAAACTGTGTTTAATTTGGAGGAGGATTTTCTAATCTTTGCATAACTGGACATAATTATATTTACAAAGGTTTATAATAGTTTACCTGGAATAAATACTGTTTCTGGAGAATACAATCCTATCTAAATCTGTTTGAGTAATATAAAGCTTTTAGTGTGTCAAAAAACAAACAGCAATACATCTATATGCAGACACTTGAATTTTAAAAAGAAATCCATTTATTTCTGCTCTGAAAATTCCTTAATTCTATCTTTTTTAATCAAGACATTCAAATAGTAAAACAACAATGTAAAAGTTAGAATTGTCTATCAAAAAACTCTAGTTTTCCAGGATCAAAAAGTGATTGGGCTGTCCTTCAGAAAGCTCTGTATGATTATGTGTAAGTCAGTGTAGGATTAAGAATACAAACCAAAAAATTGTACTCAATAAATCTAAATTGTTCAGATATTACATTTTGTATGTGAATACCTTCACTGGGTCATGATGTGCTTTCTAACAAGAATGTTAATAACAGTTTGTCAGCAGCCAACCAGCACAAGTCCAAAACTGGATTATACTGTTTATCCTTTTTGTTTGGCTAACAAACATGTAACATTTCTTAATTTTCCTCTGTTGTACCTTGGTCAAAGTCTATAACTTTACTTAGATAATTTACCAGCCGCTTATTGGAAGTACGAGCTATAAAATGGTTTCCAAACCACAACTGTTTGAACAGTTTGTCATCTCTGCTTTTATTAAGTACTGTATCTCTTGAATAAACATAAGCTAAAGCCTTCTTTACAGACAATGTTAACATCTTGATCTTGTTTGGCTTTAGTTTGGATAACTACATCTAGTTCATCTGATTCCTTCTCAGGGTTTTCATTATCTTACTTGGTTTGAACAATAAGAAAAAGAGGTGCATTGTATGAACCTGGATACTTTAACCCAGATGAACCTATGCAGATATTAAAGTAGATATTAAAAAACATAGGGTACAAGATTGCATAATGCACTACCCTATACTTTCATTCAGCCACTTCAAGGACTTTTGGGCGCCCAGGACCTGGAAATGGAATGTTAACTGCTTCTCAAAGTATCCTGTTCTCAAAGCATCCAGCTACCATCTTATTGGACACTAATGAACTGGTCAAAGCGGGGAGGGTTAAGGGTTCAAAATAATGTAACAGTTTGTGCGGGTTTTCTTCAGATCTAGTCTTGCATTAGCTGTATCCAGTTGTCTCTAGTAAAAGATCTTTGTAACTTTCAGATGGAGTCAAGCATTTTTCTTTCCTAGAGAGCCAGCTGGGGCAGGGCTGATAGTAGTAGTAGTAGAAGGAGTAGTAGTAGTAGTAATAGTAGTAGCAGCAGCAGCAGCAATAACAACAGTAGTAATAATAGTAGTAATAGTAGTCATAATCTCCTGGGTCATCTCTCATATAACAAAATGAATGCATATCTGAATATTTGAGCACATAAATTTTGGTACCCATTGCCCATTCATTACTTTAGATATGAAATGGACAGAATGTAGATTGGATTCAACTAAAATTCTATTTGAGTGAAATGCAATAAATTCTTCAGGGATTCTGACACTCTATAATAGCAGTAACATCTTTGCATTAATTTAGTGAAAAGGAGAAAGTCTAAGAGAAGACAGAAAGTGGGCTTGTATGTAACAAGCAATTTGTTGCTTTGTACACTGTAGAAAAATACACAAAACAAACAAGAATATAGAAATAAGAAATAGAAAAGCAAGAACAAAATTAAAACAAAACAAATCCATACATTTTTGCCTTCTTCCATTCTTTGTATCATATAATTATCATGTTAAACATTTCTTTAATCTCTTTTTTAATCCCCTAAATTCATTTCCAATATTAACACTGATAGGCTGAACAGCAATATCTGGATCTCTAATTCTAAGTATGCATTTTGCTTCTCTATCTAATATTATTCTTCGTACGACAGAATTCAGGCTCCCAATAAAACAGACTAGGTAAATCTAAAATATGTTCAAATTGAAGATCTACATTTACTCTTAAATGATTCAAATTCATGGGATTAAAAAGTATATTAGATCTGTGATCAGATTCTCCTCATGATTGTTTCATAATTGTCAGGTTCATGAAATTGTTCTGAAGAACAAGAGGTTGTCGTATTTTGGATGTTGGTGTTTAATCCTCTTTTGTCCTGTTTCTGATTAAAAAATTACACATCCCCAAAACTTTTACAATGTAAAAAAAAAAATCCTTCTGCAATGGAGGAAAGACAAAGTATGCTTCCTTCTGGAGTCGCTCTGCTCTTATGCAACTATTCCACAATCATTTCCTCCCCCCACCCTTTTTTTTTTAATGATGCTGGTAAGGAAGATAGTATACATAGCCAGGTCTTAACGTAAGACTTAGTTAACTTTTTTTTAGTTATCTTCCAGGCTTATTAAATACTACCCATAGATAGTTTCTGCTTGTGTGTACATATGCAAAGTAGACCAGATCAGCGAGCTATTGGTTTTGGATCTTTCTGAATCCTAGTTCTGCATCTGCAATGGCCTAGCCTTCAGGGACTTCCACTGCCTGCGCAGATTGCAGTGGGTCAAGGGCCTTAAGCCTGGACTTTCATTGGTAACAAGAGATAAGCCGGGCATTTTCACTGATTGGCTGGTAAATATTAGCCCTGCTTTTTCCCAGTGACACAATATGCACAACATTGTTCTGCACTAGGAGAACTATCTGCTTACAATACACATTTGCTGTGTGAACCAGATTTCCAGGAAAATGAGAACAAACTGCACAAACTGTTGACAATAGAATAGTGATAAACAGGAAAATGTAGCTCTAAGCAAAAGAACCAGCATGGGATGGACGTTCCATGTTCTCTGCTGATGATGAAAGTGAGGATAGGGCTCTAATGTTGCTCTCCATCCTGAAAAACTAGGCTGAGAAATGGGAAACAAGAGAAGACATTTAAAACAGCGTCTTTTCATCTGGGAAATAAAGCCTGCATCTCACTCATTCATATATACCTTTCCAATGTTTTTCACAGCATGTTCCCTCGTTCACAACACCAGTACTCTGTCAACCGAAGCCAATTTATAATTTATATTATTCAAGCTTTTAAAAAGGGGTCTACATTAATCTTCTTCCCTTTTTTTTTTAAAAAAGGCTACAGAACTCCAGTAAGGAAAGATCTTTAATGACTAAAGTTAATAGTTGTAACACACACATATGTGTGTATGTGTGTGTGTATGTATCTGTAACAGAATTACTCAAATTTTAGTAGGAATGTCTCACACAGTAAGGCAGGTTCTGGCATATATGATGTATGATTTCTAAAGAAGAATTATGAGGCCATTTAAAACAATAGATAAAGTGCTTTGAACAAATCAGTCAAGCTATTCTCCAAGGCGCCTGAGGGCAGGACAAGAAGTAATGGATGGAAACTAGTCAAGGAGAGAAGCAACCTGGAACTGAGGAGAAACTTCCTGACAGTTAGAACAATTAACCAGTGGAACAACCTGCCTCCAGAAGTGGTGAATGCTCCAACACTGGAAGTTTTTAAGAAGAGACTGGACAGCACATGTCCGAAATGGTATAGGGTTTCCTGCCTGAGCAGGGGTTGGACTCGATGACCTCCAAGGTCCCTTCCAACTTTAGATTATGATTATTATTATTATTTATTTTTATTATTATTATTATTATTATTATTATTATTATTATTATTATTATTATTATTATTATTATTATTATTATTATTATTATTATTATTATTATTATTATTATTATTATTATTATTATTATAAATACTACAGTGATAACTATCAATGCTCAATGGAAAAATACAGATATTCTGGCTGTGCTTAATGATTGGGGATAGTGGTTGGGGAAACAAATGGAAGAAAGAATGCATCACTTAAAAGTTTTTCAATAATGGTTTTACTTATGGTTTATTAATATTTTTCTTTATTTTAGACTTTTTAGTTTGTTTTATTTTGTTTGTATTTTCTAGTGTAACTTACTTTAAAAAGGTTGAAAGCTCAAATTAAAACAAAACAAAACAAAATAAAGCACTACGGTATTATTTTGGCCTAATTAGGAGGGTGTTTCTTTGAGCAGATATTAGTAAATCTTGACTTATAACCATTCATTTAAAAACCATTTGAAATTATAACATTGAAAAAAAGTGACTTACAACCAGTCCTGATGCTTACAACAGGGATGTCAAACTGCCAGCCTGCGGACCGGATGCATCATAGCGAAACCGCACCCATCCCATTGCCGGCAATGGAAAAAAAGTCGCGATACGTCGCGACATGTCACGTGACGTTGCAAGTTTGACACCCCTGGCTTACAACCATTGCAGTCACATAATCAAAATTTGGGTGTATGGCAATGGGCATGTATTTAGGACAGCTGCAAAATCCTGGGATCATGTGGTCCCCATATGCAATCTTCCCAGCTGACTTCTGACAAGCAAACTCAGTAGGGCAGACATGTCAAACTCGCGACGTCACATGACGTCGCGCAACATATCTGAACTTTTCCCCCATTGCTGGCAATGGGGGGGCGTGGTTTCATCGTGATGTGGCCGGCCCACAGGCCGGCAGTTTGACACCCCTGCAATAGGGGAAGCTGGATTTGCTTAATGATCTCATGATTCACATAACAACTGCAGTGATTCACTTAAGCATGGCAAAAAGTTAATAAAATCAGGTATGGCTCATTTAATAAATACCTTGCTTAACAATGGACATTCCGGTTTCAGTTGTGATTGTAAGTTGAGGACTACCTGAATATATTTAGCTTGCGAAGAGCCCACTTACCATTCTTGAAAGACCCCTATGCTTGATGCAGTCTTTCTTCTACCCACACAGCTAATATAAGCTGAGACCAGGATGTTTGGAACAATGGCTTAAATGATGTTTTCTATATTCTCCTGACAAAATCTTGCTCTCTGCCTGATGTGGACCATTTCTGCAGCACACATGCAATGCTGAATGCTGAGTTCACTCATGCTGCACACCCCATCCCCTCTGGTTGCTGCTCTCCATTTCCACTCTGGTTTCTATTGTTAGACTGACAGAATGCTAAGAAAACATCATTGTTACAATTTACTGCTATTGCTAGAAGAAACTTCTGATAGCATTAGAGAGAACCTTTCAGGTGTTTGTGTGCCTGTAGAGTGAAGGAATATTGAATTATGACTACTTGTTGCCACCTCATATCTTTTCAGGATTCTGTCAAATACATTCCCAGGCAGATTTAACAAATTATTTTCCTAGTGAGTTTTCCATTCACTCTTATTACTTTTTCCTTTGAGAAGTGAGGGATAATCTTGACATTCTTCCAGTCATCAGGCATAAGCTTGTGAAAGCCATAAAAAATCCAGCAAGCTATCCATAGGGCCTCATTTCTAAACATGAAGTTCTGGAATCCATCAACATTCTCTCTCTCTCATCTACCAAATGCCTCTTTCTCCCTCCTCCCCCATACACATACACAAATTTAGTCATAAGAGTTCAAAAGGTATTCCCTGGGATTGCTGTTGCCGAGTAACCAGCAAAATAATTTAAAGAAACAAAACATTTTTTTCCTGGCTCAGCTACCCAAAATCTCAAATAACACCACTTGTGTTTTGTGATTTGAGGTGCTTGAGTACTACAGAGCTTGGGAGGGACAGCTTTCCTATTGGTGGAAATTCACACCAGAATTTGCATTCCAGCTGATGGGCCTTTGCCCTCTTGTCACTAAGCAACTAAGATGTGATAACAATTTGATTCCACCACAATAGTATTTCTAACATAACAGAATAATAGAGTTAGAAGGGACCTTAAGGTCTTCTAATCCAACCCCCTGTTCAAGCTGGAGACCCTGCTCAAGCAGGAGAGAAAATTTCTGTTTGAAATACCCTATACCATTGCAAACAATGGTTGTCCAATCTCTTCTTAAAAACCTCCAGTGACAAAGCACCCACAATTTCTGAAGGCAAGTCGTTCCATGATTGTCTTAACTGTCAGGAAATTTCTCTTTAGTTCTAGGTTGACTCCCTCCTTGTTTCCATCCTTTGGTTCTTGTGCATGTCCATGTACAACGTGCTTTGGAAAATAGGTTAACTCCCTCTTCTTTGTGGCTGCCCCTCAAATATTGGAAAACTGCTGTCATGGTCCTTCTTTTCATTAGAGTAGATATACCCAATTCCTGCAACTATTTTTCATCTTTTAGCCTCCAGTTCCCTAATCATGTTTGTTGCTCTTCTTGAGACTCTTTCTACAGTCTCAACATCTGTTTTATATTATGGTAACCCAAACTGGATGCAACATTCCAAATATAGTCTTACCAAGGCATTATAAAGTGATACTAACATTTCATGTGATCTAGATTCTATCCCTCTTTTAATGTAGCCTAGGACCAATTGAGTTTTGGGCAGCTGCAGCACCCTGTTAGCTCATTAAGAGGACTCCAGGATCACGCTCACAGTTACTACTATTGACCCAGGTGCCACCTATTCTATACCTGTGCATTTGGTTTTTCTTGCCTAAACGTAGAACCTTCCTTTTCTCATAATGAATTTCATTCTGTTAGATAGGACCCAGTGTTCAAGTCTATCAAGATCCTTCTGTATTTTGAGCTTATATTCTGGAGTGTTAGCTATTTTCGCCACTTTGGTGTCATCTACAGATTTGATGAGTTCCCTTCTATCCCCTCATTTAAATACTTTATGAAGATATTGAAGAGTATTGAGCCTAAGACAGAACCTTGAGATACCCCACTGCATACTTTTTTTCCATGCAGGTGCAATTCTATTAAGGATAACACCCCAAGTGTGGTTTATCAACCAGTTATGAATCCATCTGGTGATGATGCTATCTAACATACATTTTTCTATCTTATCAAATAATAGGTTGTGGCCTATTTTGTCAAATGCTTCACTGAAGACCACATAAATTATGTGCATAGCATTTTGTTGGTCCATTAATTTTGTCACATTTTCAAAGAATGCAATAAGGCTTGTCTGGCATGATCTGTTTTTGACAAACCCATGTTGGCTTCTGGCTATAACTTTGATTTACTCTGTTTGCAGATTCGTTGCTTGACTATGATCAAGATCAATCAATTGCTAAATTGATCTGTGACTTGGCAGGCAGTGGCTAGCTAATTCTTTCAAGCAATGTAATCAAAAAAGCAGAGCGAGGCGTCTATTAATAACATTTGCGAAATGCTGGACAATTCAGGCTGAATTCTCCAGCAGTGTGCTTCTAATACCTTTTCTAACAGGAAGTGAATATTTGGGATCAATGAACATCCTGTCTGTGTGATAATGCCCAAACTAGAGCAGTCATCTCATAAAACAAATTTTGCTCAAACAAATTCTGCTTAAATTCACAAATTTGTTCAACAAAGGAAAGACTTGAAGCCCACTTTAATATTAGAAAGAGAAAAACAGTATAGGAATAATTTTCAAATATTTAATGTCATAATTACACAGCAAAGATAAAGCAAGAGAAAGAAGCCATTTGGTTAATTAATATTTACTCCACTGTAAATATTAAGCATCTTCTTTCCAAAGTTTATCATCTAAATATTTTTTATCTAGAAACAAACTTTGTTAAAATAGAGTGAATTTTGCTTCTAAGTATGGATCAGGGAATAAGTTTATTTCAATTTTTCTACATTTTTGTCTAATTTATATATTTTTATTGCCCATTTCTTTTGTTTTTAAATTGAACTATTATGATGTATTTTGGTGAATATATTCTCAAACACACATTTGTGTTTATAGAGTCTTGTCTACTATAATTAATATTGTAATGTTTAAATAGTTTAAATCACTTTGTTTATTAGATTGGAAATACAAATATCTCTCTCTCTCTCTCTCTCTCTCTCTCTGTGTGTGTGTGTGTGTGTGCGTGTATGTATATTAAATAATAAACATATTTCTCCTTGTCCCCTATTTCTAAGTAAACATGCATAAGATTCTGTCATGATAACTTATAACATTTGCCACATTCATTTTTCAATATATCTTTATTATATAATATACAGTAAATCCTTAACAAGAGGATTTCTGCTTGTTAGAAATTCTGTATATAGCCATACAGGACTGTAGTGTACTGAGTTTTGTTAAAGACAGCAGGTGCAGGGCGGGAACCAGGCGAAGCTAGCGGCCACGTGGTTGCTACGGAGCCTGGATGTCTGGAGATCCGGGCATGCTTACTATTTTAGCGCAGGAGAAACCCCGTGCAATGATTGGTTAAGATTACCCAGAGCTCCTTGTATAAAAGGGCGGAGCCAGTTTCGTTTTCTGTTCTGTTTCTGTTTCCAATGAATAAACCTTGTTGTTGTTTAATCTCGTCTCTTCAATGTCTACCACCCTAAAGACAGAACAATTGGCGACGAAGATGGGATCCTGCTGCCACCTTAACGAAGGGCCCGAATCACCGTGAAGGAGGGCCAGACCACGCTGAGGGACGGCGTTCCTATTTCGGCTCACTCACCTGCCAGTATGCAAACGCTGGGGGAGAGTGCTGTGAGAAACTGCCCAGGGAACCCTCTAACAGAGTGGCAGCACATGGTAGAGGAGAGACCGTGACATACGGAGAACTAAAAAAGATGCTCAAGGAGCACTTCGAGCCGAAGCTGTCGGTCATTGCATGGCGGCACTCTTTCGAGCAGCAGAACCAGTGTCCAGGAGAGTCCGTCACAGAATTCATCGCCGCCCTCCGACAGGCAGCGAGGCCGTGTGAATTCAAGGACTTAGAGGAACGGTTACGAGACTGTTTGGTTTGCGGACTATGGAGCAGAGATCTTCAGCAGAAGATCTTCGCGAAGGAGACCGTCTCATTCCAAGACGCGTTGCGAGAGGTCACCGCAGAAGAAGCAGCCGGCGGAGCTGTAAGGGCCTTGCGGCTCTCGAAGAACTCTCAGCTATCGCAAACTGTCCACCATGAGGACGTCAAACCAGAGGAAGAGGCCGAGTCGGACCATGAAGTTGATCTGGTGCGACAACCACCGGCGAAAGGACTTCCTAGACTTCTTGAGAAGGCAGATCCCTTCCCTAGGTGCATTGGGTGCGGGGGACGGCACAAACAAGCCAACTGCCGGTTCCGAACAGCCAATTGCCGAGCATGTGGCAAGCAAGGCCACATCGCTGCTGTTTGTTTAGGTCGTGGAAAAGAACTTTCCAAGAAAGAGTTGCCTCGGAAAGGTACCGGGGTACCCAGCCAAAACAGGGTGGGGTTCTGTGCCAGCAGGCATGGTGTCCATAGAACCGGGGGAGATAGGCCCTTAAAGAAAAAGTTGCAACTCGAAGTCAGATTGCAAGGGGTTCCATTGAGGATGGAACTGGACATGGGGTCCGCCCTGTCCATCATTTCCCAGAGCACTCTTAACAGGATTTGTGGCCAAAGCGGCTAACTGGTGAAACTTAGGCCATCGAATTTAATATTGACCGATTTGCAGAATTTGCAGACGTGTTCACTACTGAAAATTTGCAGACGTGTTCACTACTGAACTGAGGGGATATAAGGGGCCCCCAATTGCCTTGAAGTTAGATCCTTCTGTCGCACCGATTAGGATCAAGCCTCGTCGGGTGCCGTTCGCTCTCAAGCACAAAATTAATGCGGAATTGGATAAACTTTTGCAGCAGGGCATCTTAGAGCCTGTGGACAGCAGTCCCTGGGAAACCCCCATAGTGACACCACTTAAGGCCAATGGAGAAGTCAGAATCTGTGCTGACTATAAATGCACGCTGAATAAAGCTCTGCAGCAACACTCCTATCCCGTGCCAGTAGTCAGCCATATTCTGGCATCTCTACAAGGGGGTTGCATTTTTGCAAAACTTGATTTGGCCCAGGCCTACCAACAGCTGCCGGTGGATGATGCCACGACAGAGACACAAACCATTGTGATCCATCGGGGGGCTTTCAAGGTGCGGAGGCTACAGTTTGGCATTAACGTAGCGCCAGGTATTTTCCAGAGTGTCATGGGGCGAACGCTCAGAGACCTTCTGGGCGTATGCCCATACTTCGATGATGTCCTCATCGCAGGGGAATCAGTGGAAAATCTAGCTGAGAAACTCAGGGCCGTGTTGCTGCGGTTTCGCAAAGCGGGCCTGAAACTCAGGAAAGACAAGTGTAAGATTGGGGTCACGTCCACAGAGTTTCTGGGGTTTCGCATAGACGCGGAAGGCATACACCCTGCTCAGTCCAAGCTGGAAGCAATCCAGCAGGCACCCAGTCCCAAAACAAAAGCAGAACTTCAAGCATTCTTGGGACTGCTAAATTTCTATCATGCCTTCCTTCCCCACAAGGCAGCCGTGGCGGAGCCGTTACACCAGCTCCTAGACAAACAGGCTATATGGGCATGGACACGTGTCCACGAGAAGAGTTTTGCTGCAGTTAAAGCATTACTTTCTCAAATGCGGTGTTGGCTCATTTTAATGAGCGACTTCCTGTTAGCATAGCATGCGACGCTTCCCCTTACGGGATCGGAGCTGTTTTAAGTCACCTTAAAACAGACAGGACTCAGGTCCCTATAGCATATTATTCCAGAACCCTGTCTGCCGCGGAGCGTAATTACGCGCAGATAGCATTGGCAATTGTAGTGGGCATCAAGAAGTTCCATGACTTCTTGTATGGTCACCGTTTCACGGTCTTCACAGACCACAAGCCACTTCTGGGGTTGTTCACAATGGACAAGCAGACACCCCACATAATCTCTCCTAGAATGTTGAGATGGTCAATATTTCTCTCTGCGTATGATTTTTGCATGATTCACAAGCCGGGCAAAGAGATGGGCCATGCAGAAGGCCTCAGTAGATTGCCCTTAAGGAACATAGAGCCTGATCCTGCCCCGGCAAACCACATCCTCTCCATTCAGGATTTGCCTGAGTCCCCTCTCCACGCAGGGGATGTAGCTGCTGAGACAGCTGCTGACAACACGTTGACACACGTGTTGAACTGGGTGTTATCGGGATGGCCGGACACGTGTCCGGGCACAGAATTTCAGGGGTTTTGGAAGCAAAAGTCGGAGCTATCCACCTTCAAGGGGTGTATACTGGCAGTCGGGTAGTCATCCCGACCTCACTGAGGACTAGAGTCCTAGCCTCTCTGCATGAGGGACATCCGAGGATAGTCCACATGAAGGCACTTGCGCGCAGTCACCTGTGGTGGCCAGGGCTCGATAAAGAGATCGAAGCCCAGGTCCAAGGGTGTCACATTTGCCAATAGTCCAGGCCAGAAATGCCCCAAGCTCCCATCCATAGGTGGGAAACAACACACGATCCTTGGTCGAGGATACATATCGACTACGCTGGCCCCTTTCAGGGGCAACTCTTTCTTATTGTCGTGGACAGTCACTCTAAGTGGCTGGAGGTAGTTCCAGTGTCCGCTGCAACTTCCACTATCACCATCAGGGTTCTTCGCGGCATTTTTGCCACCCATGGATTTCCGGACATAATTGTCTCCGACAACAGAACTCAATTTACTTCCTCGGAGTTCCAGCCTTTTCTGCGGGCAAACTTAATCCACCACGCTACAAAAGATTCTTTGAAAAAAATCACGCACGGCAACTGGCATCACCGGTTGGCTGACTTTCTCCTGTGCCACCACACCACTCCATGCACTGCTATGGGCAAGAGCCCTGTCAAGCTCTGATGGGGTCGCTGGCTTATCACTAAGCTGGATAGGTTATATCCGGACCGGGTTGCATCGCAGGTGTCCCAACCACAGGCACCAAGGCGGCTAAACCTGGGCGATCCAGTTTGGGCCCGAAACTATGGCCCTGGCAACTTGTGGGTGGTAGCTGGTGGTTTGTAGGGTCACCGGCCCCCTTGCCTACGAAATGGCATTGGACGACGGTCATGTGCTGCGACGGCATATTGACCAGCTTCGCTGGAGGTTGCCAAGCCACTCTTCCACACCTGGCTCTGCTCTCGGGGGGGAGGAAGCTCCCGAGGTTGATCGGGAAGGTCAACAAAGCACTGACTATGGCTCATCGCAACTAGCAAAAGAGGGGTTTGCCATCGAGGCGGCTCCTGACTCGGGCACTACGCCCATGGGACATTGCGGGAGATTGATTTTTCAAGCCTCTCCAAGGGGGGGGTTCGCCCATCCGGGATATTGCTCCCAACCATCTGCTCATGCAGACCAGGGGAACACCACCCCTCCGGGGAATACCACCCCTCCAGGGAACACCACCCTTCCGGGGAATTCCACCCCAAATCGGCACGCAGAGCTGGACCAGCAGGCCAACTTGCAGGCACCAATCCCGACCATTTTAAACAGGTCCCCAAGTCCTGGTCTGCAGAGCCCGGTGGGCAAGCTTGCAGACCAGGCAACCGCGGCACTTCCGCGGAGATCGGAGAGGGTCCGAGGGCCCCCTAAGTTCCTAAAGGAATACGTGAGGATTCTGTCGGCGCTAGCCTAGCATTCAGAGTTCTTGCTGGCTGAGCATTCAGGCGTGCTCAAAAGTACAACCTTGCTTTTGTTCAAGCTGGCATTGCCTTGCGTTTTTTTAAAAGCTTTAATGGACAAACGCCACGTCCTAAGAGGTCCCAGGCCAGGGCCAAGGTTAGTGGGAATGAGTGAATAGCCTTCACATGGGGGCGGCATTACTGAAGCAAACAAAAAAAGGTGCATTAACCCAGGGGGGAGGGGTGTAGTGTACTGAGTTTTGTTAAAGACAGCAGGTGCAGGGCGGGAACCAGGCGAAGCTAGTGGCCACGTGGTTGCTACAGAGCCTGGATGTCTGGAGACCCGGGCATGCTTGCTATTTTAGTGTGGGAGAAACCCCATGCAATGATTGGTTAAGATTACCCAGAGCTCCTTGTATAAAAGGGCGGAGCCAGTTTCATTTTCTGTTCTGTTCTGTTCTGTTTCTGTTTCCAATGAATAAACCTTGTTGTTTAATCTCGTCTCTTCAATGTCTACCACCCTAAAGACAGAGTAAGGACCAACAGTGCACAGTCTACGTGGGCCTTTGCTGCTTAACTGTGACAGGAAACAGGAAACTTTACTCAGAACAAAAAAGTATATACCAGTACTATAGATGAAACAACTCAGCTGTTACTCTGCTTTGGAAAGGCTTGTCTTATCATTTTTCGCTTTTATACAGCTGGTGCATTTCATTGTTTGATCACATGGACTAATTTTTATTCCACTTGCATAGTCATTCTCAGTTAATTTCTTTATTACAGGGGTGTCAAACTGGCAGCCCATGGGCCAGATATGTCATGTGCAGGCCACGCCCACCCCGGCTCCGCAAAGGCAAAAAATGTTGCGATACGTCATGATATGTCATGTGACGCAATCGAGTTTGACACCTGTGCTTTATTATGTCAGGACTCCTGTGCCCAAGTCGTCTGTGCCATGTGTGAATGCAGTTTGAATGTCTTTCTTCCTTAACCACCTCATTGCTATTCAGCTGATACAGTTCATCTGTAATTTTAGCCTTTGCAAATAAGATATCCCTTTTTGTGATGGCACAACTGTCGCCTTGGAAGGTCACTCCATTGCCTTGTTTTGTGAGCTTCTTCACTGACAAAAGATTAGTTTCCAAGGCTATTTTCCAACGCGCCTGAAGGCAAGACAAGAAGCAACGGATGCAAACTAATCAAGGAGAGAAGCAACCTAGAACTAAGGAGAAACTTCCTGACAGTTAGAACAATTAACCAGTGGAACAACCTGCCTCCAGAAGCGGTGAATGCTCCAACACTGGAAGTTTTTAAGAAGAGACTGGACAGCCATTTGTCTGAAATGGTATCGGGTTTCCTGCCTGAGCAGGGGGCTGGACTAGGTGACCTCCAAGTTCCCTTCCAACATTATTATTATTATTATTATTATTATTATTATTATTATTATTATTATTATTATTATTATTATTATTATTATTATTATTATTATTATTATTATTATTATTATTATTATTATTATTATTATCATCAGGGACATACAGGACATTTTTCACAAGTATCTTTCTGGTGACACTCTGGGAAGTAGAACAGTAAAGAAAACCATCTCCTAATCCTTCTGATTCCATTATTTGTCCATTAGCTGAGGTGATTTTTTTTCTGTTTTACTCTGGTCAAGGTGAATAAAGAAATTTCTTCATTTGTCATGTGACTCATAGCTTCTAAATCAATACACCATGCCTGCAAAGATGAGGTGCAACTTTTGGGTTAAAAAAACATATTCATCATCTGAAGCAAAATCTTCCTTCACATTTTTGGCCTTTTGTAGTTTAGTTTGTTTTTGCATTCTAGCTTTCCAGATTCTGCAATCTGCTTTTAAATGGCTTTTTTTCTTGCACATAAAGCATTCACGTGCTCCTTGCTGCATGTAACTGTTTTTATTCTTATTTTGTCTTTAAAGCAGACACTGCAATGGAAGCATTGTCTCTATTAATGCTCTCTGTTTTACTTTTATATTCATACATAAGTTTGCCCTTAGCATATTCCAATGTGAGTTCATCATCTGGATGTGCATCAAGTGCTGTGACAAGCGTTTCATAGCTTTCTGATAAAACACTAAGTAATAGTGCTGCAACATGAAAATCTTTTATTTTTTCTCCTATACCTCTCAGGCTTTCAACCATTTCCAAGGTCTTCCTTATGTAATTCTGCATCTCCTGGCTTTTCATTAGCTTGGTTTGGTATAGCTTTCTATTCAGTTTATTGCTGAGATTAGTTCTTTCATGCACCTTTTGTAAGCCTTTCCACATTTCTTTAGCAGTTTCACACTTACATATATGTATAATTTGATCATCTTCTATGGTAAGAGAGATTGTGCTCTGAGCTTTCTGAGCTTTCTCTATCCATTCATCTGAAGGGAGAGTAACTTCATTTATACATTTTCATGTACCTTCTCTTATTAGCAGTATTTTCATCTGGAATTTCTGGTAGTTCTGGTTTGTCAGATTTGCAAATGAAAACTTTGTTGCAGCTGTGTTATTGGCCATTTTTTTTTTATTCCGTTGCAGTTTTCTTTCTGTTGCTGTATCTTGCACTTATTTACTGTAGCCGGCTATGACTGAGCCCATAACCTGTTAGAAACTCTGTAAAAAGCCATATAGGACAAACAGTGCACAGTCCACATGTCTTTGCTGCTTAACTGCAACAGTAAATAGGAAACTTTACTCAGAATAAAAAGGCATAGAGTATATACCATAGATGTAAACTAATAAACACAGCCACCTTGGTGACCGGTGTAGTTGTACATAATGCATGAAAACTGTATTCCAACACTGCTTATTATTTCATGTGATGATTATGGGCATAGAAATGATTGAAATATGTTATCATGTCACTAATTTGCAATACCTGAGCAGGAGCTCAGTTTTTGAACTTAATAGCCACCGGGAGACAAAATAATAAAAAATATCTTATTTATTTCAGTTAATTTTAAAAGGTAGTTTGTACTGTAATCCTTGATTTACAGCCACAGTTGAACCCAAACTTTTCATTGCTAAGCAAGACAGTTATTGAGTTTTGCCCCATTTTATGGTCTTTCTTCTGAAGCTCAAATACTTTGGCCACCAAATGAGAAGAGAGGACTCATTGGAAAAGATACTAATGTTGTGAAAGATTGGGGGCAAAAGAAGAAGAGGATGGCAGAAGATGAAATGATTAGATAGTATCATTGATGCAATGAACATGAACTTGGGCAGTGGAGATAGTGGAGGATAGGGGAATCTGGCATGTTATGGTTGAAGGGATTGTGAAGAGTTAAACATGACTTAACAAATGAACAACATGACCTTTCTTCCCACATTTGTTAAGTGAATCACTACAGTTGTCAGGTTAGTAACGTGGTCGTGAAGTGAATGCGGCTTCCCCATTGACTTTGCTTGTCAGAAGTGATCACTTGACTCTGAGACAGTGCAACTGCCATAAATACATGCCAGTTGCCAAATACCCGAATTTTGATCATGTGGCCATGGGGATTCTGCAACACTCAAAAGTGTGAAAAATGATCAAAAGTAACTTTTTTCAGTGCTATTGTAACTTTGGTCACTAAATGAATGGTTGTAAAATGAGGACTATCTGTAGTTGCCTTCAGGTTTTCAAATAATGGGCTAATACCAACTGACCTTTGGAGACCTTCCATTTGAGCTGTACTCAATAAGATCCAGGATCAACTTTAGATACCCCAAACCCAATCCCTACATGGTCCATCTAATAACAAGAGAAGTGATGCACAGACAAAACGCAGCTATGTTCCGTTGGATTTTGCCATGAAATGGGGGCCGAATAATAATTATAAAGCAACTCTGCAAAGACTTAACACCTTTGTCATGCTGGCTAACTGGATTGTTTTGGATAGCTTACTTGTCCCTCTTATATAAGTTGCTTTAAGTGTGTTTGTCCCAAACTGTTTGGGGAAGCACCTTTGACCAGGAGGTGTTTTTGTGACCAAAGTAATTTTGAGTTCAAAGCTCAAGCTGCCACACAGGGGAGGGGATAAAAGACAGCAGGCCTCTGTGAAAGGGTGCATTGCAGCTGCAATATAGACCAAAGATAGCTTTTTGCTCAACCGGAGATAGAATGGAAGCCAGCATGGATTTTCTATATCACACAGGCATCCAAGCCACACACTTTCTGCAAACAAAATACCCAGGATCGCAGGACTGGTTCCTCTTTGTTTCTTTTGCTGCTGACCTCCGAAACACTTTCTTTGTCTTGTTTCCTATTTGGTTCCATCTCTGCGAAGCAGTGGGAATCAAGCTCATCTGGGTTGCTGTGATTGGTGACTGGCTAAACCTCGTATTTAAGTGGTAAGTAGTCTGTCAACTTCAGAGTTTTATTGTTAGACTGAGCCGCTGAACATGGAGGCTGAGTTCACATATGCTAAGCCACAACTGTCTGCTTTTTCTTAGTGTTTTGTGTGAATACTGCCAATTGTGGTTTGTAAACTATGGTTTATACCTTAGTCAGTTGCACAAATTCAGCAAATTATGAATTAATCAACCAACCATGACTAAATAATGACTTAGACAGCAACATCTTCCACCTTAAAAAGCTTGGATTCTGCAACTATCTTATTAAGAGATTAATCACTGCAGAAATGACAAGCTCATCCCACTCTTACCAGAGTCCATCTTTTACTATGTGAACCTGCTTGTTTAGAATGTCTAGATAGATTTAAGATTTCAGGGTTTTTTCTTCCACTTTCTCCCTTTTTCCTCCTCTTCTAGAAAATTAGCTAAAGCCTAGGAAGCTATTTTTCATGGCATGGGAAAAAGTCCTCAGTTACTAAAGTTGTGTAGCCTTCAAAGCTAAGATAAAGACATTTGTCCAGTGAATAAGCCAGAGCCATGTTTATTACTTTCTTGCATAGGATCCCTAAATCCTATGATTCCTAGATCAGTATCTCTTTGTAAATACTCTGGATCTCAATGTTCAGAAAAAATCGGTGAGCATGTGACTTCACTATGGCTTGTGATGCAAATGGAATCCCTTTTCTTTTAATTGAATCATTGCACCTCAGACAATCTCTTTCTCTGCAGGATCCTTTTTGGACAAAGACCCTACTGGTGGGTACATGAGACCAATTTCTATCAAAATACTTCTGCCCCTGAAATCCAGCAGTTCCCAGTTACCTGTGAAACTGGCCCAGGTGAGTTTCCCAAGAAAACCCCACTAAAGTAATAGGACAGTATGAGAAAAGTATGGATAGAAAAATGACATCCCACTTGGCAAAATGTGATTAAAGAAGCAGAGTGAGTTTTTACCAGCTGTCAGGTAAACAAAATCCAGTCATCAGGAAGATGAATTTATCTAAGCGGTGTCAGAGATGTAAAGCAGTTCCTTCCATCTGAAAGCCTATGTACCTCCCTTCACTGAAACATGGTTTATTTGATGTAGTAATCATGCAAAATTTGCATGTCCTCCCTTGTTTAAAGCTCACCTTTCAGGCTCCTAATTCCAATACAACACCAACAAATGCATTAAAATATCTGTTTATTAGATTTGTACTGCACCTTTCCTCCAGGAACTCAAGGTTAATGGAGATCTAGGCCACAAAAACAACCCTGTGAGGTAGGTTTGGCTGAGATAGAAGATGTGATCCAATTCACCCAATGAGCTTCCTTTGCTTGATCTGGATCTCTCTAATGCCAGCCTAATCCTAAACCACTCGAAGCTGCTACAGGTGCTCAAAGCCTATACATGATGGGCAATTTTGGAAAGTCAAAAGTTTTTTCTTCCAACTTTAGGGAGTCCTTCTGGCCATGCAATGGGTTCAGCTGGTGTGTATTATGTGATAGTTACAGCCATTCTCTCTATCACCCGTGGAAGAAAATGTCCATCATGGAAACATCGGTAAGCACAGCATTTGGTGAAATAATAAAAGATGTGCTAGCCTAAACTAAACATGAAAAAATTCATTTAGCTTGCACCTAATTTTTCCCCCCAAACCAAATTAATTAAATTTAATGAGTTGAATTCATACTTCTGTAAATAAGCTATCAAATATATGTGTACACACACACACCACACACCCACACGCCAACATACAGACAAGCAAGAGGAAGTTTATTTAAGATGCATATATTCATACCAAAATGTACTGCTAGGAAAATCTGTTTATAAGAGCTATGCAAAATTGCAGATAAAATACCTGTTGCACTCACATACACATATTTTAGTGCAAACTTTGGAAAAAAACTGACATTTGACAAACTAATATAATAGTATCCTGAAAATGAAAGCAGAATAATCCATCTGACAAATCTGCAAAAATGAAAAAACCTAAACAAAACTGAGATGCACTGAAATAAAGCAGATCTATTTTTCATTAGTTTGAATATAAGGGACAGCCTAATAGTTCTTGACTTACAACTACTGTAGGGATTTCTGTTGTTAAGCAAGGGAGTCATTAAGTGAATCGCATCTGATTTTACGACCATTTTTGCCACAGTGGTTAAATCACTGCAGCTATTAAGTGAGTCACATGTCATTAAGCGAATCCGGCTTCCCCCCTGACTTTGCTTGTTGGAAGTCAGGTAGGATGATTACAAATGGCAATCACATGGCCCCAGGGCACAGCAACATTATAAATACATGCCAAGCATTCAAATTTAATCACATGATCATGGAAATGCTACAAACATTGTAAGTGTGAGGATTGGTTGTAAGTTGCTTTTTTTAATGCCATTGTAACTTCAAATGGTCACTAAATGAATGATTGTAAGTCGAAGACTCCCTATAATATGAATTGCCTTGGGATTCAAAAAAGAATGCATACTATCCTTGCAAAAGCCTTGTGTCCAAAATATTTCAATGTTCAGGTCAAGCAGGATAGGTAGAAAGGGAGCATTTGGCCATCTTTCTAGTCTCAAAAATAACTTGCAGGTTGGAAATATGTTTCTTTTTTATTCCCTCTTATTTTTTCCCAATGGCAGCTTTTTGCAAGCCGTGCTTTGGGCTGCTTTTTGGACCATCCAAGTCTGTGTCTGTCTCTCTCGTGTCTTCCTGGCAGCTCATTTTCCACACCAAGTCATTGCTGGTGTCTTCTCAGGTCAGTGCAGCTCTTATACAAGTTTTGTCATGGTATGCTGAGATATAATATAGGTTGCAGCCTTTAGATTACATCACTATATTTTACCAGTTTCTATTAGGCAATTCCCTGTGACCAAAATTAGATAATATATATATGTGTAAACATATAAAGCATACAATTTGGGACAGGAGAACCCCTTCTCCTTTAGCTAGCAGCAGATTTAAGCTATTTTGCCAAGTGAACTGCAAGACTTGTTGCCTCATATTTCTGAGAGTTTTAAAGTCCTGTAGCATTCTAAACAGTGTCATTTCCTCTTCACTGTTAGGTATATTGGTGGCCGAATCCTTCCAATACATCACTTCCATCTATGATCCCAGCCTGCGGAAATATATAGCTACCACCCTTTTCCTCTTCTCTTTTGCTCTGGGTTTCTACCTGCTGCTCAAAATATTTGGTGTGGACCTCCTATGGACTTTGGAGAAGGCCAAGACATGGTGTGAGCATCCAGAATGGGTGCATCTGGACACTACCCCCTTTGCTGGCCTCTTGCGCAACCTGGGAATCCTCTTTGGACTGGGACTTGCCCTTAATTCCCCAATGTACATGGAGAGCTGCAAAAGTAAACGAAGGCAGCAGTTAAACTTTCGACTGGGCAGCATCGGTATCTCACTTTTTATCCTGCACCTGTTTGATTTCTTCAAGCCTCCAGCCAAGGTGGAGCTTCTCTTCTACCTGTTTTCTTTTTGCAAAAGTGCTGCTGTGCCCTTGGCAGTGGCTGCTCTAATCCCCTATTGTGTCACACAATTGCTCAGGCCACAGGAGAAAAAAACACTGTAGTTTGAAGACCAGCAATATATATATAAGTGAGTTGCTATGATGCAGAATAATAGGGGCCCAAACAAGTATTCGTGGGGAGCCTATTACCTAGGTATTTTGAGCTGGTTATGCTCCATCAGCCCACATTTAGATGATGGCCTCTGCTGGCTTCAGAGTAAGGCTTACTTTTGCCCCCAATATATCAACCAGGATCCTATTATTACTGTCCATCTAACACTGCCAGTAGAGGCTGATTCTGCTTATGCAAAGCATTTCTCTATGGAGGCAAAAAAGCATTTATGGTTGTCACCAAGTTCAGTCCCGCTAGCAGACCTGATAACATTCTTTGAGGACATCCTGGGATATGTTTTGGGATAGAGACTGACAATGATAAAAGACTATCACTCCACCCAGTTGCCAGTATTGCTCACGTTTCTGGAGAACATCACTCCGGGGTAATTGGGTATTGGAGTGTTAAGTCAAATAATCAGCCTTTAACTGTTGCAATAGTTTGCTATCGTTAAAGAATGTATGGTACATTTTCTAATGCCAAAGAAATAGGGTTGATGAATTCAGCCCTCCTATACTGCATCAAACTTCTCCAGCTTAGTGACTTTGGTATATATTGGATTGGGGCTGCCATTACCCATCAGTTGGTTTATTAGGGCCCCAGGTTAGGGAAGGCTATAGTATAGATAGGTTTTGGTTTTGGTAAATGTCTGCATGGAATATTTCTAAAGATATTATCTAGAGCATTTTGTTATTAATAAACTATGGCATCTGTTTTGTTAGCAAAAATTATGTTGACTTATATTGGAGAAATGTGATAAATTAAAATATCAACTATATTTAATTAGTTTTACAGTTCAGTATTACATTCCTCCATCCTTCCCTTTTTTTAAGGGGCGGTGAAATGCAGGTTTCACAATTCCCACAGTACAGAGCTCTAAGTTTGGCAATGAACTTTTATGAGTAGTTATTCTATAACTGTGCACAGTCTTTTCTTTTTAATTTGAAGAATGGATGACTATCCTGTGTCAAAAGTTAACATCTGAAATTTTGATACGAATGGAATGAACCAATTCAACCATTCCACTAACGGAGTGAATGGAGTTTTGCTTATGGAGCTTTGAGGTATTATACAATATAGAAAACTGTCATTTCTGGTCAGGAAACATCCTCCCTAAAATGCTTCTTTTTACCAAGGCTGGGCACAGAACCATTTATGTCATTTGTTGATGAAAGTCCCAAATTTGGCTTATGGTTATAGTTATTATGTTACATATTTCTGAACTGAGCTCTGATCCATGAGTTCACAAATCATGGTGGAGATGGTGGTTTCATTTGCTTTAATTTTGGGAATGTGTGAGATAATATCATGATATTATTGGAGAAGACAGGGCAAACCTGGTTTGGGATGGGTTTTAAAAGGAAAAATTGATAATTCTTGAGTTTCAGGTATTTTCATTTTGCCACATTATATTTCTGCAAAAGAGAAAAATGTTCCCAATTTGGAGAGGGGTTGTGGAGGTTCAGAGTAGCAAAAATCTTTGAAAACTGAAGTCTAGTTTATGGCTTTGTAATGGGCTTGAATTAGACCTCTCATAAGTTGTTAACAATTAACTGCTAAATTCCTGTATTTAGCAAAAACAGCGAAAGGAAAAACCAAGCAAAAGGTCAGCTGATGGAACACACTGAAAGATTAACTCATAAGCAGCCTAAGGCAAAAACCGAGAGGTAACTTGGAGGCCAGCTCCATATATTTTTGTGTATTACATAAACAGGAACTGCAAGGATAAGAATATCTTAGAGAAAAGTGCATGATTTACATTTTTTTAAAGTGTCAAATTTAATTCCAGGTTCTTTCCATTACAGCATGAGTGTCAAATTTGTGACTTTTTTCGCATTGCCGGAGCTGGGGTGGGCACGGCCTCTGCATGATGCAACTGGCCCGCAGGCCAGCAGTTTGACTCCCCTGCATTACAGCATTCAACTATCAAGAAGAGTAGGGAAAAAATCTGTTTTGGGAGGAGCTCTCAGCACAAAATTTCAAGGATGAATGATCATGCTGTATTAATATATACCTCCATCTAATAAAATTCTTAGCAGGGTAACTTAATTAGGTGAAATATGATTTCCAATGCAACTACTTGCTGTAAGAAGCAAATCAAGAGACTGAAATAGGGTGAGTAGCCACATATACCTCACCAGGGCCTAGAAATTTAAGACAAACTGAGTGAAAATTTCTTTGGCTCAGAATTTGTGAGGATGGTCAGAAGTAAAATTTAGGTGGATATCCTAGTAGCAGGGTTGCTAGCAACAGCATAACAAAATAAAGTCTGGAATGCTTACCAATGATTCAAAGAGGCCACTCTTTCTCTTATTAAATGTTTTGTTTTGTCATCGAATTTGGCAATGGTTATATCAAAGCTCCTCTTGGTGATAACCAAGCATAATATTAGTGGCATACAGTCATCATCACCCAGAGTCATTTGATTGAGATTGGATGGATGGATGGTAAAATAAATTCTTCTAATGTCCTCCTAAAAGGAGTACTAATATTTACTACTAAAGTCAACATTCCTTCTGAAATCCATTTCTGGCAAATTCTGAGATATATTTTTTCTTCTTCTTCCATGTGCCTTTTCCACTTCTCTTTTCTTCCCATTGCTCAACAAATCACAACAGAGATACAAGTCTTTTGCAGACAGGAATACAGGGAGTTGTGCTTTCATGGATATTTATCATCAGATAACATTTACCCAGGACTACTGAGTTATTTTGATTTCTGTTAAGTCAAAATGCAGTCCATTTTCATTGCAAAAACAGCAGCATTGGCTTGGCTTCTATTGTATGGGATGATCTATGTGGTAATAGAAGGAAACACCTGGCTCATCTACTCCTAACTCCTGTAATCTTAACACTAGATTCTCTCTCATCTGAAGTATTACTCCCCCCTCACAGTTCTGCATCATCTGCAAACATTGTACTGTTCTTCAACATCCTCATTCTGAATGTTGAACAGCAGAAGGCCTAGGAAAGAGCCTTTGTGGCATTCCACTCAATGCTTTTCGCCAAGCTGAAATGAAATCGTTAATGAGCACTCTCTGGATTCTGCAATTTAGCCAACTGTGAGTCTGTCTTAACAGAAGTATCATCTAGCCAATATGCTACGAAGAACACAATGAGACATTCTAACAAGGCTTTATTGAGATCTGAGCACCTGTTCTTTAAGGCATGCCTGTTCAGACACTCACAACCATACTGTTTTTGATCATTTGAAGACCTTATCTTGGATAGATGTTAAACTCTGTAGGTCTGTAATTTTGGAATACTTCATTTTCTTTTTGATGATATAGGTTGCATTTGTTTCCACTAATCCTCTAGGACAGGGGTGTGAAACTTGCAACGTGACATGACATGTCGCAATGTATCACAACTTTTTTTCCATTGCTGGCAAAGGGGTGGGTGTGGTTTCGCTATGATGCATCTGGCTGGCAGTTTGACACCCCTGCTTTAGGATTTCTCCAAGATTACCCAAAGTGATTTTGCAGTAATCTCTGCCAACTACTTCATTTCCCTGGGATGCAATTCATCTGACCCTGGAGACTTAAATTCATTTAACTTGATTAAGTTCTCTTTTAGCTAATTTAAGTTTAGCTTCTTCTATCTAAGCTGGAGTTCCCTGCTTCCCCCTGTGACATAATTATGATCAGTTATGTTTCCATTCCCACTCTGAGAGAAGACAGAGGCAAAATTGAAGTTAATAAATCCTGCCTTTTTAGACTTCCGGTTTGCCGATGCAGCCACCATGGACATTTGGAAAGTGAGCTCCGTCTTCCACGTCCAATTTCGCTTCACTGGGGGACCCTGGAAAGGGTCAAATGTCACCCTGTAGGGGGCGACCAGCAAGAAGGGGATCCCTGCTTGATCAGGGGAGGGCGGTAGCCCTTCCGCTCAATCCGGTGTAGCCCTCCAAACCGGCGGATGAAAGACCGACCATAGAAATATGGCTCATCACTAGGCTGTAGACCGCCGAAGTCACATTTACCATCAGGCAACTTTAAAGCAGCGTGGATGAGACTGGGTGAGATCTACCTCTCTTAAATCCTAACTATCTTTTTTACCTACATAAGCTGCTCAAACTGCTTTCCCCCCTGTGGAGAGGGAAGGGAGATTCTATCCCTCCCTCTAAAAACAGCGGGAGTTTAAAACAGGGGAGTTTAAAACGTTCAAGAATAACTTGATCCTAATTGGAATTTTATTTTTTAAAAGTTTGTGGACTAAAAGATTTTTTATTCTTACTGAAGATCTGGGATTTTACTTACAAAAAAGAAGTAAAAATGAAAAGATTATAAAAATTTTGGACTTAAAAGAAAACTGTAAATGGTATGGGCGACATCTTGTGGCTAAATCTGATATTACAACTTGTTATTGCTTAAAAGAGACTTGGCCAGTAGCCCAGACTATAGATAAGACTTTTGTAACCTTGAGATATCAGCTGTGAGAAGCCCAGCTGTGTTCTATACTCAGTGACAAAAAATTTTTGCATTCTCTGATTGTAAAGCTTTTAACCTAATACACTACTAAAAGAATATGGATGAAGATCAGGAACAGATTCTCTTTATGTTGAAAGCAATTTATGAAACTATTCTTACAGCTACTGATGAAATAAGAAGTTACAGAAAAGAACAAGATGTCAGCCCAGATATACGAACTCAAACTTTGATTACAACTAAAAAATCAACTACACAGAATATAATAGAAAAAGTGGAACAATTAAATATTATGACAGAAGATTCAACTGATCAACAAACACAGTTAATGGAAAACCCAGAAAAGGGACTGACAACATGGAAAAGGGAAAAGATTTCCTATATAAATCAGAAGAAACCTGAGGATCAAGAAGAAGAACAGACTGAAGAGAAGATACAACAGTTCAGGACAACTACGTCGAGATGAAAAAATAGAGAGATGATTTGTTAGTCCTCTCAAAAAAATGGTGACCGGATGGCTTTTTCTACGTGTTCTGATCCAAACAAGAGATCTGCTTTATTCCTGTTTGTCACAGACAGATTAACTCCAAAGATGGATTAATATTCAGATTATTTATTCTTCAGGAATCTCTAAATAATAACTCACAGTTACGAAGAGTTCTTCTGAGGCACGTATCATAATCTGTCCGTTCTTGTGGTGTAAAAAATTAAAGGTAGATTCACCCCATGTTCGTACGGAGCAAAAGAACCGCATGGCTGTACTGCACAAAGCTTTTCATACATACACATAGCCCGGAAATCCTGTCATAAAACATTGAAGCCCCTCCCAGTGGCTAGTTAAGACATAGAACTGACCAACAACTAAACTACATTTCCCAAAGGCCATCTCTTAAGGAGACAGCATTTAACCCCTTAAATGCTAATTGCTCTAACAGTACACAATTTAGTTCCTAATACTCTGGCCAGATGGTCCAGCACACTCCCCGCTTGGAAATATACAATTTCCACTATTAACTAACCATTAACTAGAATAAGCAAAAAATATAGCATCAAAACAATGCAATTTTCACTATTAACTGACTATTAACTAGAATAGGCAAAACATGGCATCACACAATGCAATTATGAGGTAAATACAAAACATGCATAACTATAACTGAGATAAACAAAGGTGTTACATCAAACAATGCAAGTACAAGGTAAATACAAAACATGCATAACTATAACTGAGATAAACAAAGGTGTTACATCAAACAATGCAAGTATAAGGTAAATACAAAGCATGCATAACTATAACTGAGATAAACAAAGGCATTACATCAAACAATGCAATTATGAAGTAAACAGAATATACATAGTTTGAGGATCAATCTTCAAGTTCGGTCTTTCTCAGCAGCAGTACCAGGTCGGTGATCAGTCTGGTGTAAAGCCTCTTCACGAAAGTCTTTGAGTCACGATCTGACTCACGTGGCTTCGCGGTTTGGACTTCAACTTGGTGAACTAGTCCATCAGGCCTGGGTAGGACTTGGTACACAAGTTCCATGGGCCAAGAGTTCCGATGTGTGTCCTTGTCTCTCAGCAAGACACGGTCTCCTTCTTCTAGGTTAGGCTCTTTGGTCTTCCATTTGCGACGATCCTGTAGGATAGACAAGTATTCTTGCTTCCAGCGCTTCCAGAAGGTGTTGGCCAGCAGTTGAACTTGTCTCCATTGCTGTTTATACATGTCTTTGGGAACAAAGTTCCCTAATAGTGCTGGCCAGTTGCCTGTCTTCTGGGTTAGCAAGGCGGCTGGGGTGAGGATGGTTGGATTTTCAGGATCAGAAGAAACTGGAACCAAATGTCGAGCATTGATGATGGCTGCTACTTCTGCCATGAGGGTAGTGAGGATCTCATGCGTCAGTGTGGGTATCTTTGTCAACATAGAGTCCGGGATTTTGCGGGCTATGCCAATCATGCACTCCCACGTTCCTCCCATGTGAGATGCATAGGGAGGATTGAATGTCCATACACAATTTTGGGTCTTTAGGTACTTGTCAATTTCTGAATCAGGGCGAATGTCTTCATCAATCTGCAGTTCCTTGCAGGCTCCTACAAAGTTAGTTCCTTGGATGCTAAGACATGTGAATAGGACGATCAATGCTACGCCCAATACGAGGGGTTTCCGTTTGGAGGAGCGTTCGAAGCGGGCTGGTTCTAGGAAATGTTTAGAGGGTGGTTTCTCTGTCTCCTTGACCATTGTCGACAAGCAGATGGTCTGGAAGGTCGTTTTATCATCCTGTTTGAACAATTTGCTGGGTGCCTGAGGTTGAACGTTGGCATCTTGATCTGGGTCTAGAAGCACATAGTGTTCTGGTCCCTGTGGCATCAGGCTGTCTGGATGAGCCAATAACTCAGGACCCTTTAGCCAGATCAATTCTGCCAATTGTGATGCAAGGGTGGACCGTTTAGCTTGGTCTGCAGGGTTCTGATCTGTTGGCACATACTGCCATTGCTCATGACTTGAAATTCTTTTAATACTTCCTACTCTATTGCTTACATAGACGTAGAAGCATCTGCTTTGGTTGTAGATGTAGCACAACACCACCTTGCTGTTTGTGTAGAAGGTGGTGGATTGTAGCTCAAGGTCTATCGTTTTCGTTGTCAGGTTCGTGAGTTTTACGGCCAATACGGCACTGCATAGTTCCAACCTTGGTACGGTGTGGCCTTGTTGTGTTGCTAATTTCGCCTTTCCAGTGACGAAACTGACGTAAATGTGGCTCTCCCTGCCGTAGACTCTGATGTATCCTACGGCTGCTATCACCTTCATTGACGCATCTGAGAAGGCATGCAATTCTTTCTTTTGTACGGCGGCGGGTGAGATGGAGACATACGTGCATTGCACGTGGATGCTTTGGAGACAACTTAGGAATGTACGCCATGTCTCCCAGTCTTGCTTCTGTTCTGGCGGATGCGGCTCGTCCCCGTCTGTGGTGCTCTGGGAGAGCGTGCATAGCTGCAGAAATTCTTTGTTTTCTATCGACAAGGCTAAGTCATTGTGATTTTTGCTGGTCTGGAACACTGTCGCTCCCAAAACAGGTTTGGTTGTCGCAAGCGTGAAGTGTTCTTGCCATGGTTTCAGGTGGGGTGCTCTCCCATTACTAAGAATGAAGGTCATTGAGATATTCACCTGGGTTGGAGTTTGCAACTGGTCAACACAGACCGTTCCTGAGATGAACCATTCAAGTTCCATCTTAAAGGCAATTGGGGGGCCTGTTGGGCCTCTGACCATTCCGTGGTAGGCAAAGGTGTCAGGGGCGTCTACTCCCAACAGAGGCAGGATTTCGGCTTCAGGATTTAGGGCAGGGAAGTGATCAGCCATGTGCTTCAGGTGAGGTATGGTGCATGCTACCTCTGGTGTTGGAATTTGACTGCGATCATCTGGTAAGGCGTCCCATTCTGGCAATGGCGTTGCTAGGAACCGTGAACTCCCATCTAACGACTGGATGCGGAGTAAGGCGTTCCATTCTGGCAATGGTGGCAACAGGGACTGTGAACTCCCATCTAACGACTGGATGCAGTCCCATTGCCGCCATGCTCTGTGGCACAGTGCACATTGTAAAAGGCATTTCTTCACTTGGGAGTTCACTTGGAAATGGTGAGTTGCTACATACTGACATGCAGACAGATTAACTCCAAAGATGGATTAATATTCAGATTATTTATTCTTCAGGAATCTCTAAACAATAACTCACAGTTAAGAAGAGTTCTTCTAAGGCACATATCATAATCTGTCCGTTCTTGTGGTGTAAAAAATTAAAGGTAGATTCACCCCATGTGTTCGTACGGAGCAAAAGAACCGTGTGGCTGTACTGCACAAAGCTTTTCATACATACACATAGCCCGGAAATCCTGTCATAAAACATTGAAGCCCCTCCCAGTGGCTAGTTAAGACATAGAACTAAACTAACAACAACTAAACTACATTTCCCAGAGGCCATCTCTTAAGGAGACAGCATTTAACCCCTTAAATGCTAATTGCTCTAACAGTACACAATTTAGTTCCTAATACTCTGGCCAGATGGTTACACTGGTCCAGCACACTACATCAAACAATATACATAACAATACAGGGAGATTTATTTGATGACTCAAAAGCACGGACATGGAAGACGATTTAGTAAAGAAAGAAAGCTAGAATAAGACTGAAGAAAATTGGAGTTTTGACTTATCCGTGAGAATTAGAATATACTCAAATAGATAAGATGTGTACTTTGAATACTAGATATTGTTATGAGTTGAGATAAAGAAAACTTTGGTCATTTAAAACTTGGAAGTATAAATATTAACAGTTAAATTTCAACATTGATTTGCTTATAAAGGTTAAATGTAAAGATATATATAACCTAAAAAATATTGATGAATGTAATAAATATGTTTTTACTTAGCGGTAATAATAAAAACTACTAGCTTAAATATGAGATAGTAGATATTAAGAGAAAAAAAGAGGAAAGTATTAAATGTTGAAATAAGAGAAATTTACTAAATTTAAGATATTTGGAAATTACCAGAAAATAAGAATGTTATATTGTATTATTAATTAGTTGATGTAACATGGTGAGAATTCAAATAGATAAGACGTGTATCCTGAACATTAGATCTTGTGATGAATTGTTATAAAGGGAATTGAGGTTATTTAAAACTTGGAAATTATAAATATTAAACATTAAATTTAAATATTAATGGGAAACTAAAAATTCGGAAAAACTAATTAGGACATTGATTGTCTAAAAAGATTGAATGTTAAAATAACTAGGATATATATAAACTAAAAATTATTGATAAATGAAAGAAAGTTATTTTTATTTAATCGATATAATAATTCCTGGGCCATCCCCGGGCCGCCGAGCCGGCCACACATTTCCTCGGGCCAGGCGGCAGTGTCGGCTGGAGCGGCAGCCGGTGGGGACATCACTTCCCAGGCCGCCGAGCCGGCCACGTGTTTCCCCGGCGGCAGTCTCGGCTCAGGCAGCGGAGGCATCGCTTCGCGGGCCGCCGAGCCAGCCACGTGTTTCCCCGGGCCGGGCAGCAGTGTCGACTGGGGTGGCAGGGGCATCGCTTCGTGGGCCGCCATGCCAGCCATGTGTTTCCCCAGGCCGGGCGGCAGTGTCGGCTGGGGCAGCGGCCGACGGGGGCATCGCTTCCTGGGCCGCCGAGCCTGCCACGTGTTTCCCTGGGCCAGGCGGCAGTGTCGGCTGGGGTGGCAGGCAGCCGAGCCAGCCACGCATCTCCCTGGTCCGGTCTGTGGTGCCCCGGGTGCCTTCTGCTGCCTCCTCCCCCCCCATGCTTGGCCTTCCCGGGACCTCCGCCCATTTTCCCATGCCCAGAGCAGGAGAGGAAGCGCTGCTTTCTAGGCATCGGAAGGGGCTTCCCCCTCCCAGCCCCCCGTCCACTGGGGTGGGGGCACTCCTCTGGACCGGGATCGGGGCTGTGCAAATCACAGTGCGCCTCCTTTCCCGCCACCCAGCCTGGCCTGGCTCGCCCTCCTGCAGGATTTGGCCCTGGAAAGGCTGGGACAGCTGGCCGGCCAGGGAGGCCGAGCAGCTCTGGCAAGGGAGCCGCTCCCGCCCCATGGCCGGCTGGCCAGGGATCCTGTCCGGCTCGGTGGGGAGCTCGGGGGCCGCCTGACCATCATGGGGTTGTCCACGTCAGCTGCCTCCTGGCGGGCCTGCTAATTGTGGGCTCCCGGCCGGCTTTCTCCGTGAGTCAGGCACCCGGGACTCACGGAGCCACCCCTAATTGTGCCCCGCGAGGGCCCGACCGAGCCCTGGCCTGACCTCCGAAACGCCGCTTGCCTGAATTCTTTCTGCCTCTTGGGGGAAGTTGCGCCTCGTGGCCCAATTATTGTGGGCGTCATTGTTGTTGTGCATCTAATCACCAAACGCCTTTTAAACATGGGCCAGGAGAAATCTCATTCATCCCGCCACCGAACTGAGTTGGGACGGAGGGAAAGGAGGAGAAAAAAGGAAAGCAGGCAACGCTTTGCTAGAATGGAGGGGTCGGAGGCTTTGGAGCAGGAGCGTCGAAGGGGGGAAAGAGAGGCTCTGCTTTTCAGGGGCGCTGCCTTGCAAGCAGCCCAAATCCCGGCCCCACGTTCGGCCGCCCCACGTGCGAAGGCTGCTGCCGTGGCTGTGTTCACACCTGCGGCGCTTGGCTAGTTTTCTGTCACGGTGCGAACTCAGCCACATCGGCCTCCTGGATGCCAGTGTCGGGAAACTGGGCTCGATGCCTCTGGAGCTGTTGCGGGGCGCAGCCAAGAGCGAGCCCCACAGCCGCCTCGCCTGTCCCGCCCCGCCAGCAGCGCCCCCGCCAAGCCTTTGCCGTGAAGCCATCTCCCCCTTTGCCCCCCCAAGGTCCCCCAAGCAGCGTCCAACCAAACAGCTAACAGAAGCACATGAGGCAGCCTCGTCACTCAATATATCGGTTTCTTTTAATATAAAAAGTGTCTATTAAAAATTCCTTCCTAAATACACAAAAAGACCAATTGGGATGCAGGAGAGGGAGCAGTAAAAGAAAAAAAAAGAGAGTGGTGGGGGGGGGACTCGGGGGCTGGACAAAGACGATTTTTTTTGGCCAGGGAGAAGAATCAAGCAAGCAGCAGCGGCTTAGATGGTGCCAGTCCGGAGGATTTGAGTGTGTTTGTCTCCAAGCAACTACCAAGGCTGGTATATTTGCATAAATAGACAACACAGGATGGGGTGTTTTTTTTTCCTTTTTCTTTTCTTTTCTGCATGATCCACAAAGCTGCACGGAAGTTTCCAAAACAGGAAAAGGAGGGAATAGAGAGCAGGACAAAAGGTGGGCGGGGGGAGCGGGGAGTCGCACGCATGCGTACACGCGCACGCACACACCCTGAGCTCAGCACTGGCATAACGGGGCGCCCGCGGAGGAGGGAATACTGTACTCATTTGGGCTTACAGGTGGCCAATGAGAACTCAGAAAATTTCGCTCCCTTTCCCCCCTCCCTCCCCCCTTCTTCAGCGAAAGGGTGTATTAGCTTGTCTATTTTTTCCCTAGTTTTTTTTTTTTAATACAAACTTGGGTCTTTGGGTGTGTCCTGCCAAAAAAAAAACCAAACAAACCCAAAACAATTTTTTTTAAACTCCCCCAAACAATAGAAAAGCAACTGAAAACCTCAATGAAACCCATGCTGAAATTTGCACATCACAAAACCACAGCAGATGTACAGATGCAATAATATACAATTCACGATTTATAATAAAACATTATATACAATAAATAGGTTCTTGTTACTTTTTTGTCAATCTGCAAATAGATTTCTCAGTGCATATCTGACACAATTAGCTTCTCTCCTGCTTTGACTCTCTGGTCTTCAAAACATTTCAGATTTTGAATGTTTGTGTGTGTGTGTGTGTGTGTGTGTGTGTGTGTGTATACATCTTCATGGTGTTTGCTCTTTTGTAATTTTTCTTTTTTCTTTTTACATTTTTGAAAAGTATTTACAATTGCTGGTTTTGTGCAGATGGAAAGGGCCCGTTTCCCTCAGCCCGCCCTCCCTCCTTGCTTCCAATGGAGAAGACTTGTGAGCTTCTCCAGGTCAGATCCATCCAGCACTAAGGGGGCAGAGAGGGACAGTAACAGAGGAGCTCGGTGGGTTGCTCGGGGGTCGCTCGGGGGTTTTGCGGCTCCCAGTGTTTTGTTTTTGGTGGGAAATGGGTCCAAGTGGCTCTTTGAGTGTTTTGGGTTGCCTACCCCTGGACTAGTCTATAATATCTATAGAGTGGGACTACAAAAAAAATTCTAGCAGCGATAAGATGGAACAAAGCATTACAGTTTTCTATATCTCTTTGCTGCCATCTAGTGGGCATTTAGATTTCTACAGCTCAGATATGATAGCCCTAATTATCACCCCGAATAAAGGGAGTGATAATTAGGACTATCATATCTGATGCTCCCTTTCTCAGAGGGATTAAAGGGTCATAAAAAGAAGGGGAAAAATGTAAAGGTATGCAAATTAATACATTTCATTCTTGGAAGTTTGGTCACCTTGGAGTCAATGTCTTCGACAAGACCTCTTGGCCTCAAGATGTATGAGAGTCATGATAGTGATTTCAGACTATATTCAGTTGAAATTAGCCGTGAACTAATTGTAGTTAAAGTACCAGACTTGAAAACAGAAGACCATGAGTTCTAATCCCACTTTAGGCACAAAGCTAGCTAGGTGACCTTGGACCAGTCATTCTCTCTTAGTCCTAGGAAGAAGGCAATGACAAACCACTTCTGAAATTTGCCAAGAAAATTGCAGGGACTAATCCAGGTAGTTGCCAGGAGTCAACATCGCCTCAAAGGTACCCCCTGCCCAAAATCTATCATATTATATCAAGGTAGTGAACATACCTTATATTGCTTCCTCCGGTTTTCTCCACAACAATCATGTGAGGTGGATTCGCTGAGAGAGTGATTAGTGTGGGGTCACCAAGCCATCTTTCATGCATAAGGGAAACCTAGAACTCACAGTCTCTTGGTTCCTAGGCCAATTTTTAACACTACACCAAATTCGCTTATAATTATGTAATGAAGGATTATGCAAATCATCAGTTGATTGATTCTGCACAGCACTGGCACTAACAAGTTCAGTGAACTCAGCTTTCAATGCTGGAAGGTGTTAATAATTTCTAAACAATTTCAAATGCTTAAGTCTTTTAATTTATCTTGCAGCAGAAATGATAGCCATACTGCTTCTTGGCCTTCTTGGCTCCCTGCAAACAATTTGGGACAATATACAATTGCCAAATGGGGAATTCTGAGAATTGAAGTGCATACATCTTAAAGTTTAAGCTTAGAAAACAGTGGCTTATCCTGATGCCTTTGGAATTGCAGAGTTATGAGGTCATTTTCCAGATGCTTTCCAAGAAAAGTTTTCTTCTTTGAAATGATAATTTATCAATCTTCCATGCTTGAAATCAGTAAGAAGTTTATAAAGCCACTTGAAAATACTTAAAGCATAATACAAGCCCATTAGACTTTAGGAAACTGCTGTTCCAATACACCTGGGTGACATCTAGAGTGTAGGGACTCACTCCAAGTGAATTTTCTTTCAGAAGAGGAAGGGCTAAATTTTCACAGGACCCAAAATGGTTGTGACTATAACCAATTGTACAGATATATAAGTAGCAGAATGGAAACCTCAGCAGTTGCACAATGAGAGATTGAGTGGACATTGAGCATTTAATTCACTGCCCCTCTTGCAAAATTTTCTCCAAAGCTCATCCATTAATGCCACAACTGGAAGCTTCTGAAAATATAAATGTCAATTGCTGAGATGGGATTTTTGTGCAAGCAAACTGTTTTGTGGCAAAGAAAGAGGACAATTAAGCACCCTCTTTCCTGGGTATTCTTTGCAGGTTTCAAAAGTACACATTACCTCCATTCAAGCCATTCAAGTCTCTTTAAACTTCAGATGACTTCTTCAGAGTCATAATGCAGCCTGAACATCTCCATTGGTCTAATCTCACACAATACCAAAGTGATTGGGTTGGAACGCAAGCAGTGTACAGTGGCCAATTTTACTTCGGCAATAAATAAATTTGAACTGGGTGCAAAGATCATGTGGCAACTTGACCTTCCAACATTTGCTTTTGTTCCTTATGCAGTAACCCTATTTCTGTTATCTGATGTGGCTATTAAGCATAGGCTATCAGGACAAATAGATGAAGCAACCTTGTCAGTCATCCCGGTAATATTTATCCCACAGGTGCTTTTTCATGAGGCAACTGGACTTTCTTGTTTTTCTTTGAATACATTTCACTTCTCATCCAAGAAGCTTCTTCAGCTCTTGTCCTTTAATAAGCTTGTCTGCTCTTTCCTATCTTTCTTGATACTATAGTGTTAGTGGTGAAATTTCCATTACTGAGGATTTGCTTTTTTTAACTAAAAAACGAAGAGAATAAAGCTTAGGGATTTAAAAATAACTTTACAACTCTATTATTAAATGACTCTTAAGGAAATTCATCCCCTCCCATTAATAAATTATTTAGCCCAGCATTTTCATACTTGGCAACTCAAAGATGTGTGGACTTCAACTCCCAAAATTCCATAGCAAATTGCCAAGTTTGAAAAACAGTGACCTAACCTGTCCTGTCCAGTTGACTTTAGGATTGTCATTGAGAGACTGGAACTGATCATGCAAGTACTGTAAACAAGGCCAAATTGGCTGCTTACAGAGATATTCTTGAAGCCTTTTTGTCTTGCAATTAAGCAATGGTGAAAGTACATTAGACTCTGGGAGGGTTATGTCCTATGATAAAATTGGATTTTCTTTCAGTTCCATTTTCCAACCAAGTTCTTTCTAGTACCAACATAAAGCCTGCAAAAGCGGCTAGGGCATTTTTTAAGTCCAAAACATCCAGATAAATCCATAATTTATCTGAGTTTGTCCAGATTTTGTACTCCAATCTGAGTATCCCTACTAGTATACAAAAATGTCCCCAAAGTAGGAAAGTTTGTATACACACATGAAGTGGGAACACCCTGCACAAACCAAAACCAGAACAAATTTAAATGGCTAAATCTGTTTATTTAAGAGTATGGTCAAAATTTGATAGCCATTGGTATGGAACATAACATACGTTTTCCAGTATTTCTTCTCAAACTATAGCATCAGGAAGACTGGGATAACCATAACACTTCACTTTTTCAGCCTTACACAAATAAATAGTCTGGAAGACTATTATGGGTGATAATGCTAGAAATGGCCAGAAAAAGCCACATGTTGTAATTTCTGGAAAAAGTCGCCCACCACAGCAGGTTGTATTATCCCAAAGCCAAGCCTCAAGCCAGATTGGAATGAATCTACAGTGAACTAGTGTATTTTATGAAAGTACTTTGCGTTGCTTCAAGGTCTTGATTGAAATCGGGGCCTTGGCTGATTTCTTTTTTAATCCTGTTCCCTAGTTGTTATTGGAAATCTGCTATGTAGTCCTAAAGTCCAAAATGCTGAGTTCATTTCAGTTGTATATCATCACCACCACCCTTTACTTTACTCTGAGGGACTGATCTCTTTATCTGCTTATTAATAAATTGCTTTAGCACAGAATTTAGAAAATAATTTCTTAGACCTTGTTGATTGTGCGGCTGCATATATTTCTGGTGAATAGTTCTCTGACCTCATGTATGCCAGATTAAGTATACCTTTGAGTCTTGATTAATTAATTTATTACCTGGAAGGTTTACCTATCAACCTTTATTTCCCAGTTTTTAGTTTGTATCTAAAAATGTCTGAGAAGTAGACATTTAACTAGAGCAAGTTCAAACAACAAAGAAAATTGAAACTGCTTATACTAATTTAATTCTTTAAAAAATGGTTCTTGAAGATTGCTGATGCCTTATATCAGTGTGTTATGCACACATTCCATAATGGCTGGATTAAGCAGTGTTCTAATAGTTGCCTCATCTACTGAGGCATTATTACATTTAGAGGTTCATAACTTTTTCCAAAGGTTCATTAGAATTGTAGTCTGATCAACAAGTGTGTTCTGTTAAGCAGAATCTAACCCCCATTCAGGATATGGTGGGAAAAGGCAACGGTATTTCAAACACTTTCAAGCATGTAGGGCAGATATGCTCCCTGAAACAGAAGATATTGACTCTTGCACACAAATACACCTTGCTTCATTCTGCAGCTTCTGTCAATATTTTTTGGACAGGAGAGGTGGTTAAAGATCAAAGATCAGAGGGCTTGGATATTAAAAAGGCCCAGCAATTGCTGGGGAAACTAGGAAGAACCAAAGTGGGAGAAGATAATCTCTGCTGAAGTTGCACCATGGATCTTATGCACAGTACAGGAGTCCAGGCTACCAGCTACCTTCAAGAGAATTTCATGGACTTTCAAGACTGGTTTCTCTTCATCTCAACAGTAGCTGATCTCAGAACAACTTTTTTCTTCTTCTTTCCTATCTGGTTCCAACTGAAGGAAGCAGTGGGAATCCGACTCATCTGGGTAGCTGTCATCGGCGATTGGTTCAACCTTGTTTTCAAGTGGTGAGCATGAGTGAGAATTCCTGATCATCATATCTGAGTTCAGGAACGACTTCTGCTCTCATTCTTCCAGCTCAAAGACCAAAGTGACTTTTACCACCCTTCCTTATTGCGATCAGAGCATAGTTCTTTGCATGCTGTGAATCATGCAAAAGTATATAGTATACAATAATATAAGAAAAAGATAATTCTGCTTATAAATTCCAGATTTTTACTCTTTTTTGAAGGGCCAGCACAAATCATAATTTATAAGTTGGCTGTAATGCAACTGTTGGTTGCAAAGCAAGAAAGGAATAAGGAGAGGGAGGTGACTGGGAAGAAGAAGAAACTAGGTTTTCCTCCAAACAAGCATTTTATCATTTCCAGTTATATTTCATATAGGCCCCCTCAGAGAATTGAATTTGGGACACTTAAGGAAAAGGGAGCAGGCTTGGGCTGCCATTATTCTCTCTCTCCTCTCTCTCTTCAGAAATTAACTGGTTCTTTGTTTATTTGCTTAAATAGTCTGAGCATCCATTTGTTCCATGGATTTTTATTCTCTTATCACAAACTGGGATTCAGGTATCATGAGGAAACCTATGGGCAATTTTGTCTCCATATTATTTTATATACAATTATTTGGGAATAGGTTCTATTGAATTTAAGCAGCTTTAAAAATAGATACTGTGCTGTAGTGTATGTCCAGAATGTCCTCTCAGGCTCCAATCCAATTTAATTGGGAATCAATTTTACTAAATATAAGACATCTTGCCTTATGAATAGGTAAGTGTAATATTATTCCTTACAAAAAAAAATCTTTGGCATTTTTAGATCTTAGAATTTTGTTAATTTGCAACTTCTAGAATTTGATCTTCTCTATGACAGAAGTGAAACTGATAAGTACTCCAACCTGTACATTATAATATGCATTCTTAATTTTGTTGAAAAAATTAATTGATTTTGCTGAATGAAGGAAAACAATAAAAGACTGTTGAGATTTTATTTTAAAATTGTATGGCTACTTTTCTAGTAAAATAATCCTCAGAGCTTGCAAAAAATAAAAATGAAAATTCAGAAAAGAGTGGCAAGGGTAATAAATGTTTCTGAGTCAAATACTTTTGTCTTATAATTTTCATAATTCTTAGTGCTAGGAATTATAGGAGCACAGGTTGGAGAAGGCTGCCCAAGTCTATCCTTACTTGAAAGGCTTTTAATTCTAGAACTCCAGTCTTGCAGATAAATCTGAAATTAGAAACTTGAAATCTTCCTTTTTAAAATTTACAGATTAATTCTCTGGTACGCCTGGAACTGTAAGGGTCTATTTGTTGTCTTATGCCTGCTATGGCTTTGTCCTTTACTGGGATCAGAATTTACTTTTAATTTTCCTTTCTTCTAGGATCCTCTTTGGAGAGAGGCCCTACTGGTGGGTACATGAGACAGATTTCTATGGCAATGCAACACCTCCAGTAATCCGGCAGTTTCCCATTACCTGTGAAACTGGTCCAGGTGAGGTTGCATATGTCGTATCCCCTACTTTCCCGATACCTTCCTTAAGCCACTGCAGTTGCAGCCTTCCTTTCACCAATTTCATTGTATGCATCTTCAGGTAGTCCTTCTGGTCATGCCATGGGATCTTCTGGGGTCTACTATGTCATGGTGACAGCATTGCTATCACAACTATTGCCACAGAAGCGAAACACCCTGAGAGGCAGGTAAGGTCTACATGCCTGCTGGGCATATGAGAGCTGGAACTGAGAGGGCTCCTTTTTTGCTCTTCTGTCCTGTAAATAAGGATACCTTTCCCCATTCCCATTTCCCTTTAAGGGGAGGATATTGATACTAGACGATGGAAGAAAAAACATATCTAAACATTGTCTCAATTCACTATCTCATTTTCAGGTAGTTGATGTTTTTGTTTGTGATAATTGATGCCACAATTCACACATTAAGTATTATCTATATGCAACATGAAATAAACTGTGTAGTTATACAGCAGTATTAAAGCTGATTATAAATCAGCAATAACTTTCATGAAATCAAGATCAAGATTCAAAATTGAAGCATTATACAGGTAGTCCTTGACTTATGACCACAATTCAGCCCGAAATTTCTATTGCTCAGTGAGACATTTGTTAAGTGAATTTTGCCCCATTTTATGACCTTTCTTACCGCAGTTAAGTGAATCACTGCAGTTGTTAAGTTAGTGACATAGTTTTTAAATGAATCTGGCTTCCCCATTGACTTTGCTTGTCAAAAAGTTGCAAAAGGTAATTGCATGACCCTTGGGCATGGCAACAGTCATAAATATGACCCAGTCACCATGCATCTGAATTCTGATCACATGACCATGGGGCTTCTGCAACAGTCATGTGAAAAACGTTCATAAGTCACTTTTTCCAGTGTCGTAACTTTGGTCAGTAAAAGAACTGTGGTAAGTCGAGGATCACCTGTATTTCTGGAAAATTGGATTTTGTGGAGTTTCAGTGTCATCCTTCCACTGATTTTTTTTTTCAGTTGATTTTGGGAACCTTTGACAAATGTGTGCGTCGAAACATAATTATGAAAACATCTGACTGATTAACTTGTTTCAGGGAATCATCTATTTGTGAGGAGGTGCCACACAAAAGGAGATAACAAAATGTATTTTTTGACTGCCAAACTGATTAGATAAATTTATCTAATCATAGAGTAAGTGAAGCCACAGCAGACATCTTGTCAGTTTAACACATATACACAAACATGAATATCCATAGGATAGTCAAAAAAGTCAGGATGAGGGCAACAGTGGAATGAATAAAGTTCTGCCAGGTTTGTATGTATGCATATGTGCAGAACATATAAAAAACAGACAGAACTTTGATTTCACTATCCTGGCTACTATCTTGACTCTTTTTAAATCACATTGTACACTGTGGCACCCCTATACACCATATAAAATCTCAAAGCTACAGGTGGTTCCAAAATCTTGGATGCAATCCCAAAATCCAAATGCTTTTAAATATAATTTTATTAAAGTTTTTTTTAAAGGAAGATTAAAAACTAATACAACTAAGAAAAGAAGAAAAATAAAAAAGAAAGTTAAAAGTGCAAGGGGGTAAAATAAAAGAAAAATAGAAAAGAAAAAAGAAATAGCTTCCAATCTTTTACAGCAGTTATAAGTACAATTATAAATTCACCTTTTTATAGTTACAATATAACTCTCTATAATCTAACCTAATTCATCAAAACTGTAAATTATAAATTCATTTTTTTGTTTAAGTAAAACATCCATTAGAGGTTTCTAGGCAGCAATATATCAATAAATCTTTTCTCTGATCAAAGTGGTCAATTTAGCTATATTAGTAAATTTCATCATTTTTACTAATCATTCCTCTATTCTGAGTAGTGCCAAATTTCTTCATCTTTGCGTATACAATAATCTTGCTGTACTTATATACAAAAACAAAGTTCTATGCCTATGGCTTCTAACTGTTCATCAATCCCAAAATACAAAATTCTGGTTAAAATCTTCTGAAACTGTCTGTCTGTCTGTCTGTCTGTCTGTGTCTGTCTGTCTGTCTGTCTGTCTGTCTGTCTGTCTGTCTGTGTCTGTCTGTCTGTCTGTCTGTGTATTTGAATCAAGAATTTTCTAGGTTTTTTTATACATCCACCAAACATTATAAAATATCCTTTCTCATTAATACCTCCAACATAAATATGCAGTGCATTTGTGTATTCTAAACACCAAAGCTCAAAAAACCAGGTGAGCGCAAAGGAAGCGAAGGTTAACACAATCGCAAATCATATAGTCCTTCCCTACTCCACTGCCCTTTCAAAAGTTCACCCCTCTGCTGAGATAATTAGCAAAAAGAGAATTGATGTTTATATTTACATTCATTGGCAAAGAGATTACAAGAGAATAAGCAGGCATTTATTCTGTGAGGGGAGGAGAAAACAGGACAGCAGAAATTGCCTAGATATTACTTGTCCCCTATCTCTTGCAGAACAGAGATTAGAGAAGGGATTACAAGAGAGTAAGCAGTGTGTGCCTGCTTATTCTCTTTTAATCCCTTCCTGTCCAATCTCTCAGTGCTGAAAGTGAAGGAAACCCCTCCCCCCAGCAAATCAGCATAGGACAACGCATACTGACTCTAATGGCAATTGTGTGACTGAGAGACACTGTGAAGGTCAGACAGATATTGGTTGTAGTTATTTTTTCAGCACTGTTATAATATTAAACAGTCACAAAACAAAGCAGTTGGTGAGAACTATCTGCATTTAATTAATTTACTGTAGAATTAGCTAAATGAAATCTTGTTATTTCCTGTTCTGGCACAACATTCAAAGGATAAATTGGACTTTAGTCTAAGATGTCCCTCTTGAGTGCAATTAAGAACTGCTTTTGCCCTGAAACTTTCCATCCTCCCCATTCCAGGTGTCTGCATGGTCTTCTTTGGGCAGGATTCTGGGCTATACAAGTCTGTGTCTGCTTGTCCCGAGTGTTCATTGCTGCACACTTCCCACATCAAGTGATTGCAGGTGTTATTTCAGGTAAGCTATTCCTAGTCTTGAATAAATAAAAGAATAAAACCCTGTAAGTAAATATCAAAAGAGAATGCCAACTCAATGAATGATTGACTTATTCTACAGGCATGCTGGTGGCTGTGGTTTTTGAACAAGTCCATTCCATCTACACTGCCAGCTTCATGCGATACGTTGGAACCATTGGCTTCCTCTTTGGTTTTGCCTTAGGCTTCTATCTGCTGCTCAAGATGCTGGGTGTAGATCTCTTATGGACACTCGAGAAGGCCCACAAATGGTGTGAACGGCCTGAATGGGTCCATATTGACACAACCCCTTTTGCCAGTCTGTTACGCAATCTGGGCATTTTGTTTGGGCTGGGATTTGGACTCAACTCCCCAATGTATACAGAAATGTGCAAAGGGAAGCAAAGGCAAGGGCTGATCTTCCATTTCAGTTGCATCATTTTTTCATTGCTGGTCCTGCACCTGTTTGATTCCTTTGAACTACCCACTGATCAGGAGATCCTTTTCTACATCCTCTCATTCTGTAAGTGCACCTGCGCCCATATCTGTGCAGTGGCCCTGATCCCCTATAGCATTTTCTGCCTCCTTCAGCCAATGGACAAGAAAGATTTATAAGGAACAAATGTCCTGCAATAGAGAGCAACTTTGGACATGTATCTTCAACTCTGAAGACTAAAGGTTTATAAACTAAGATATGTTGTTGTCTCTTTTGTGGATGATTAAACAGAATCTTAATCCCTTCCATATACTGATGAATATAGCTGTCTTCAGACAGAAATGATTTGATATCCTGGCTGGACAGGGAGGAAAAGCATAGATAGTTTAACCAGAAAATAAAGCTGAGTGGCATCTGGGATATCTCTTAGAAAAGCTTCTGAGGAATTCCAACCAGAACAGAAGACTAACTTACCTGCTAGTTTGCAAACAAGCGAGAAACAGTTACAATCAGAGTTTTAATAGTAGCCTGGAAAAACTATTTGCTGTATTTGCATTGTCTGCTCTCCCCCCCCCCCCCCCGGCATTCTGGTTCCTTTTCCATGTTCATCATACATTCTTTTCTCTTTTTCCATGTGAATGTTTGTGCATGTATCTCCAACCAATGTTAGGCACAAATCTTGCTTTTCACCATTTTCTTATCACTTTGGACCAAGTTATCTTATATTTAATCCTATATTTAGGCAAGACAAGAAACAATGGATGGAAACTAATCAAGGAGAGAAGCAACCTAGAACTAAACAGAAATTTCCTAATGGTGAAACAATAAATCAATGGAAAAGCTTTCCTCCAGAAGTTGTAGGTGCTCCATTACTGGAGGTTTTTAAAGAGACTGGACAGCCATTTGTCAGAAATAGTAGAGTCTCCTGCTTGAGCAGGGGTTTGGATTAAAAGACCTCCAAGGTTTCTTCCAACTCTATTACTCTATATTCTAATCAATTTACTGCCATTCTGACGTTGTGATGGAGGCTTTTTCTTTCACTTGTAATCAGATGTTTGGTACAGCATAAGCAGAACCATAAACTATCAGACTGATGCAGGGTTAAATTTGTATACCATTTTTTAACAGCAAAAGGATTTATGCACTTTCTTAGACTCACATTTCTATGCCTGCTTTTCAAAACGTGATTCAGAATCCTATCACAGTATTTCTTGCACAAAGTTATGTACTCAAACAGCTTGAACATAAGCAGGTGAGCTATACGGTAACAGGCTATTACATAAGAAGAAAACTTATGAACCTTCCTCTCATTATTATCATGCTGCCTAGTGGTGCAATGTTTAGACTGCAGTATTGCAGGCTAACGCTGCTTACGGCCAGGAATTCAATCCCGATGGGCTCAAGACTGATTCAGCCTTCCATCCTTCCGAGGTCGATAAAATAAGGACTGATTGTTGGGGGCAAGATGACGACATTGTAAACCGCTGATCCTAAGATATAACAGGGATTTTTAAAAAACCTTCCCAATTTGGTACTTTCCAGGTTAGGAATACAAATTCCAAAATGTCCAACCAACTGAGCCATGCTGAGAATTCTAAGCATACCAGTCCTCGTATATTCAGAGGAGGCCAAATTAGACAAGACTGAGCAAAGAATTATGTCTGTTAAACTCCTTTCCAAATGGTTCAGCAGAAAACAATTTGGGGAAGACAACATACACTATTAGAAACAAGTACATCAGCAAACATCTGCAGTGTTTAATTTGTGATACTGAAGCATTACAAATTTTATGGAACGTGCATCACAACACATCTCTGAAAAATGCAATTCTTCTCTATACCAAAAAACCCTGCTTGGTTTATGGTAAAGCTTCTTCCTACAGATATAACATAGTTTCCAGACATGCTTGTTTTACATATCACACCTCTCTTACATATTTTATCTCTTTCATATCTAGTAATATCCTTCTTTGCGATATTAGACCAGTGATCATTCTTTTCTGCTGATACTGGCATGCTCAAAAAACAAAAAGAGATTATTGTATTATTAAATAGTCCTTAAGGAACAATTATGGCTGAATCATTTGCTTCTCCCTAACTGCATTATTGTCCAGATGCCCAGTCATTGTTCCGAGTTTTATTTTCTGGTGAATGCCTGAAGAAGGGCCTCCACTTCCGATCGTTGGCTCATCCTTGTAGCTTTGCCCTGATAGCGCCCATGTTTCTCTGCTCCTTTTCCTTCCAGTAGTTCAGCAACTCTTGTGGGAAGAACAAGAGGTGAATCAATATGTTCAGTTAGATTGGATTTTCCTTACTCATCAGTTGGGCAATTAACAAAACAACAGACCAGAGCTCCATTCTCAATGGTCGCCAAATTAATAGCTTGATTGTACTTCTTCAACTGGTGTGAATAACTCACCTGGGACCCAGTTTCTTCACTGCTTCTGAAGGCCCTGCCAACAGAAAAAGCCCAGCTGCTTTTTCATCTCCCACAGATAAGAAAAGGAGGGTTTCCTGTTGAAAGGATAGTGTTTCAGATCTAATGCTGCTAAACAAATTCTTTACAAGTACTATTAAATCACTGCTCAAGGGTGCCACTGTATAGGAATATTTAAATCAGGATTTTGCTGATGATGGGAAGTCAAATTCATTAGCAGGTCCCCTGCAAGTTTTATGTATCACTGGTTCCATTCTTGACAGCCATTTCAAGATCTTCGCAGAAGTTATACTTTGCAATTACAACTTGAATTTGTTAGGATGAGATCCATATGATTTGTTTCCCATTAAAAAAACCACTTGTGGATCAAAGGAGGATTACAGGTAGTCCTTGAGTTACAAATATAATGGAGCCTGCCAATTACATTCGTAACCCGAGAATTCACAGGAGTGAATGGTGTAACTTCAATACAATTTTTCGCGAGAAGTTGAAAGGTCTGATTGAACTTTTTTTTTAAAGTTCCATGAACTTCTTTTGTTTCCCTGCATGTTTCTACCATTTGCAACACAGCGTTTTTTAAGCGGCACAGCCAAGAGCAGAGATCAGGCAATGGAAGTTATTTCCTGTTCCATTCTTGCTTGGAGGGGAACCAGGATTAAACGAAGCGCAAAGAGGAATTTCACCCAGACGTTTGAGGTCAGCCTCCCAACCTCCCCGGGCTGCCTCCGGTTCCAGGTTAGAGGTGGAGGCCACGAATAGGATTCCAAACTGGTGGAGTCATGCTTGCAACAAGGGGCGAGCTGGTTCCGCCAACCTGCACTATGCAAAGCTGCAAACGCATTGCTGCACCCTGCACCTCTGCAAAATCTCTGTTTAGGAGATCTTGCAGCAAGTCCGTGAGGAGCGGAGGCAGAACCAGGCCGGCTAAACCTCATTCCTTCCAATCTAGAAGCTAGACGGGGACAGCCAGCTTCCTCTGGGTGGTTTCTTCCCGCTCGCGTCCAAACAGGAGCAAGTGCTACGAAGTGAAGGAAGCTGGGTGGTGGCGTGCCAAGCTCTCCAGCTCCGCGGCAGCGCAATTTGTGAATTCCAGGCAGGTTCGGCACTCAAGCAAGTGGCGGAGCAAGACAGCACCCACTTGTGAGAGAGGCTGCGGCTTGGGGGGCACCCAAATTGTGATCATGTGACTGCAGCTGTGTGTGAATGATGCAACAGTCATAAGTGCAAGAACAGGTCATAAATCACTTTTCCTGAGGTCACTGTATCTTTCAATCATTGTTAAATAATGGTCATTAAGTCAAGAACTACCGTAATTAGGATTGGCAACTCCATTACTAAGAGACATGGTCATAAAGTGTGACCATGCATAGACTTATAATAGCAGTTGCAGCAGTTCCAGTTGTGGTTGTTACATGAATCCCATGCTCTCCTACAATTACATGTTTCAATTTACAATCACCCGCTCTCTTTCCCATTGACTTTCTTTGTTGGAAGCCAGCAGTGAAGGTCACAAATGACAAACACATGACACAGGATGCTGCAACCCTCATAATTGTGAGCTGGTTGCGAAATGCCCGAATTGCGATTACCTGACAATGGGAACACCACAACAGCTATACATCAGGAACAGTCATAAATCTCCTGTTCAATGCTATTATATTACGAATGTTCAGTGCTGTTATATTTCATTGAACAAATGGTTGTTAACAAGGTCTATCTGTATCAGAAGTAGGAACTTCCTTTAAATTTAAAATAGGAAATCTTCAACAAATAAAATATTTTAAAAAAAATTAAAATTCAGAGAAACAAGAAAAGACTCACCGCAGAGCCAAATTCATTTGCAATTATATTCATAAACTCAGAGTCACCATCTTTCCTATAGAAAGGAGAAAGATATTCCATGATCCCCTAAGAACAATAGAAAAATTCTTTCCTATTTTTAAAATTTTATAAGAAATAATTCCAAACTTGCACTCTCATACCACTCTCTGTAACAAATCTGTCACCCACACAAAAAGGAAATCATCAATGCCTGGATTGGTTTGATAATTTAATTAGTATTAACTTCAGCTTTTTGGAGATTTAAAATATAACAATGCTAGATGGAGCTTTAAAGGATTTATTATTAAAGTAAAAATAGAGTTCTCAAGACACTAAAATATTCTTGTCGATAACATTAAATATCATTTCATGTTTGTGGGTATATGGGAGATGAAGGTGACTTCCATTATCTTGAATTTCTAATTTCTAACTATCTAAGACATTCGTTGGTTCTATCATACTGACATTGTCAGACTGGTGTTGACTCTTAGCAAACATATAAATAGATTTTCTCATGGTGATCTGCCAAACTAGCCAAACATGAGGAGTCTTTTGCCTCACCTGTGTAAAACAAATACTGGCTGTTGAGCTGAGGTGTTTTTGAACTTCTGCGCTGTAAGAACAGCTAAATCTCTTAGCAAATTCACATTATTCTGAAAAAAGAAGTACATCATGGATGTGTTACACTCAATCAATTCCATTCAGCAAAGATTAACCGACTGAGGAAATGACTGAGCAGAGAAATTCCTAGCAAGGTAAAGAAGGGCAAGGATGCAATAAATGTTACTGAGCTTCTCCATGATCAAGCTATAGTGTACCCATCTGGATTCTAAATCACATATAATTTTGTGCTGAGAGAAGAGACCTTGAATGGTCCTAAAAATAGGTACAATCTGCCTGCAACTGGTTCTCAATCATGTCCTTCTAGAGACTGGACAACATCTTTGCAGATGAGCCAGAACCATTCTGAAAATTGCATAGTCACTATCATTCCTGACTAACCGAACTTCCTCAAACCTGATTTCCATATTCCGTTATTAAACATGCTTTTCTGTAAACTGCTTACCAATGTCTTATTCTAACATAAAGTTGACGGTGTATCTTGTTGTGGCTACTGTAAAGTGAGGCCTGAAACTTTCCATGGCAGAAAATGAAGTGACATAAACGTACCTTCTGAAGTAGTTTCAGAGAGCTCTGCAGCCTTTTCACAGCTTCTACATGTTCTTCGGGACCATTCCTAAAATACAAAGGCAACCACAGGACTCAGGAAAGACTGTATAGTATCTTATTGAGCGTAAGCTTTGAGGAGAAATTTGTGAGAGGAGCAACTTGTGTTAATAGGGGATGCAGAACTGAATTGTAATAGGAATTGCTGTATGATTTTGGAACAATATTTTTTCAGGCTAGGAACAATTTTTCCAAGGCTTACATTACTTATCATGAACATATACTTAAATAAATTATCTGTTCCTCTTAAGTAAATAATTAACCTGTGTGCCATTAATTCAGGATTTAAGAAAAATCTCAAAGTTCAGCTGCTTTTCCTTCTACTGCTTAAGTGGAATTCTCAGGCCAATAAGTCTGAAATAGTCTTCTCTGTGATTGTGTGTAGAGGTGCCCATTAGTGATATACAGAAAATGGAATACTTGCTTAAGCAGTGATGTCAGGGCCTTTTCAGTGGCATGGCTTCGATCCAGACTTTTCAGCACCCGATTGCCAGCAAGAAAAATTAAGTTGGTTTTGTTCTTTTTCCCCTTTTCTGTACCCAAGAGTTTAACGACCTTTTGAACAAACAAATATTGACTCAGATTAAAAGACTTTACAAGCACAAAGAGGCTATTTTTGTTCTGTAGGGCAGTCTGACATGCACATCTGAAGAAATTCAATTTATAAAACTCTTGAATGTGGGGCCTCACCTGCAGGTCACTGAGATTGGAGACATGTGTGCCACAACACATATTGGCATCAATACCTTCAATGCTTATTATCCGAACCGGCCCAGTATGATCATCTGGCAAGCCACGGCTTCTTACCTATAATATAATATCTGGTTAGAGAAGAATACAAAAGTAGTTTCTTTTTCCACTACTGCAGCCCAAACTTACCATCTCAACTTCAGGATCACCCACAGCAAACTCTCGTACCATCACAGGGACCCGAGCTCGAATTTTTTCATTCACACTCTGCTCAAGGACTGTCACCTGATCTACTGTCATTGATGAGGTGTCTAGCTCAATAATGCTTCGCTGACGGCCCAGCTCCCTACAATGGTTAAAGAAAGGCAATATTCCCCTCACTTGTTACAGAGAAAACGTAGATCCACAAAGAGACTTCTTGGCTGTTCCATGATCTTCTTTTGATTAAGAATTAGAGTGGAATGAAATGGCCACAGCAATATTATGCATGTTTATCTGGAAATTACATAGCTTATTAACCCTTGTGCAAATATGAATTGTGGTGAAATCAGACTTTAATCTCATTCACTGGTTTAACATTCTATATCAACCTTCATTTGTTCATTCATTTATTCATTCATTCATTCATGGAATTTCTAAGCTCGCCAATTCCAGAACAACTCTCTGAAGCTTCTCAATAAAAAAAAGATAAAAATAATATCAAATTAAATGAACAATAGCCTGAAGGGAACAAAAGCAAAAACATTCACGAATAATTTAAAAAGGTCCAAAGATACATTGACCCAAGGCCCAGGAAAACAGCTGGTTTTTAAGGGTAATTTAAGGACATGGACAGAGGGGATTGTACAAATATCTGTGGGCTGCAGGATGCTGTTCTAGAAGCAGGCTGGTTTCTTGAATATCCTTGATGACACTGCTTGATTGACATGACCCAAAACAAGCCAACTCTGTTGGCTCATAAGAGACAGGCAGACACTATAGCTGACAGTCCCTCAGATAACTAGGTTCTACACCATGTAAGTCTTTAAATGTGAAAACAATACCTTGAATTGACTATGGAACCTTACTGGTAATGCAGCTTGAGGGATACAATTGTTACAAAAGCATAGCAAGATCTGCCTAGCACTGGAATAGCTGCCATTTCTGCATAGACTTCAAAGGCAGTCCCAAGTAGCACATTGCAAAATCCACTTGCAAGGTGATCAAAGCATGCATGATTATAGGGAGGACTTCCTAATCCTGGAACAAGTGCAACTGCACAAGTCAAATTTGCACAAAGCCCTTCCTGACCACAAGTGCCATTTGTTCTTCGAGCAGGACCTGAGATTCCAAGAAAACTCCCAGATTATGCTCCAGTCTGAATGGGGCACTGCAATCTCATTCAGAACCAGAGATGAGAGATCTCCTGAACTGGGTAGTCCAAGAACCCACAGTCGCTTGATCTTGCTAGGGTTAAATCCATCCAAATTCCTATAGCCTCCAGGCATTAGAACAAGACTTTGATAGCATTGCTTGGATGGCCGGAGTCAAGATGTACAAAACCACAACCTCTCTCAATGGCCTCATATAAATATTAAACAAAAAGGATGACAGTGTCAAACTCTATGGCATCTCGCACATCAGGAGCTTCAGACTTGACCTCTCAACTCCCATCAATATTGAGTGGACCTGGACAGTCTAGAAAAATACCACAATCAACAGTATCAAAAGCCACTGAGAAATCATGAAGGGCCAGGATGGTTGAACTATTCCTATCTAGGCTGCACCATAATTGTCAACAAGCATAATCAGTGATTTCTCAATACAATGCCAACTGAAAAGGTCCAGATTATCTTTTTATTCCAGGGCCCCATGTAGTTGCAGTCCAACTATTTTCTCAACAATCTTTCCCAAAAAAGGGAAGTTGGAAACCAGACATAAAAATGTCTGGGATTATTGGGTCTAGCAATGATCTCTTAACAAGAGGACATATCACTATCTCCTTTAAGGCCAGCAGAATTACCCCTTCAAGAAGGCAAACACCAATACATCATTTAAACCATATATCATCATCTAGGGGAACAAGGATTTAATAAACGGGTCAGCAGATTAATAGTCCTGAAGATTGTGTCCACTTCCTTTTCAGTAACTACATCAAACTCTTCTCAACTAACAGAGCAAAATCACGCCTCTGTTACTGCAAGTTAGAGCCCAAATCTATGCAACTTTATCTGCAAAGATAAAGATATTCTTCCCAGTAGTCAAACAAAAGATCTTGGGGCTTATCTTTTCCCAGCAAAGAACAGGTCATGCAAAAAAAGGACCTCTGGATCTTTATCCTTATTCACAATAAGAATAGAGAAAATTATATTTTGCCAATATTACTACCACAATATAATCCCTAATATGGGGTCTTACATATGTTTGGTTGGGTCACTCTTCATCTTCCTCTAGGCATCTTGCTCTAGGCATCTATGCTGATGATTCAGTTCCTGGCAAAAAACAAGCAACCTCTAGGGATAAGGTACAGAAACAGACCTCATAAAGACAATCCAATCTAAGCCCTTGTCACTTGCCACTTCAAGCAGAGACTAAGGCCTCAAACATTCAACATATCCTTGGTAAAATACCAATCCCTCTGGGAGACCTATTTGCGTTCTTCAGGTTCCTGAGGCAGACAGTCTTACTTTCCTACAGGGAAAGGGAGAACAGCAAGCTGAAAAACAGCAAAGGACTGATGGTAATATCCTCAATCCTCAGATGATATCATAATTGGCCAAGACAAAAACCAGATAGACCCTTGATTATTTGGTCAAGTCCATGGTTGCCTTGAATTCATCAGGTAAAAAAAGGATTATTTTCTACCTTTTCTTTAAAAACTACTTGCACCTTTAAGACAGAAAATGATGATATTCTGCTCTTTCCAATGGCTTCAAGAAACATTGAAAGTATATTTTTGTAGTGGGAGGGGAGGTGGAGAGGGAGGTTTGTTTTTTGCTTTGTGTGTAATTTAAAAAAAGAATACTGTAGTTCTCTAAACATAATTCATTAACTAGAAATAGCTAAAGTAACATCAGTATGTAGTTTTATAAAATTAGCAGGTTACTTGTGGAAAAATCAGGGGGAGACCACAATCTACTCCTTGGTAAGCTAGAAAAAGGTGGAATAGCCAACATCACCACCAGATGGATTTGTAGCTGGCTGGCAAACCGTACTCAATGAGTAGTCCTCAATGGTACTACATCCACATGGAGAGAAGTAAGCAGTGGGGTATCACAAGGTTCTGTCTTAGGTATTCTTCAATATCTTCATCAATGACTTAGATGAGGGAACTGAAGGGGAAATCATCAAATTTGCAGATGACACCAAATTGACAGGAGTAGCCAACACCCCAGAAGACAAACTCAGTATCCAAAAAGATCTTGACAAACTTGAACAATGGGCCCTATCCAACAAAATGAGTTTCAATGTGGAGAAAAGCAAAGTTTTACATTTAGGCAGGAAAAATCAAAGGTACAAGTACAGATTGGGCAAGACCTGGCTTAAAAACAGTAACTGTGAGGGACCTTGCAGTCCCAGTGGACGATCACTTAACCATGAGCCAGCAGTGTGCAGCAGCAACCAAAAAAGCTAATACAATCCTGGGTTGTATAAACAGAAGCATAGAATCACGATCACACGAGATATTAGTACCGCTTTATAAAACCCTAGTAAGACCACACCTAGAATACTGCAGTCAATTTTGGTCACCATATCACAAAAAAGATGTCGAGAGTTTGGAAAAAATTCAGAGAAGAGCAACTAAGATGATCAAAGGCCTGGAGACTAAAACATACAAAGAATGGGTGTAGGACTTGGGTTTGGCTAGTCTAAAGAAAAGAAAAAATAGGGGAGACACGATAGCAGTATTCCAGTACTTGAGGGGCTGCCAAAAAGAAGAGGGGGTCACATTATTTTCCAAAGCACCAGAGGGCAGGACAAGAAACAATGGTAGGAAACTGATCAAAGAGAGAAGCAACCTGGAATTAAGGAGAAACTTCCTGGCAGTGAGGACAATTAACCAGTGGAATAGCTTGCCCCCAGAAATCGTGGGCGCTCCATCACTGGAGATTTTTAAAAAGAGGCTAGACAGTCACTTGTCTGAGATGGTATAGGTTCTCCTGCATGAGCAGGGGGCTGGACTAGAAGGCCTCCAAGGTTCTTTCCAGCTCTATTCTATTCTATTCTATTCAATATTATTGGAAAATCTAAAAAAACGAGCCAAAAGTTGTATCCATGAGATCTCCAATTTATAATCAGTCTGAAGACAGACATGGCAGACTGAATACATCAATTTACATACTGGGGAAAAAGTCAGCTGAATCCAAATTACCTAATTGGGGTGAATAAAAAGCTTGAAACTTAAAAATCTACTTTCGGGTAATAGAACATTATATTCTTTAGCTTCAGAATATGCTCTGTCAGGCATTTCATCAAAGAAAGGTAAAAAGGGCAGGTGATTTTTGTGTATTGTTAAACTACGAGCCCCACCATAGCTTTTTTGTCCCAGAATCCTTATGGTAAAACAATGCCTTTATTATATACTAATATATTCAACTCTATAATCTTCATCTTAAGATTTATTCTCAGCTGCAATCCTAATGGATGCAACCCTTACTTTAATACTTTTTCTCCATTCCCTAATTTACGGACCCTAGTCTAAATAAGAATTCCAATAACTCAAAAGCATATACATACATTTATGCATTTTTATTTGTCCTAATTAAAATATTGCCAACAGTGGATTTTTATTTTCTAATGAACTATATGTTTATCTGTTCTTTTTACAGAGGATTTTGTTAATAACTACTCTACAGGTTTTAAGTCTGTCAGCATTACCTGAAAGAGTTACATTTCTACAGATTTTGCAACTTACCTCTGCTCTAGTTTTAGAATCCACAAGCAAGGAAGGAAAAGAGAAGAGCTGCATCCTGCTTACCATGATGTTGTCTTGCATCCAAACATCAGATCTGCAAGTGCTGTGATGAGATGTTGTCCTGAAACAGATAATTATTCATCAGCTATTCAAACCCTTTCTATTGGGTTTCTGTAAGTATTCTGTATTATATCACCCAAACTGATGGACATCACATGCATCAATTCTTCACCTGAATGCTGCTGCATATGGTCAAACCGCCGGTCCCAGTCCAGCACCAGTTGTACCTTAGTTCCTGGCTCAAGTGGTGTCTGGATAAAGTGTAAAGCATCTGGACCTTGTCGGGTGACTCTGAGAACAGGGATATCATTAATAAATCCCTGGTCATCAGGCTGGAATGAAGAAATTTAAAGTTACAATCCCAGCTTCTGAGAGGGAAAAAACACCCTCAACAAGATGTATAAAAGAAACAAATTTAGTTCATAAATACTTTATTTGTGGGAAGGCTCTGGGAAAAAATTAATAAATGCTATCCTTTCCATAGATATCCCAAAATAAATGTTATTAATACAAGAGGAACAATGAATGATTGCACAAATAAAGGCATTGCTCAATCATTTTTATATTATTAATTACTTGAAATAAAAGTTTCAATTATTATGAATCTCATACCAAAGGTTTTTAGGAAGAATCAGTCACTCCAGAATTTTCAAACTATGTAACATACCTTAGTGCAATCCAAGCCTTTCTATTTTATGTTAAAACTGTTTTCAATACAACTTATTCTTGAATTACCTCATTAAGTATCTAAATACAAATAAGCATATTTAAAAGTAAAAAAGAAAATCATGTATTCCTAACGTATATTGACCAATTAAATTTTTGGTTTTAAAAACAGAAAGTTATACTTAATATCAAGCAACATATTAAGAAATATATAATAATTTACAAGTCTAAAATAGTTTGAGAACAATTATTAGTACCTGCCCTCCACCCTCTGGAAAAAGAATAGTGTCTTCCAGGATGACATGGAAACCTTTCAAAATGTTCTTTCCACTAATTTCTGTAGATACTTTTGCCGGGCAGCAGGAGACCACCTGGGTAGTAAGCTTAACGGGAAAAAGGAAGGGATCTTTAGTTTTGGTAGAGGCAACTATCACATAGAAAATTGAGATTAAAGAGATGTATCATGTGCAAGCCAAGAGTGATGAACAATGAGAAAAACTATGTTTTTAATAATAGTCTTCTTGTCTGTAAATTCCTGGGGAGAACTGCATACATTTTGTAGCAATTATTACATTCAGCAAATGATCCACTTTTATTTCAAACTTCCATTTTAATATTTCTGTACCGCATTTTAATTCTGTACCATGTATGCCAGCTTCAGAATCCACAATAAATCCATTTTATTACGGTATATAAATGATACTTTTTAAAGATGTCCAATTTCACTTTAGTTGCCTTCTAAATGCTTCACAGATTAGAAATATTTTAAAATGAGACAAAAAAATATAGATGTGGCCTAGAGGCACTTTCCAATTAATTACAGTGAGTCATAACTCTGCTCATAGACAAGTTATTCATGGGCAAAGGGCAGTTAAGCCTCACTCTTTCCTTTTGCTTTCCTGGGCTTTCCTTTCCTACTGACATACAATGTATAAGCAACTGATTTTTACATCAGCATATTGTATTGTGCAAGTAATTAAATATATTCTGTATTACAATCCATTGTCCTATTAGTTGCATTAGAGTAAACTATAATAAGGAAAGCACGGAATAGCAACAATTGCTTAGGGAAGAAATCAGGCCTATCTAAGAATCATCTGTTGTATATAGAACTGTTCCTTCATTTAACGGGAATAATGGGCTATTTGGGGCTCAAAAAGCCCTGTAGGTTTCTAAAATTCTGCATCTGTTGAATACAGAGGAACTCTGCAATTATTCATTTCAATTTGTGTCTTTCCAATTCTGGATAAGGCCCCTTATCTCCAGTTCTGGAGATTGGAAAGATTACACCAAGAATCCTTCTCCAGCGCAAAGGGATGCAGAATAAAACTGTAAGCATTCATCCTCCCCCCCTCCCCCACGAATAGCGGCAATGACCACGATCTCATAGCCATCACTCGCCCGCATCCTTCCGCACCTGCTGAACCCAGCTGTCGCGCTGGCACATAAACGCCATGCAGTCCCTGAAGTTGGCCAACCAGGAGACAGGAACTATCGGCGCCTTTTCTCTCTCCGAAACAACGCACATGCGCGACTGGCGGCCTAAGGCAAACAGCAAAGGACATAATTGTTACGTTTTTCCAAGCTCGCTATGTAGGGAGGGCGGGGCCAACGTTGGCCAATGAACTATTTGTGTGTTTCGTGACCTAAGAATTAACTTTAAAGACTGGGCAGCGAGGACGAGCGCGGGGTAGAAGGCTGAGCTCAGTGAGAATGTTCACGGGGCTGTTTTCTCTCCTTGCGGGGGGAAAGGCGGAATAAAACATATTTGCTGCTATTAAAAAAAATAAAAATCTAAAGGGACCTTGGAGGTTTTCTAGTCCAACCCCATTTCAGACAGTCTTTTTAAAAGCCTCCAGTGATGGAGCACCCACACCTGAAGGCAAACCGATCCACTGGTTTATTCTTCTCACTGTCAAGAAATTTCTCCTTAGTTCTAGGTTGCTCCTCTCTTTGGTTAGTTTCCAACCATTCTGGTGCTCTGTAAAATAGGTTGACCCCCCTCTTCTTTGTGGCAGCCCCTCAAATGTTGAAACACTGTTATGTCACCCCTACCCCTTCTTTTCACTAGACTAGCCATACCCAATTCCTGCAACAGTTCTTCATATGCTTTAGCCTCCAGTCCACTAATCATCTTTGTTACTCTTCTCTGCACTCTTTTCAGAGTCTCAACATCTTTATTATATTGTGAGTGACCAAAACTGGATGCAGTATTCCAAGTGTGGTCTTACCAAGGCCTTATAAAGGGATACTAACAGTTCACGTAATCTTGATTCTATTCCTCTGTTAAAGCAGCCTAAGACTGCATTAGTTTTTGGTGGCTGCAGCACACTACTGGCTCATACTTAAATGATCATCCACTAGGAATCCAAGATCCCTTTTGCAGTTATTGCTATTGAGCCAGTTTCCACCTATTCTATACCTATACCTTTGTTTTTTCTTGCCTAAGTGTAAAACCTTACTTTTCTCACCACTGAATTTCATTTTGTTAGATAGGACCCAGTGTACAACTCTTGTCAAAATCCTTTTGGATATTGAGCCTATCTTCTGGGATGTTGGCTATTCCTGCCAGCTTGGTGTTGTCTGCAAATTTGATGAGTTCCCCTTTTATTCTGTCATCTTAAATCTTTTATGAAGATATTGAAGAGTACTGGGCCTAAAGCAGAACTTTGAGGTACCCCACTGCTTATTTCCCTCCATATGGATGTAGTTCCGTTAAGGGCTACACATTGAGTGCGGTTTGTCAGCCAGTTACGAATCCATCTAGGGGTGATGCTATCTATCCCACATTTTTCTAGCTTACCAAGAAGTAGGTTGTGGTCTACTTTGTCAAATGCCTTATTACTTCCTATATCGATTTCTCCTCACATCCATTATTGTTGTTGTTTAGTTTTATTATAGTCGCCCATTCAAAAAACTCTAAGCGGCTTACAACATCAAATATACATAATTTAAAATCATTAATGTAAAGCATAACAGCCTAGGCAAAAACAACAGTAACAATCCATGATTCATTGTTTGTGATTTTGTTCTTGTGAAAACATAAGAGATCTCGCTTTACAAGCTTCCAGCCTTGGGATCAAACAGTATTTTTAAGATTGGGAAAGCTCCTTGCTGAGGATGTTATCAAAGCCTGATTTTGTATATCATTTAAAGAGAGGTTTGTGTAATGATTGCTAACAGAACAAATCACAATTAACTACATTTATATAGCAGGGTAATATAATGTGTAGGCCCGGGACTGGAGAAATCAGAACTACTACTAAATGATAGCAAAGAGTAGAGTTTTCTCAATATATTTGTTGTGTCAAGTGGTCTGAATTTTTTGCAGCCCACATCTATTAGCCCAATAGTTTATGGTTCCTATAGCATTTGGCTTAATATTGTAGTCAGGAGCGATGGGCGGCATATAAATTGAATAAATTTGTATAGATCGGTGTTTATCCAGTTTTAAGATGTATTGACTTCTACTCATAGAAAGCTGGCTGGGGAATTCTGGAAATAGAAGTCCATCCTAAAATTGCTGAAGTTGAGAAAATGTGGTATAGAGAAAGAATTAAAGGCATGGGGAAATCATAGTTGAGGATTGGATCTCCATTTTAGTTTCCATTTTTAAGGCGAGAGAGTTGTCCCTGCTGGTCTCCATGTTTGTAGCCCAGATCTGACAACCCTAGCATAAGAATTCTGCTATAAAATCAAAAAAAGTTTAAGATTGTCACCAAGAAGCATGCTAAAGGAAAGATAAATATGTTTCCCAATTAAGCTAGCATAAGGGAAACAACCATAGAATTTTGTGCTAGGGAAATGGTTCACTAAAATACTGCCTTCTTCTAGAATGGTATGATTATGATTATGATTATTATGGTTAATCTTCAATTCGATTCACAGTCTAGGACTGATAAAAACTTAACAGTTCAAGTCCTAACCAAGAACCTAATCAAGATGCTGTTAAGGTAATGTCTGAGTATTTAGGCAGTTCCGAGTAGGGTGGGTTTTTTTGCAAGGTCAGGATATTCAGGTCTAATAAGTTCAAAATTTCCACGTATCTAGGCAGCTCTTTGGGTATTGCTCCAAGGGCTCCTATTATTATTGGTACACCTATTGATTTCTTCTCCATAGTCGCTCAACTTCAATTTGCAAATCACGATATTTTGTTATTTTTTCTATATGTTTTTCCTCAATTCGTGCATCCCCTGGTATTGCAATATCAATGAAACAGACTTTTTTCTTTTCCACAATAGTGATGTCAGGCGTGTTGTGGGCCAGAGGTCTCTCTGTTTGGATCCGAAAGTCCCACAGGATCTTGACTTGCTCATTTTCAAGAACTTTGTCAATTTGGTGTTCCCAGTAATTTTTGCTGCATTTGAACCCAAACTTCTGGCAAAGCTTCCAATGTATGATTTTGGCAACTCGATTATGACATTGTAGATAATCAGTCTGTGAGATTTTGCTGCAGCAACTGATAAGGTGATCCACTCTTTCATTTTTTTCATTGCATAAGCGACATTTGCTGTTGTTACTGACATGTTGAATTTTTGCTTTCATGGAATTGGTCTGCAAGGCTTATTCTAGGGCAGCCAAAATGAAGCCTTCAGTTTCTTTATTTAGCACCTCTGAGATCAACCAGTTCCATGATAGCTTTGTATCTACCTTTCCTTCAATGTCTTTCAGGCATTGACTGTGCATAGGATTCTTTTTCCAGTTAGAAACCCAATGCTCAGTTGTTTCCTTTTGATATTCTACTTTCAATCTTGTTGTTTTCAAGAGGTTTCCCTTTTTCACCTCCTTCAACAGAGGCTCTTTTGCTTTTTATTTATGTAGTCATTTAAGCCATGTTTTTCCTCTTCCATAGTTTGTTTCACCTGTAATACTCCTCTGCCACCCTGAGATCTAGGCAAATACAATCGTCAACATCACTTTTTGGATGCAGGGCATGATACATTTTCTTGTCTTTCGATCCAAGTTATCAAGTTCTATCTGAGTCCAATCAATTATTCCAGCTATCGTATTACTGGCATGGCCCAGGTGTTAATTGCCTTTATGATATTTCCTCCACTTTGATAATGATGATGATGATTGTTAATTTTCAATTTGATTCAAAGTCTGGGATTGGTAAAAACTTAATAGTTCAAGTCCTAACCAAGGACCTAAAAGCTGTTAAGGTAATGTCTGAGTATAAAGGCAGTTCTGAGTTATTATTATTGTTGTTGCTGTTATTTTGTTGCTGTTATTATTATTATTATAGTTAATCTTCAATTCAATTCATAGTCTGGGAGTTGTACAAACTTAACAGTTCAAGTCCTAACCAAGGATCTAAGAGCTGTAAGGTTGTTGTTGTTATTATTATTATTATTTCCCTGCTTATTCAACAGCTAAGTATTTCCAGATAGTTCCCAATTATGACTAAACTTCAAAGATCAAATAAGGTTGGCCACTCATTGAAATAGAAGGGGCAACACACACTTATAAATGTCTCCTTGAAAGTAAAATCAGCTGAAGCTGAAGTTGATTTTTGATTATTGAATGATCATTTTCTTTCACAAAATTTTACAAAGAGTTTCTTTGTAATTATCCAAATTACAAAGACAGCTATGTGAGTCTTGTTTCTTTCTACACTTAATAGGGAATGGATTATAACAACTCTGCTAAGTCTTTAGGGCCAGCTTCGCTCACAGATTTGGTGCAAAGAGTTGTTTATTAAAGTCATCCAGAAAAATTACATTGCAATAATTTAACACCCATTGAAAACAAATAAATTTGAAACACTTTGACACATCACATCTGCTTCCTTGTCCTAGGCCTTAGTCAATGTGATGTCTAGTCCCATGTCACTGTTGACTGTAGCTGTAGTAAACTTAGGTAGCAGTCCAGTCAGGGAGTTGTGCCTTTCAGCTGTCATCCTAAAATTATTAAGCACATACAGAGAAAGATTAGTATTTTCACTGAGAGAGGAGCATACCCCAAATTTATGAAATGAAATACTTTAAAAATGTATATATCAACTTCTGCAAGCCACTGGAACAGTGGCTTGAAATATTAGTAAAGCACAAACCGTATTCTATCCCAGTTCTCCAGCCATGTTAACTTGCAAATCTGATAAACTGATAATATGGAGTCAAGCAAACAGAGTTCAGAAGTAGTTAAAGATGCTCTTTACTTACATCAAGATCATCCATGGCTGGCGGTGGATCTTTCTTAGTGACTTTTTGCATGAGCTGTAAGGGAACAAGGAGATTAAAGCAAATAGTGTTGCTATTTAATATTGAGAATTGTGGAGGATATTCCTACCCAAATAGTATAGTTAAAATATTAACAGTTATATCATGACAAAGTTATTAAAATATCTACTATTATTCCTGTTAGTCAATGACTAACAGTATTGAATCTGGTTAACTAGATTTATGTTATTCTACTATGCTCTGTAAAAAGAGGGCAAGTTGTTACATGTAGACAATTTCTGAAATCTCAGAATTAGGGAAAGGTTAATATTGTTTTCTCTCTTATTAGAGCCTTTTACCTTTTGATTTTACTCTTTACCTTAATGTGAGCATAAATTTGCATTATTCAATACTTTATATATAAATGGTGCATAAATAATACAAGAAGTTATGGCACGTATAATAACAGCAGCACAATTCCGCTTTGGTAAATCGTGTTTTTGTAGCTATTGCTCATGACATTGTCAAACAGAATCACTGCATTATATATTTATGTAACAATAATAATAAAGTTGGAAGGGACCTTGGAGGTCATCTAGTCCAACCCCCTGCTCAGGCAGGAAATTCTATACCATTTCAGACAAATGGCTGTCCAGTCTTTTCTTAAAAACTTCCAGTGTTGGAGCATTAACAACTTCTGGAGGCAGGTTGTTCCCCTGATTAATTGTTCTAACTGTCAGGAAGTTTCTCCTTAGTTCTAGGTTGCTTCTCTCTTTGGTTAGTTTCCATCTGTTGCTTCTTGTCCTCCCTTCAGGTGCTTTGGAGAATAGCTTGACTCCCTCTTCTTTGTGGAAACCCCTGAGATTGTCAACTCTACAATGAGCATGGCTGCAGCCATTTTTTCTTCTCATTCTAGGTTGCCACATAGAACGGAGGGAGGGGGGTTGCCCAGGTGCTTCATTAGTCAAAATAATCTTCTGTCCCGTGGGAACCAAGGTCATCAGCTGCTCCCGAGACTAGGGACTGGGCATTGCATAAAAAGCCCGCCAAATAATCATATTGGGGGACGTAGTTGCTTGCATAGTTTTATGGGTGGGACATTTAGCTTTGTATTGGGCAATTGTTATTTGTGTATTTGGACTTGGTTTCACTTTTGACTGTGCCGATACTTTGTAACTAATAAACATGTTCTTTGAGGAATTTTCAAGCCTCGGAGTTCTGCTTTATTTGTCTCTGTCTGTTGGAACCATGACATTAAACCAAGTCTCTTAAAACTTAAATTTTCTTTCAGGGTGCTGGGCCCCGACCACCTACCCATCCTTTGGGAGAGTGGTAAAGACTCGGCAAAGATTTGAGGATGAAGGAAAAGAATGGAACCATTGGTGGCTGCAATGGAACTCTGGCTGTCAAAGCGCAAGCAGCCGCCCCAGCCACCAAGGAGACGTCACTGGCGGGCTCGGCCAAAGTCCCGATTGATCCAACCTGGGAAGCTCGTACCGCAGGGAGGAACTATGATCCTAGCGGTCCTCTATCAAGCCGAAGCTGCCCCTCGGCACAGGAGCACTCCTGTTGCCGCTGAAGAGGAACTCCTGTTGCTGCCATCCCAGGGATTTTCATCCACGGCATACTAGAAGGGAAAGGGATCGATTGGAGGGGACAACTCCAGAGACTGGAAGTTCCAGTCCACAGTCCACAGCCCCTCATTTGAGCAGCTGAAAGAGAAGTTCGGCAGATTGGAGGTAAAAGAGACGGTTCCCATCGCCCAGGGTGTGAGCGCCATGGGGGGGAATGCCACGGCCTACCCATCTCTTCCCCCCCCTCGCCAGAGTCCCAGCCCAACTGCGGGAGCCCATGCTGCCTCACCTATTCCCCAGCCAGCTGTGATATCAAGCCCTGTATCCCAGCCCAGGGAAGTCGGCCATGTCTCCAGGACCAACAAGCAGCTCAGAAGCAAGAGCAGGCGGCCCCACCATGATTTGAGCCACCTCCCATCAAGCCCACCTTTGATGGGGACCCCGAGAAGCTATTCTTCTTCCTGAATCAAGTGTGGGCTCATCTAGATCACTACGCTTATGCCTACCTGGATGATGCTCAGATGGTGAATGCTGTGGTAGCCTATTTGGAGGGGGAAGCGTCCGACTGGGTGACCAACCTCCATGATGAAGGGGCTCCTGAGCTGCAGAATGCTAACCTATTCATGGAGCAACTGAGAGGTCGTTTTGAAGATGAATCCCAGGCCCTGTTCGCCGAGAAAGAGATCCATCATCTGAAGCAAAAGGGCTGCCCCCCCCCTAAGGAATATGTTCGTGAATTCAGGCAAGTTGCTGGTTGGCTAGGGTAGTGGCCGGAACGATTATTGATCAACTACTTCAAGCAGGGTCTAGACCGCGACCTACTCCAAGCCAGCATCATTAGGGACTTTCCTAACCAATTGCGTCAGTGGTACAGCATGGTGGCGATGCTGGACATCAAATTGGATCACCCCAGAAATCCAGGCATAGCCAAATCCAAGCCGCCACATGTCCAGGAGAAGTGCCTTTTTGGCCGACGTTCCCAAGCCACCCTGACCACCAGCAACCCCCAGGCACCAGTTAGAGCTCCAATTAAATGCTACCAATGCGGCCAAATGGGCGTTGTGCTGTGGAATGCCCAGCCGCCAGCCCCCAGGTCAGAAGCACACCGGCTGCCACTGCTAAGCCACAAAAAGCCCCCAAAGGAGGAAGGGAAAAGACAAACTGGGCACGACAGGACCCAGCTGTTAGACACCCCCCTCCTGTTGAGCTCGAGGCAAGAGCCCAGCCAGAGCCATTACAGATGCCGGCGCCCTATGACAGTGATGAGGAAGGCGAGGAGGATCCAATGGTAAGTCAACCCATCCCACCTTTTGCCATTCCCGCCAAGATAATAGTACCTAAAACTGGGGCCCAAATGGACTTAAATGTGTTAATAGACTCAGGTTGCACCAGGTGCCTAATTAATCTACCCACAGTGCTCAAGCTGGGGATTTGGGCAAGGGTATTACCCTTAGCCATGAGATTTGAACAAGCTGATGGGTCCCTAATCGGCCATGCACGTGCCATGCACCTGATAGAACCAGTGCAATTGGAAATGGGCCAGCACTGGGAAATCATTCATTTTGTGGTGGTCCCAAAAATAACTAAAGCTGTAATTTTGGGTCTGGCCTAAGTCGACAAGTGGCACCCAACCATCTGGTGGGAGAATGGAGTGAGGAATTTAAGATTGGGGATAGATCCTTTCCCCCCTACCACTTCCAGTGATACAAAAGACTATACCATAAATGAGGCTCAGGACGAACACCCTGAAACACTAAAGGCTATTGTAGAGAAACTGCCAGGAATCCAGCTTGTCCCAACTGAATACCGTGATTTAGCCAAGGCTTTTAGTAAGAAAGAATGTGACGTCCTCCCCCCTCACCGGGCTATGGACTGTGCCATCAAAATCTTACCCAGGACCAAGCTCCCAAAGCCAATAATGTACTCAATGATGCCCAGAGAGATGAAGGAGTTAAGAGAGTACATTGATAAGAATCTGGCCCGGGGTTTCATCCAATCAGCAAAATCTTGTGTAGCAGCCCCTGTATTGTTCAAAGAAAAGAAAGATGGCTTGCTGAGATTATGTGTAGATTTTAAAAGATTGAATGCTGTCAGCCTAGAGAACATGTATCCCCTCCCCTTAATGAAGGACATGTTAGCCCACCTGGCAAAGGGGAAAGCTTTTACAAAGTTGGATTTAAGGGAGGCTTATTACCGAGTCTGGATTAAGGAAGGGAACAAATGGAAAACCGCCTTCAATTGCTCCCTGGGAAGCTTCCAATTTAAAATGATGCCTTTTGGACTACAAGGAACTTCTGCTGTATTTATGCAGTTAATCAACCAGGTGCTCCATGATCATCTGTATAAGGGGTTTTTGGTTTATCTTGATGACATTCTCATTTACACTGAGACTATGGAAGAGCACATTAAATTGGTCCATGAAGTGCTGAGGAAATTGCTGAAGGCTAAACTTTATGCAAAGTTTTCTAAATGTGAGTTTCACCAGACATGCCTTGACTATCTACGGTACCGAATTTCAAATGAGGGGATAGAAATGGATTCTGCAAAAGTGAAAGTTGTATTGGAATGGCAACCCCCTTGCACCCGTAAACAACTTCAAAGCTTTCTGGAGTTTGCTAACTTTTACCACCAATTTATCCCCTCTTTTGCAAAGATAGCCATGCCAATAACCAACTTATTGAAACGGGAAGAGGGGGGGAGAAACCCCGACCTTGTCAGCCATTGCCATGGTCCCTAGAATGTCAAGCGGCATTCGAAAACTAAAAAGACTCTTTGCAGCTGAACCTGTTCTCAAGCACCATGATCCTGAAAAGCAATTCATCATTCAAGCCAATGCGAGGGACGTGGCTGTGGGTGCTGTTCTCTTACAAAAAAATCACCGGGGAGAATTACAACCCTGTGCTTAAACTTCCCGGAAGCTAACCGAAACGGAGAGGAGGTGGGCTGTTTGGGAGAAAGAGGCTTTTGCAGTGCGATGGGCATTACTAACGTGGTGTCATTTTTGGGAAGTGGGGGAGATACCTTTTGAAGTATGGACTGATCATAAAAATTTGGAAGCTCTGAAACCCTCTGCAAATTATTACCGAAACAGGTCCGGTGGGCTCAATACTTCAATCATTTTAACTTCACCTTAAAGTATTTTCCAGGGAGTAAGAATTTTTTGGCTGATGCCTTGTCTAGAATGCCCCAGTTCAAAAGTCACTGGGAAGAAGTAATCAACTCCATTATTCCCCTGCCACAGTCTGCTTCTCAAATAACAACTAGATCGCAAACACAAGGACCACCTGCTGGTCCTGACGATCGCTTACTGAAGGAACTAAAGGAGCAACTAGAGACTGACTCCTGGTTCAAAGACAACAATCTATTTTAACCCTTAGGGGAGGACTAGCCTGAAAAGGTTCTAAGTTATACCTCCCAGATGGCCTCAGACTCCAAGCCCTTCAGCGGAGTCATGATGGGGGGTCATGTTGGGTTCCTGAAAACATTGCATTTAGTACGGAGGCAATTCTGATAGCCAGGGATAAAAAGAGACATTGAGAGTTATGTGAGGAGCTGTGCTACCTGCGCTGCAGTGAAAAGACATCCTGGGAAGACTTCCAGTCTGACGCCATGATGAGACGGGTGGAAGAAACTGGGGCTCCGGCTTCTTAGCCCGATCGGTCCGGCGACCCCAAGGGGTCGGAAAGTTGCCCTGGAGGGGCAACGAAGAAGAAGGGAAGCTTCGGGAGTTTGGACCAGATGGCAGTCGGTCCAAACGGACTGAAGAAACCTTTCCAAAGGATGGAAGAAAGGCTGCCTTGTAAGCACAGGCAGTCCAAGTCATTGTCAGCTGGGAAAAAAAGTGAGGAGCTGCGGTACTCCATCAAACAGCTGATTGTCAACAGCATGATGAAACTGGGTGAGACTGTTTTTTATTCCTTTTTCTTATGGACTTGGAAATACTGATCCCCTGATTGGGAAAAATCTATGAAGTAAAGACCTCAGAAGGACTAGGGGAGAAGAGAGTTAAAAGTGGCGAGACATTACAAGAGGGGGAAGCAATTTAAGAAATATAAAAGAACACTTAAAAATGGACCTTAGATTGACAAAGAAAACTGTTTAACCTCCAGGACATGGAAAATCTTTTTAGATTTAATTTTTAGGGTAAATAACTTACAAAGAACTTTAAAAGAAAACTTTGTAAAAATCTTTTAAAACTGGATATAGACAATACAGTGTATGAGGACATCTAGTGGTGAAAGGAGATACTACAGTAATACCAAACAATAAAAGAACTTGAAAAGTGTTTGGCCTTGAAACAACACCTGGTGTAAACAAAGTGCCTTTATATGACTTTGCATGAGAAAAGACTCTCTACAATTATATCTGTTGACTCTGGATATAACCAAAACAGGAATTATTTGGAGACAGCGGGCATTTTACATCTGTGATTTGACTGGAGGATTTGGATTTAGCCTAAAGTAGTTGGCTCGCTTTTATGGTTGGATTTTAACCTAAGATAGTTGGGTTTTTTTTCTTTTTTCTCTTTTTTCTCTTGTTTTTTCTCCTGGTGGTTTTGGATCTAGCCTAAAGTAGTTGGCTCTTTTCATGGTTTGGATTTTAGCCTAAGATAATTGGCTCATTTTTTTTCTCTTTCTCATTTGATTTATTTTCCTTGTGGATTTATAAATTTACCTATTTGAAAAATGGGTGCACCAAATCTCACTAGACTTATGAAAAAAACTTCCTCTGCACCTTCTGTTGGAACATCTAGCCCAGTGATGGCGAACCTTTTAGACACCGAGTGCCCAAAAACCGCCTTGCCCCCGGCTCCACCCCCGCCCCGCCTACTCTGCCTTCCACCCCCCCCCGCAGGGCCACCTACTGCCTCCACAGCCCGCCGCTGATCACCCCGGCGGCCCTGCAGTACCATGGTGGCCACGCTCTCTGCTCATGCCCCACAGCATCATCTGCACGTGATGGGGTGTGAGGGCAGAGTCTTGTCCCTGCTGCCCAGCTGCCATGTCCTTGGCTGTGCTGCTCCACATGGGCCGCGCCCGGGGGCCACTCTCCTCCGAGGGGGCTGTTGGTGAGGAGGGGGCCATGTGGGAAGGCAGGGCTGGAGTGATGGCACGTGTGCCCACAGAGAGGGCTCTGCATGCCGCCTCTGGCACGCGTGCCATAGGTTTGCCACCACTGATCTAGCCCAACAAGCCAGGGATTTATTGAAACAATGTTGCGGCATGAGAAAATAAGCACTGCTCAGAGATACAAACCACATTAAAATTAATTCAAGAATCAATACAGAGAAATCATGAAGAGACAAAAAGTAATTTTGATAAATTAAATGAACGAATGCTGGATATAAAGACACAATTTGAAGCTCATCAGCAAATGATTGTTAAAAATGAACAAAGAATTCAGAAAATGGAAAATAAATGAGATGATATTGACAAAAAAATAGAAGTACTAATGCAAGAAAATGGAAAATTAGAACAAGCAAATCAAAGCTTAGAAGAAGCAATTGCAGCCTTGGAAATGGAGAAAGCAGCACACTAAGATTTCAAAATATTCCTGAAGACAGAGAAGAAGATATAGCAGTAGTGATTATTAATTTACTGGCAGAGGCTTTAAAAGCAGATCGAGCAGAGATACAAATGGAGATAGATGAAATATTTCGAATGAATTCAAGCTATGCAAGGAAATATAAACTACCCAGAGAAGTTCATGTAAGATTTATAAAGAAAACAACAAGAGTTGAGATACTGAGAAAAGTCAGAGATGAGCCATTACAATACAAGAGTAAAGAAATTGTGGTGTTAAAGCAGATCCCCAAAAGAGTAAGAGACACCCAAAGATAATATCACTTCTTAACTACAAAGCTAATTGCAAAAGGTATAAACTTCAGATGGCTAATGCCAGAAGGGATCTTAATCAACTGGAATAATACAAGATATCGACTGGACTCAGTTTGGAAGGCACAAGACTTTGATGAAAGAAATCAAGCATTTTTAAATGAAGGAGTACAGTATCAACAAGAGGAGAGAAAAGATCAGAAATAAACAGAAGAAGCAACTGAGGAAGCAATTATACAAACAGAAGAACAGAAAGAGAAGCTTGATCAAGAGAGTGAGGGAATAGCAAGAGAACAGAGGACTACGAGATCAACAAGACCTAAATATAAGTAAATGAAATGGAGAAAAAACGGAATTTTTTCAGTGAATATAAATGGACTGAATTCCCCATCAAAAAGAAATAAATGTTTTAGAAAACTACAGAAACTAAATATAGATATAATTTGTTTGCAAGAGACACATATAAAAAGACAATATTACAAACTGTTGGAATATCCCAAAATTGGGGAACTTTACCATGCATCAGCGCAGCAGAAAAAAAGGGGTATAGCTGTATATATTAAACAAACAATAGACTGTAAAATGATTTATTCAGATGAAGAAGGAAGAATTGTGATGGTAGAAATATTTCTACATCAAAAACAAACATTGTTGGCAGTAATATATGCACCAAATAATAAACAGGAAGAATTTTATTAAAATCTCCATAGAAAAATAACAGAAATGGAGTATCAAAATATTTGCTTAGTAGAGATTTCAACACAATAGTGGATGGGACATTAGATTATAAAAGTAGCAAAACAGGAAAAAGTGGAAGAAAAAGATTACCTAAGACTTTTTTTAATATGCTAGAGGAAATTGGGGTACAAGATGTCTGGAGGGAAATTAATCCAGGAAAATTACAATGCACATTTTATTCAAATAGTCATAAATCCTGGTCCAGAATTGACATGATTTGGATGATATCTGAATTGAGGACATATGCAGGAGATTGAGATAGAACCAGGTACATGGGCAGACCACAACCCCTTAAAAACGACATGGAAAGGAATATTAAAAAAACTAAGATGGACTTTGAATCAATCTATATTAAAAGAAAAAGAATTTATAGAACTAGCAACAAAAGAAATGGAGTTTTTCTTTAAAGAAAACAAAAAAGAAGATACAACATTACAAAACATATGGGATACAGCCAAAGCATACTTTAGAGGTATAGCTATAACATACATGGCGAAAAAAAATAAACATAAAAGACAACAATACATATTATTAAGGGAAGAATTTGAAAAATTAGAATCAGAACTGCAAATGAATCCGCAAAAGAAGACACTGAAAAGAGAAATGGAAACAATAAAACATAAATTAAATCTGTTGGATTCAGAAAAATTGGCATAGCAAATTAATAATAGCAGAAAGACTGAAAAGATTTTTAACTGAATTTATATATTCAGACTAAAATGGATTTTTACCAAAGAGACAAACTAAAAATAATTTAAGAGTGATAATGGATATATTGGAATACTATGAACTACATCCAGGGAAACAATTGGCACTAATATTTTTAGATGCCCAAAAGGCATTTGATAATGTTTTCTGGCAATTTATGATTCAGCAATTAAAAATAATGGACTTTGGATAAAACTTTATAAATATGATTAAAACAATATACAATAAACAAACAGCGAAAGTGATTGTAAGTGGAGATTACACAGAGAACTTTGAGATAAGAAAAGGTACAAGGCAAGGATGTCCATTATATCCATTGTTATTTATTTTAACCTTGGAAGTTCTAAATAGAAATATTAGACAAGAAATTAAAGGACTAGAAATAAAAAATGAAACATACAAATTACAAGCATTTGCAGATGACTTGGTATTTATTTTAGAAGAACCTTTGGAGATGATTCCTAAACTACTGGGAAAGATAGAACAGTATGGAGAAATAGCGGGACTGAAAATAAACAGAGAAAAAACTAAAGTAATAGTTAAAAATTTCTCAGATAAACAAAAAAACCTAATGTCAGAAAAAATAGAACTACAAATAGTTAAAAATGTTAAATACCAGGGAATATACTTAACAACAAGATGTTCAACGATAAAAGAAGATATACAAAATTATTGAACCAAATAAGAGTGGATTTGGAAAAATGGAAAAACTTGCAATTGTCAATACTAGGAAGAATTGCTACAGTGAAAATGAATATATTACCGAAAATTTTATTTCTATTCCAAACAAACTTGAGAAAAAATTCTTTGAAGATTTAAATTCATTAATTTTGAAATTTATTTGGTAATAAAGAAAGCTATAATCAAGATGAAAATGTTATAAGATGCCAAGGAAAATGGAGGTTTTGGTTTACCAGAGTGGGTTTTATATTATCAAGCATCTGTATTAACATGGGTGAAAGAATGGATAATTCTTAGAAACAAAAGGTTGTTATATTTGGAGGGACATGATTTACAATTGGGGTGGCATGCCTTCTTATGGTATGGGAAAAATAAAATTCATAAGTACTTTCAAAATCACTATGTAAGAAATGCATTATTAACAACATGGGAAAAAATAAAATGTAAAATATATCTGAAAATTCCAGCGTGGCTTTCAACAATGAAAGCATTCATACACCCAAATTAACTTAATTTTGAAAAAATCCGGACATACAGAGATATTCTAAATGCTGAAGGAAATTTAAAATCTAAATAAGAAATGGAAAATCAGGGTATCAATCTATCATGGTGGGCACATTTACAAATGCAAGTTAGATATGATAAAGATGTTAAACTGTATGGATTTTACAAGGAGCAAACTTTGTTTGATAAGATATTATTAACTTCTGACGAGAAACTAATTAAGAAAATTTAAAATTTTCTATTAAATTTGAAACTGGAAAGTGAACAAGTTAAAGAAACAATGATAAGATGGGCAAAAAAATTTGGATACTATTTATAGAATTAGAAAAATGGCAAAATTTCTGGGAAAGAAATTATAAACTGACAATGTCAACTTCTTATAAAGAAAACTTATATAAAATGTTTTATAGATGGCACTTGCCACCAGCAAGACTAGCAAAAATGTTTAAAAACATGTCAGATAGATGTTGGAAATGCAAACATAGGTCAGGTACTTATTACCATGTTTGGTGGACATGTGCCAAAGCAAAGAGTTATTGGAAAAAAATACATGCCTGGCTAGAAAAGATGTTGGGAGAATGCGTAGATTTTAAACCTGATCTTTTTTTATTAGGTATAATGTCAGAAAAGACTGATAAACAAAGCATATATTTGATTCTGCATGTTATAACAGTGGCAAGAATTATATTTGCGCAGTATTGGAAAAATGAAAAAATACCATCAGATGAAGAAATAATAAAAAAAATACTAGAATGTGCGGAGATGGATAGACTTGACTCTGAGGCTGAAAGAAAAAGAAGAAACGAAATATTATCAAACTTGGGACTTATTTTATTGATGGCTAGAGGAAAGAATAAAGGACTAGGAACTAAATATGTATTAGTGAATGTAAACTCAGACAGCACGTTTGTTGAACAAATACTACTGAATGTATGAAAAAAAATCAATAAAAATCTTTAGAAAAAGAAAAAGAAAAGAAAAGATGTCCTGGGAAGCCCCCAGGTTTGCTGCAACAAATGGCTGACCCTTCCCAGCCTTGGGAGGAAATAGCCATGGACTTTATAATAGAGTTGCGTGAGAGCAAGGGAAACACGATAATATGGACTGTAATTGATCTATTTTTCAAACAAGCGCATTTCATCACTTGCTCAGGACTTCCCTCTGCCCAGAAGCTAATCATGGAGCCCCGAAACAGATTATTTTGGACGGGGGTCCAGTTTACTGCAAGCTTCTGGAGGGAGTTCGTTAAACTGATTGGGTTGACTCAGGGGCTTTCGTCGGCTTTTCATCTGAGTACAAATGGAGCGGCTGAACAAGCTAACACAATGGTGGAACAGTATCTCAGATGCTATGTTAATTACCAGCAGACTAATTGGGCTGATCTCCTGCCTTTCGCGGAGTTAGCCTACAACAATACTGTGCACAGTAGCACTGGACTCACCCCATTTAAAATAGTAACGGGTCGAGATTTTGTGCCTATGCCTGAGTACCCCCAGGAGCTTCCTACTTCCCAGACTTTGAATCAAAGGGTGACATCTTTCCAGGGGGGTTGGATAAATGTGAAGAAAGCATTGACCAAGGCTACCAAAGTTTACAAGGAGCAGGCAGATAAACGACGCTCCCCTCAAAAACCATTTTACGTTGGGCAATTGGTTTATCTTTCAACAAAATATTTAAGGTTAAAGTTACCCAGTAGAAAAGTTCCTTGGTTCTTTTCCCATCACAAAAATCATAAACCCTGTTACAGTGGAATTGAAACTTCCACAACTGTTGGGAAAAGCCCACCCTGTGTTTCATTGTAGTCTGTTGAAACCTGTGTCTGAATCCTCTTTAAGACCTATTCCAAAGAAGCCGCCGGGTCCAGTAGTGGTAGAGGGGGAGACACATTATGAAATAAAATGAATTCTAGGTTGTACAAGGGAAAGTTACAATACCTCGTTCAGTGGAAAGGCTATCCTGTCAGAAGCTACATAGGTGAAATGTACCAATGTGAAAGTGGACAGTTTAAGAAAAAGGTTTTACGATAAATATCCTCACAAGCCTTGAGGAAATACTTAACATGCTTTTTGTTTCCCCTACAGGAGACTCTTTCTTTTTGAGAGGGGCCAACTGTCAACTCTACAATGAGCATGGCTACAGCCATTTTTTCTTCTCATTCTAGGTTGCCACATAGAACAGAGGGAGGGGGGTTGCCCAGGTGCTTCGTTAGTCAAAATAATCTTCTGTCCAGTGGGAACCAAGGTCATCGGCTGCTCCCGAGACTAGGGACTGGGCATTGCATAAAAAGCCCGCCAAATAATCATATTGGGGAACATAGTTGCTTGCATAGTTTTATGGGTGGGACATTTAACTTTGTATTGGGCAATTGTTACTTATATATTTGGACTTGGTTTCACTTTTGACTGTGCCGATACTTTGTAACTAATAAACATTTTCTTTGAGGAATTCTCAAGTCTTGGAGTTCTGCTTTATTTGTCTCTGCCTGTCAGAACCATGACATTGATATTGGAACACTGCTATCATATCACCCCTAGTCCTTCTCTTCATTAAACTAGACATATCCAATTCCAGCAACCGTTCCTTATATGTTTTAGCTTCCAGTCCCGTAATCATCTTTGTTGCTCTTCTCTGTACTCTTTCTAGAGTCTCAACATCTTTTTTACATCGTGATGACCAAAACTGGATGCAGTATTCCAAGTGTGGCCTTACCAAGGTGTTATAAAGTGGTATTAACACTTCATGTGATCTTGATTCTATCCCTCTGTTAATGCAGCCTAGCACTGTGTTGGCTTTTTTGGCAGCTGCAGCACACTGCTGGCTCAGATTTAAGTTATTGTCCACTAGGATTCCGAGATCCCTCTCACAGTTACTACTATTGAGCAAGGTACCAGCTATATCAGAGGTCCTCAACCTTTTGGCTAACCTTTTGGCTACCAGGGACCGGTTCATGGAGAGAGGTTTTTCCGTGGCCCAGAGGGGGCATAGTTTTGTGTGCTGCCTGCATCCCGTGGATGGGTCTTTGCTTGTTTCTGCGGACCAGTTGCTGGCATGCTGCGGCCCGGTACTGATCCACAGACAGGGGGTTGGGGACCCCTGACCTATACTATACCTGTGCATTTGGTTTTTCTTGCCTAAATGTAGAACCTTACTTTTTTCACCATTGAATTTCATTTTGTTAGATAGCGCCCAATGTTCAAGTCTGTCAAGATCCTTCTGTATCTTAAGCCTATCTTCTGGAGTGTTGGCTATTTCTGCCAGCTTGATGTTGTCTGCAAATTTGATGAGTTCCTTATTGCCTATTGTCATATTAGTTAGCACTATAATTAGTTAGCACTATAATTGGGATACAGAATAGCCACTTTCTACTTTCTCAGGCTTCAGCTTTGCTGATTCAGAGTGAGTCAGGTAAGTTTCGGAATTCTGCCTTGGTCTGATAATTGTGCTCACCTCTGCATATTGTTCAACCATGGCTGCTTCCATTTCTTCATCTCCTTCCCAATCTCTCCAGTTATCAAAGTCCACTGAGAGCCATGCTGGCTGCAAATAAGATAAACAATTTCTTACAGCATGTTCCATCCTTGCTCCTATTATTGATACTTAAACTGGCATTTAAAAATCAAATGATAAATAAAACAATGGCCTTCTAATTTTCCCATCTTTTCAATCAAACAGGAAAAGAATTGATATTTAATCAGAATATATTTTGCCCTCTCAGCTACTTTCCTCTTTAGCAAGGTTCACCAACCTTGCTTCCAACAACTCTACTGGTATAAAATCTCAACTAAGTCATGTTAACTGCCCCCTTTGACTAAAAATCAAAAAGCCAAGTTTTCTATGGAGATTGTTAAGCAAACAGGTCTTGGTCTTACTGATATCCCTATTTAATACTGAGATTTGGTAGAATAAGTAATCCTTGTTTAGCAATTGCCCACTTTCATAACCATTCATAATGATGAAGAAATAACTTTGCAACCAGTCCTCACAATTACAACTTTGACAGATCTGTAAAGCAAAGGAAAGCTGAAGTAAGATCATAAGCACAGTTGTGGTTTGATTTAGAGACCACTTCACTTAATAATAGTGTTCTCAAGCCCAGTTGTGGTTGTTAAACAAGGACTATGTGTATTGATTCCCTAATTAACCAGGAAAGATGAAAGGTGTCCTACCTTGAAATCTTCTTTGGTGAGACGTGGCCATGGCACTTTGTCCTTCCACTTGCGTGCAAAGAGTGTGATGGACCTGCCTGAACGCTTATTCTGGGAATCCTGAAAGGGATTACATTGTAGTAGAAAAAAGTCTGAGTGTTACCAGTTAATTCTTCTATAAGTAACTTGTAATTGCAATTAGCTGTATACATTTAAGCTAAGTTAGTTCTATAAATATTGATGTAATCCACATTTGAGGGCCACATTTTTGCTCTTGTTTGCTTTAGAGCAGACATGTCAAACACAAGGCCCACGGGCCAGATCCAGCCCGATATGTGGTTCCGTCTGGCCCGGGGACCTGCTCTAGAAACAGCAAAGGACTGGCCCGCCGCATCTCGGCCCGGCCCAGGCTGACCGGGCACCGATCTACAACCTGGTTGCATCCATCAAAGCCAGAATGCGCTCAGTCTTAAATCCACGGGGCAGCCCTACCCTGTCCCCTGCGTGCATGCGCAAGCAGAGTCTGGCGTCCCTGCTGGCTGTCTTGTCCCGCAGGCTGACTTCACCCAGGATGCCGACGCTGGCCGTCTCCTGTGCGCACACCCAGGGGGCGGGGCAGAGATGGCAAGGCAGCTCCTTGCTGATTCCAGGGCTGCCACGTGGAACCTTCGTTCCTTCGTTCCTTTTGTAGCGGAGAGGGGAGTTGGGGGGGATCGGCGCTGGCTGGGAGCTCTACGGATTCGGCAGAGAGGTCGGGAGCTCCGGCGGCCTCCACGATGGCTGGCAGCAGGGCGGGGCTCTTGGGGAGGGATTTTTAAAGGGGAAGAGGAGATTGACTGAGGGAAGAAGGTTTTATTTTCTCTCTTCCGGAGAGGCAAGCCAGAAGGAGGGAGAGCAAGGTAGAAAGTTGGCGAAAAGGCTTTTTATTCTCTCTCCGGAGGGAGGGAGGAAGGAACAGGGAGGAAGGAACAGAGGAAGGAAGGAAGGGAGGGAGGGTGGGAAGGAGGGAGGGAGGAAGGAACAGAGGAAGGAAGGGAGGGAGAGTGGGAGGGACCATGTCCTGGTGCTCGCCCCAGTCCTACCCTCCTCCACCGGAGACCCTCAGATCTGCCCCAGTCCTGCCCAGGTACCTCTGACACAAGTGATGTAGAGCTGGCCATGTCCACCCAGTAGGCCACGCCCACCCAGTAGGCCACGTCCATCCTGGCCACACACATACACACACACACACACACACACACATCCCCGAGGGCAACCACAATGCTGATGCGGCCCTCAATGAAATTGAGTTTGACACCCCTGCTTTAGAGGGTTCTCTCCATTCACAGTAGTCATGGTGATATCTTTGCCTGTATCTAGAATAAACAAGAAGCTTGAGAGCATCCTTGAGCCTTTTTTTCATATAATTTAAACATGTTTTAAAACTATAAAGAATGTTGTTTGTAGATCAAGCTTTTTGTCAATAATTGGGAAAGGAATCTCCTATTGAATATAAAATAGAGAAGGGAAGAGGCACAGCAGTATAAATGAGAAAGACCAGAAAGTACTGTTTTTAACCTATGCTTATATTTACACTTTTTACGCTTATATACATTAGTCCAGCCATATGGTTGATTCCTCAACCATATACCAGTCCCAAGCCTGGATAAATGGGGAGGGTTACAAAAAGCAATGGTGAACTACTCTGTAAAAAATCTCACCAGAATACTTTATGGCAATAAATCAATATGACTCAGATATTGATATCAACAGCAGACCTTCCAGGCTGGATGGTAGCCTGCAAGCTACTGGAGAAGAGCATGGATGAGCTGTTAGCAGTCAGGGATTTTATAATGTTGTTGGAGGAAAGCCTTCGGGAAGCCCAACAATTGATGGTGCCCATGGCGAAAGAGGTCGCCTACGCTGTACAAAGTTATATCAAATTGGAACATGGAATGCAAGAGGCACGTCCCTTGGGAAATGATTAGTGTGAACATAGGCATCCTTGGCATCAGTGAGTTACACTGGACAGTTAGTGGTCAATTCAAATCAGATGGGTTTATGGTTTTCTGGAAATAATATCAGACGAAAAGGAGTTGCGTTCTGCATAAGCAAACAAATGGCTAAATGTTTTGAGAATCACAGAGCATACAGCGATTGCATAATATTTACCCAAATTCGAGACAAGCCACTCAACATCGGTCACCACGATGTAAAAAAGATGTTGAGACTCTAGAAAGAGTACAGAGAAGAGCAACAAAGATGATTAGGGGACTGGAGGCTAAAGCATATAAGGAGCAGCTGCTGGAATTGGGTATGTCTAGTTTAATGAAGAGAAGGACGAGGGGGAACATGATAGCAGTGTTCCAATATCTCAGGGGCTGCCACAAAGAAGAGGGAGTCAAGCTATTCTCCAAAGCGCCTGAAGGCAGGACAAGAAGCAATGGATGGAAACTGATCAAGGAGAGAAGCAACCTAGAACTAAGGAGAAACTTCCTGACAGTTAGAACAATTAACCAGTGGAACAACCTGCCTCCACAAGCGGTGAATGCTCCAACACTGGAAGTTTTTAAGAAGAGACTGGACAGCCATTTGTCCGAAATGGTATAGGGTTTCCTGCCTGAGCAGGGGGTTGGACTAGATGACCTCCAAGGTCCCTTCCAACATTATTATTATTATTATCACTATACTACAAATCTAAGCCCCAACTGTAGATGCAAGTGATGATGAAATTCAACTTTTCTATAGCGAGCTTCAAAGTGCTCTCAAGCAAATACCAAAAAAGAAGAAGGTTTTTTTATATATTATGGGTGATTTTAATGCAAAGGTAGGTAAAGGAGGAGTTGCAAGAATAGTAAGCAAGTTTGAGCTAGGTGAATGGAATGAAGCTGGCAATCGTCTAATGCAAATTGCCAGGCAAATCATCTCATCTCAACCACATGAACATGTGGTTTATTCTACACAAGCAACATTTATACACATGGACAGCACCAAATGGACAACATCTAAATCAGATAACTTCATTTTATGCCAACAATGGTGAAAAGGTTCAGTTGTATTTTTAAGACCCTTCCTGGTGCTGATTGTAGTTCAGACCATCAGCTATTAGTGGCTAAACTGAAAACCTGTGCAAAATGAAAAAAAGGTAATATCTCTCCAAAATTCAGATGACCAACATCTCACCTATATATGCCACCTATATATGCCATATAAGTTATGAATAGGTTTGAGTCACCGAATTTAGAAAGGAAAGACCCAAATGAACAGTGAGGAGAGATCGAAAGTAACATCGTGGAAATTACTGGAAAGTATCTGTCACGCCAAAAACCAAAGAGAACAAACAAGTGGCTATTGGATGACACCATCAAAATAGCTGATCAGCTAGGGACAGCCAAAGCCAAAGGTAATAAGGATGAAGTTAAAAAGCTGAATGAAATTTTACCTTGGGAAGCCAGAAAAGATAAAAAAATAAGCAGTGGGAGAAGCAGTATCAATATCTGGAAGAAGCTAACAGGAAGGTCATGTTTGCCAGTGAAAATAATGCAATCTAGATTTTCAGCACAGCAAAGACTGCAATGGGAATGCACTAAATGACCAGCAGAATATCAAGAATAAATGAAAAGAATATATGGAAGGACTCTATAGCAGTTTGACTTACCATCAAGATGACTATGATGACAGCATAATTAATAAAGAACCAAACATCTTGAAAGAAGAAGTAGACTGGGCCATGGAGAAATTGTCAAACTGGAAAGCCCCAGGTATTAATGGAATACCTGCAGAATTACTAAGACCAGTGCCAGTTAACATCATCACTGCTCTGTGTCAATAGATATGGGCTACATGTCATGGTTTAGTAGTAGGAGAAGAAGGGACAAAGAACATGCTGGCTTTATAATATCAAATCTGATACAAAGTTGAACATCCAACAATTGAAAGAAGCTGTGCTTGACAGAGTCGGACACGACTAAAGGGTTAAAACAACCAAACATATTTACACATTTTCATTTAAGCAATACTACAGAAATAAAATATTGGGTAAAATAAACTCTTAAAATAGAACGCATCAAAAGGAAATAGTTGAGATATGCAATGGTATAATCTCAAGGATGTATTCATTCTATTCAATACATCACTGAACAGTTGAATCTATCCCGTAAAAGAAAGAAGAGTAGTGCTAAGATCATCCACACCTATGGTATTATATACCACTGTTCTTTAAAAAAACACCATTCTTTACAGTATGAGAAAATTGAGAAGAGTTGCAACCTAATAATTTGTTGACAACATCACATAGATGTCTCACAGAGTTAACAAAGTATGATTAATCCAAAAGTGTGCTTCCTAACAAAAATCTTCTTGTGTAATCATCTTCATTTAGTTATGGTATTTTCTACATAGGGGTTGTTAAATGTCTCCCACTAATAATTCCCATGAATAGGGCGGCCAAAAGGAAAGAGATTGAAGTGGGTAGAGAGGCAAGTGGGAGCGTTAGTGGCAGACCCCTTACTTACTGAGGCTTAGGGCTGGGAGGGACCAGGTCAGAATAGTTTAGATTGTGTGGTGGGTACTCACTTAATGACCTATAATTCTCAATTTATGATCACAATGGGGAAAGTTGGGCTTGCTGTCATAAATTGGTGCAATCACATGACATCTTGCTTTATGACCACACCAATGTACAATAGAAATTTCAGTCCCAAGTATGATTGTAAATTGAGGACTACTATATCAAAGAAAAACAGATGTACTCTTCCGTCCCAGGGCTCCCATAAGCTGGGTCCTCTCAATTCACTTGCTTACCTTGGAATTTAGTCGGGCATAAAAGTGAATCTCGTTGTATATTTCAGTGCCATCAGTATTCTTACAGCTGCAGAAAGACACATAGTAAATATTTATTTGAAAGACTCTCTTTTCACAAATGCTACTGCAGATAACTGGCTTAGTAAAGTAGCTATTACAGGTAATCCTCGATTTACAACCCTTCATTAGTGACCATTCGAAGTTACAACAGCGCTGAAAAAGTGACTTAGAACCATTCCTTGCACTTACAACTGTCATGGCATTCCCAGAATCAGTGATCAAAATTTGGCATGTATTTGGGCACTTGGCATGTATTAATGACAATTGTAGCATTCCAGATCATGTGGTCACTATTTATGACCTTTCCAGCTGGTGATAAACAAAGTCAGTGGGGGCGGCCAGATTTGCTTAATGACCATTGATTCACTTAACTGCAGTGATTCACTTAACAACAGACAAAAAAGGTTTCAAAATCAGGCGCAACCTACTTAACAACTGCCTTGCTTAGAACACAATTTCTGGTCCCAATTGTGATTGTAAGTCAAGGACTACCTTTATATCACTTAAACATTACTAATCCACATTCTAAAGGCATACTTTCCATTTTTAGAAAAGATTGAGTTGTGTGAAGAATTAGACTAATTACTGATAATGTGTGAATGAGAATAAAAAAATCGACAAACATACACAGTAACACAATCCAATGTATTTTTTTGTAGAACTTCCACAGAACTTCCACAATGGAAAATAAAAGCTAGCCATTTGTGTTTGCTTATTAACACCAACATTTATGGTCCCCCCCCCCTAAAATAGAAGACAATGTTTTCTTACCTGAATATTACCTTGTAATCATCAAGGTCCACTTTTACATCCCTGCTGTCTTCCACGCAGAATTCCAGAAATACATATCGTGGACGGTCATACCATAGAGTTTTGGCTGGTTGTCTTAAGGAAACAAAAGAAGAATGCACAATGGGATGGTAAAAATGTGAATGTCATCCAAAGAACTTATGGAACCTCCAGCTATTCCATATTATGGTAAGCTGTAGAGATATTTAGACTGGATCTGGCATATTTATCCACCTAGTTCATCCTTTCCAACAATCTGGAGCAGGCAGATGTTGTTTAATGGTATTAAAGGTGTATTGTCATGGGACGTGAACTGTTCCAAGTGAACTGCCTTTTTCAGTTGATTTGATGGTAATTTTGTCAATGCCAATGGTATTTAAGTGATACTCCAGTTGTTTTGGGATTGTACCCAAGCCACCTAATACTATTGATACTATCTTTGCTTTCTTTTGCCATAGTCACTCAACTTCTATTTGCAGGTCCTGTATTTTGTTATCTTCTCCAGTTCTCATCTCTTCTCTTGTCTCCAGGTACTCTCATGTCCATTATAATTCTAGACTTTATTATTATCATCTCATTTTTAATATATAACTCAAGGCAATGAGCATACTAAATACAGGTAGTTCTCAACTTATGATCACAACTGAGCCCAAAATTTATGTTGCTGTGAGAAATTTGTTAAGTGAATTTTGCCCCATTTTACGAATTTTCTTGCCACATTTGTTAAGTGAATTACTGCAGTTGTTAAACTAGTAACACGGTTGTTAAGTGAATCTGGCTTCCTGATTGACTTTGCTTGTCAGAATTTGCAAAAAGTAATCCATGTCCTTGGGACATTCATAAATGTGAGTCAGTTGTCAAATATTTGAATGTAGATCATGTGACCATGGGGTTACTGCAACAGTCATAAGTGTGAAAATGGTCATAAGTCACTTTTTCAGTGCTGTTGTAACTTTGAATGGTCACTAAGTGAACTGCTGTAAGTTGAGAACTATCTGTATTCCTGCCTTTTATTTCCCCACAACAATAACCTGAGGTGGGCTGGGCTGAGAAAGTGATTAACCCAAAGTCAGCCAGGTAGCTTTTATGCTTAAGGGAGGCCTAGAACTGCCAGTCCCCTAGTTTCTAAGTCATCATTATAACCACTACATCAAACTGAAAAATTATAATACAGACAGTTCTATTTTAAATTATTACAAGGTACTGTATGTTTCATTTTTTTTTCTCAGTTGGTCTTGCAAGAATTTTATGCTTCTTAAAGCAGATATATGCAAATGCCATTGTAAACTTGCTTTATTTAGTACAGAACCATCTGATAGCGATTGATCTGTGTAGCTGGATTGATGGAGAAACTACTCACAATGGTCCTGTGAAAAAGACAGTAAGGAACAACTATCTCAACTTAAACTGTAACCAGCTGGATTGGAAAACCTCTTTTCACAGATGACATTGAAGCATCTGAGCAGTGAAGAACAGCAGCAGGACCTTTAACTCTAGAAGCAGTGTTGTCGTCTGTGTGCTGAGTAGCCAGTTTCTCTCATACAGGTAGTCCTCGAGTTACAAGTGTAATGGAGCCTGCCCATTACACTCATAACTCGAAAACTCGTAGAATGAATCTCGTACGAGATCACTCCCTTGCTCGTTAAAACACACACGGCTCATCATGAGGTGTCTCAGGGTGGGGAAGGCCATGGAGGGCCTAGTGATGGAAAAGGCCCCCAAGGCCTCTCCGACCCACTAAGATACTTCATGCTTTCCGCTCCCTTCCTGCCGCACTGGACTCACCTGGAAAAGATCCATCTCCTCTCTGCCGCGATTCCTGCTGCCACCCGGATCTGAGGCTTCTGTGCCCCCCCCCCCATGGACCAATCTGGGCTCTGGAGGCCTTTTCCAGGCTGCTGCCGCCCAGATCTGAGACCGGGGGATGATTACGTAGCCCTCTGGTGGCCCGTTTCCAGGCGGCAGCAGCCTGGAAAAGGCCTCTGGAGCCCGTATCAGGCTGCGGGGGGGGCGTGCAGAAGCGTTCCCTGGCCTCAGATCCAGGCAGCAGTGGCCTGGAAAAGGCCTCCAACGCCCCGATCCACCCTCCGGAGGCACATGGAAGCGTTCCCCCAGCTTCAGTTCCATTCTCTGTTACAGAGAATAGAGACCTAAAGTACCATGACATCACGCGAGATCAGTAGCGTGAGATCTTGCCCCACTGATCTCGCTATAATCTTGTGTTACTTTAGGTCTACATTCTCTGTGAACACACCAAAGGCCTGGAGCAGCCAAGAAAGCGAAGGATCTCGATCTTCGCAGGGTGAGTATTGAAGGCCTGGTGCCTAGGGAGACCTGGGGCGGGGGTGGGGAGGGAGGGAATAACCAGGGTGAATGTTGCAGAGCCACTGCGGTCACTCGTAAGGGTGAACGACTGCCGTGGTGCTGCAATATTCATAATTTTGGGACTTGCTCGTAAGCACTAGGGGGCACTCATCACGTAATTTTGAACGAGCGTTAAGTGAACGCTCATAACTTGAGGATTACCTGTACTTACTTGGCTATTATTAAGAAATGATGCAATTATTATTAATGTACCATGTATCCACAATGCATATGGGCAAAACAAGACCTTAAACGAATCCCCATCGTGAAACTCCAGGAAAAACTTGTGGAAGACTGGGCATGGTAGATTGTGAGGATTGTCACTTGTTGGGATAATTGGCCTGGTATTGACCCTTACAAATTATTTTCCTCCCCTTTCCTTATGGATTTCTCAGTCCATAAAATATAGGATTGCATAGTTTGAAGCATTACATAATTGCTTTTTTTTCTAATAATGTTAATTAATGAACCCCTCTTCCTAAAGATGTTTCCCTTATAATGTTACAAATAGACAAAAGGTAGGGTTATAAACTACACCCATTACTAGTGTGTGTATATTATACTCTTCATATATATATGTGTGTGTACAAGGGGACAATTGTGAGAAATTTTATATCCAAATATATTTTATTCCTTATACTGTTTCCATCTTCCCTTAAAATATTAACAGAATCCACAATGGTCTGAGAATCAGTGTCTCCACTAAATAATTGACAGTCAAGCTGAACTAAGTTAATCAACTAAAATCAGCAAACTTCCTCAAACGCCCACATAAATTACCCAGACCTAATCCACATATCAAAGGATGTCTGCAAACACAGAGTTAATTAAATTCAGTCTCCCAGAGGAACTGCATGTTCACAAGAAAAAACATACTTACACACACATGCACATACGCCCCTCAAGTGTCACCCTAGAATCAGCACCTGACACCTCAGACAAGTTCCCCCTACAAAAATCTGTTACTGTACCTCATTCTCTGCAGTTTGCCCCTAAATGCAAACTGTTTTGCTTTTAGGAATAAATATTTCTTTTCTCACACCTGCCTGTATCTCCTTTTTATTTATTCTAGCGCAGCCTGTTTGAGTTGGAACCCCAAATTATTATTCTGACAGGAACATTAGATTGAATCGATAATTGAACAGAGAGATCTGCTTGCTATTCTGTAACATATCAGAGTTATTTCTGTCTACTCAGTTTGGAAGAGGATACTAAGAGGATCACACAATGTAATGTAATTGAAAAGCTTTATCAATTGAATGTTTACAGCTGCTGGCACAAATATATTTTAATTCAGTGAATATTAGAGAAGTGAGGAAGTAGGCTTCGTGCCCAAGCATTTTTATTCTATTTTGAGGGGATTCCAGAAGTTAGATCCTCAGAAAGACAGAAAATTCCTATCGGAGAGCTGTCACCAAACCACAAGCACTCACCTTGCCATGATGGCTGCCGTTTACGACCGTCCCTCAGCTTCCCTGCCCTGTCAGGAAGACAGGCTCATTTGATCCCCTTGGGCCAGGCGGAGCTAAATTCAGAAGCTCCCCCGCCCCAGTGGTTGCTGCCTAGCTCTAGTTTCCAGAAATGTCCTGACACATTCCACAATATATCATAGGTGCCATATATCTATTTTAAGTAGATAGTGTAGTCACTTTGATCCTTATAGTTCAGTTGAAACAAAAACTTCCTTGGGTAAGCCAGTTTTAATACGCTAATTTATTTTTCATATTTTGGCAGAAACTTTTGCGGACTGGTGTAAATTTGTTTTCAAGATAAGGCACGTTTGCTAAAGGGATTACGTTCAAGATTTCTGCTCAGTAAATTAATTCTTCATTTCATTATAGAAACACATCAAGTTGCAACTTCTAACATTTTAAATATGCTTGAGGAAAGCTTCTTTGAAAAAGAAATTTCCAAATAAGTGTGATTGTTCTGCAAGTATAATTGGTCTGAATTCTATACATTATATAATTGCAGCATAACTTTTAATTCTCGTTGGTATATAAGGCCACTCCCTTCCTTCGAAATAATCAGTATATTATGTACTTAAGAAAATTCTAGTTAATCTCAGCTGAAGCATGTATCCTTTTTACTAAAATAGCTCTGCTCTTTTCTACTCGGCGTTCACATTTCAAACTGAATCGCTTAAGTTTTAGAACTTAAATAGATTAAACTTTGGTTTAATCAAATTATTTAATCAAATGTGTTGTGCGAACTCAAACCTCTTGGTTAACTTATACTTAAAAGTGTCGTGCGAATTCAGAAAACTGATTTAAATAACCTCGCCCCCTCTAGTCAATCATGGAACGTACAACATAAGAACGCAGTCATGCCGCTACTGTACGCACCTACGCGTGTTAAAAAAAACCGGAGGCCATATCTACTTCCGCATGACGCTTTTCTCTGTCGCTTCTCACAGGACCGGAAATGACGTTTCATTTTGCCGGCCCGGTTCCCTGTTGACGTTTTAGTAGTTAGCGGCGGCTCCTCGAAGCGACGGCAATGGAGACTGCGGCGAGTCCCGGGGAGCGCTGGGCGCCGGTGGGCGCGGTAGCCGAGGTCCAGGCTGGAGAGGAAGAAGTAGGGGAGGAAATTGAAACCGAACCAGGATCTCCGCGGGCACTTCGGGCGGAACGCCGCCGCCTTCACTCGGCGCTCCTAGCTTTGGCTTCGCACTTCGCACAAGTCCAGTTCCGGCTCCGGCAAGTGGCGCGTGCCGGGCCAGGACAGCAACAGCGTCTCCTTCGTGAGCTTGAGGAATTCGCTTTCCGTGGCTGCCCGGGTTCCGGCCTCGGCTTTGCCGCGGCGGCGGTGGTGGACGGAGTGGGCAGTGACACCAAGGTGAGCAGGAGCTGGAGGTCATTAATGCAGCCCTCCACTGTGATCTTTCAAAGATACGTTAGATAATTTCATTGCCTAATAAATCTGATTTACTTTATATATGATAGCTGTAAATCCGGAGCCACCTGAGATAGTTGAATATTAAGCTGCTATAAAGATTTCCTGGAGCTTGGCTCTGTGTAATGTGAAATTAACCCACCAGTAGAAAATATTTCAATTACTTAAAAGTTTTGATGTTGGTATTTGAAACCACGAAGTAGATTTCCAGTCCCACATTAAGGGAAACTACCGTAGTTAAGGATGCAACTACTCTAGTCTTTCAGGAACAATCTGTTTCTTTCAAGCTATTGAAATCAACAGTAGAGGAGAAGAGATAGTTATTATGATCTTCCTAAAATCAATTGGCTGTCAAAAGACAGAACATAGATTACCTTAAGATTTGGGCTCATTCTGCTTTTCCTGATGGGTGTGTTCCAATACAGTTGAGACATGAAAATTTATATTTATAAAGCCACACTTGGAGTTTTCCACTACATCTAAATTTCTGACACTAATATTAATCACTGAAAATAAGACCAAATTAATTGTGCCAACAGACTTATAAGCCTTTCTCTTTTCAGAATTATTACTTGAAGATGTATTAGTCCAGTTTGTTTTTATAACTTTGTGATTAGTAAATAAGCAGATTTTGGGGAACATGTTGAATTACAAAATTTTCAAGCATTTTTTTATTATATGGCATTTAATTGACGTATAATCGAGGAACAGAAAGATATAAATAATATTCATATAACCAAGGCAGCATAAAGCTTGGAGTCTTCAGTATCATGTCAACTAATTTCTGTTAATCTCTAACAAGTTACTGCTATCACAGAACAATTGCTCTAACTAAATTTGATATATTGTCATTGGCAGTCACTGACAGTGGATACCAAAAAATTCCATACTTTGAACACTTCTACCTGTCCAACTCCCACTCGGTAATGCGGGACATGTTGTTCTATACATGTAGTTCTTATAATAGACTATTCACAATTATGATGATGAAAAAGTAATTTTATGGCTAATCCTCACCTTTAAAATTTTCACAGCATAAAGCTAAGGGAAGGTGGAGGAAGTTTATAAGCACAATTGTGGTTTTACATAGTGATTGCTTTGCTTAATGACCAAGTTGCCATTGCCAATTGTCACTTAGTAAGGATTACCTATACTGTAATTTATATGGGGATTTAATTGGATCCCTCATAAAAGAGTTTCTAGGTAGAGATGTTAAACAGCACATTAATTTTTTTCTGATATACCATGAAGTTATTGTTACCCAAAACATTGCAAATTTTGTCTAGTAGCTGTGAGGCCACAGCAGTGAATACAAGTAGTCCTCATTAATGGAAACAATTGAGTCTGGAATTTTGATCATAAGTTGTTGTGGTTTGAAGTAGGTTACCATGTGGCATGACTCAATTTTATTACTGTTTTATGATGGTCTTAAACCATCATAAAATCACCACCGTCATTAAGCAAACCATGTAGTTAAGCAAATTCATTCTCCCAAATGGGCATTGTTTTGCAAAAAAACAGCAAAGAAATATCACAAATTGTGGTCATGTGACCACAGGACACTACAACTGGTCATAAATGCTAGCTGGTTGCCAAGTACCCAAAATGCAATCATGTGACTGTTGTGTGTGTGTATGTGTTTGTGTGTAGCAGTCATAACTTTGAGGACAGGTCATGAGTAGCCTTTTGGAGGTTCATCATAACTTTGAACAGTTGTTAAGCAACTGGTCGTTACATGAGGATTACCTGTATTGTCCAGCATAGGTCCCCAACCTATGGGCCGGGGCCCATTATCAGACCGTGGCCTCTTGGCCACCAGGCCGTGTGAGTGGCTGGCCAGTACGCATGCCACTTGTGCCCATGCTAGCCTCACTGCAAGCCTCGCTCCTGCACTAGCCTCGCTGCAGCGCTAGCAGCCACATTTGCAGAGCGTGCATACCTGCAGCCCCGTTCACATGCACGTGCGCGCAGCCACATTTGGATGTGTGTGCATGCATGCATAAAGGTGCCTGCCCTTCCCTTTCCCACTGGGCCACCAACCCAGAAAGGTTGGGGATCTCTTCCTATAGGTTCCTTGTTGCCTCTTGTATATGCTACTCTATAAAAATAATAATAAAAACATAGAAATATAAAATGTAAGGCTATTCATCATGATTTAGAGCCAAAACTCACTGTTTTAATGAGACCTGGTAAGAATGTTTATGACTGCAACCCAAGTATGAATGTTTGGTTTCAAATGTAATAAACTAAGAATATATGGAATATATATTGTATGTTATTTATAATTATATCAAAAGTATTTCCAATTCTCAAAAGAATTTGGGAATACTGAAATATTTATTAACATTGGACATTGGTGAAGCATACAAAATCCTAGCTTAATTTTGAATAGAATAGAATAGAATTCTTTATTGGCCAAGTGTGATCGGACACACAAGGAATTTGTCTCTGGTGTGTAAGCTCACAGTGTACATATAAAGCAAGTAATAGGTCATAGGTAATAAATTATAGTTACAGTCATTAATCATAAGTTTCAAACAACAATTGATAAATCATAAGAAACCAATAAGAGAAGATAGTAGGAAAGTTGAGAAGATAAGAAAAAATGAGAAGTGAGACAGTGCTGTGGGAATTAAGTGTTCAGCAGAGTGATGGCACGGGGGGGGGGGGACTATATGTCTGGTTGTTTTGGCGTGCAATGCTCTATAGTGGCATCCTGAGGGGAGAAGTTGAAACATACAGATATTTTCTCAGTCCTCTTTTTGATTTGTGTAATATACAGGTCCTCAGTGGAAGGCTTTTTGCGATTGTTTTTTCTGTAGTCCTAACTATTTGTTGAAGTCTGTACCTGTCCTGTTTGGTTGCTGTGCCAAACCAGACAGTTACTGAAGTACAAATGACAAACTGATTAATTCCTCTGTAGAACTGTATCTGATTCAGCAGGTCCTTGGACAGTCTGAGCAATGGAATGGAATGGAATATCTTTATTGTCATTGTGTAACAACAAAATTAAGTGCTGTCCACAGTGCACACTACACACAAGTAAAAACCACAAATAAGAACATACATTATATACACACATCCTTCACATTCTATTCACCATTGCACTGCCCCTAATATTGCACTTCAATGTTGCACTATACTGTGGTATTTAATAGGATTACAGCTCTGGGTTAAAAGCTATTTTTCAACCTGAGTTGGCACAGGAAGAACATTCTTTGCTGTGCCTTTTTAATAATGGTTTTAATGTTAGGTGACCATTTCAAGTCCTTAGAGATAATAGAATCTAATTTTGATTATTCTAATAATCTCAATATGTTGGTTTTCACTTCAGATGTCAAAGCACTCAAAAAAGCCCCCAAAGTGAGTGCTGTGATCAAATCATAAAATGTGTGTCTGAAACTTCTCCAAGATCTTGAAAATCTTCTGAGGTTCATGTACCATATCATTTTTTTTTTTTAATTCATTACAGGTAGTCCTTAACTTACGACCAGTTGTTTAATGACTGTTAAAAGTTATGATGGCCTCAGAAAAAGTACTTTATGATCTGTAAAGCACTTCCAGCCATCATAACCCCCCCAGGGTTACATAATCACATATGGGCACTTGGCAACCTCTTCACACTTACCAGGTGATCACCATTTGCAATCTTCTTTGCTGGCTTACATAGAAAGTCAATGGGGAAACAAGTAGGAATGGTTGCAAGCTAGAGTTGCCCACCAAGAGGACTCTCTCTCATCTCTATTGCTGCTGAGTATAGCTGAACTACTCTGCTGGGCTGCAAAAATAGAACTCAGATGGTGGATATCCAAGATCCATTTCTGCAGCCCTGTAGTGGCATTCTTTTCTGCACATGAATTGGGGTTGAAATCCATCTGCAGGCAGTTCTTTTGCTCCATCTGCTTAACAACTTTGCAGAACACTTAACAACTGCAACTGGGGATTGTCAAGATTGTGGTCATTGAATGAAGCAGTCGCATGGGCATCTCACTTAATGACTATTTGCTCAACAACTGAGATTCCAGTCCCATTTGTAGTCATAAATTGAGGACTACCTGTCGTGTTAAAAAAAAAACTGTAAATGACTTTGTTTACCTAACAAGTGTCTGCTGTATTCTGCATCTCCTTATACTTTTTATAAGCTGTTGAATTAGAAAGGCATATAAAGTGGCTGTCAGGAGATTTTCTAGGTTTTAGATGTAGGGCATCTTTTCCCTGCATCTTTCCAATGATGTAACACATAATCACAATGGATTATCTAGAAACTAATTGATTTGTGGACAGACGTAAGAGCTGGAAGACAGATGCTCCAAAGGAATGTTGCAATTTCAATTCAAGATTGACAGTTTTATTGACAGCAGCAAGAGATAGCAGTTAGGTCTGGAATGCACACATGGTTCTTTAAGAACTTTATTCTAATTTTACTTTTAAAGTCAGTAGGAGACTGATAGCATCTTTTCTGATTAACAATTATATGAAAAAACAGGCTTTTGGAAGTTGTAACTCCTTTTATAGCCATGCTGCATTGATTAATTGAATTTCAGGAGCATTAGCCCCTGAAAGCTAATGTCTTTTAATACAATTTTTAATCAGAAAAGGTGCTACTAGATTCCTCTTAATTTTTTTGCTCCCATTGACTAACACAGCCCTCCTCCTACAATTACTGTACTCCAGTTCACACAGAGATACAATATTGACCTTTTTTTTATTATTTCAGAATGAATATGAGAAGCAAGAACAGCTAGAAGCTAGAAAGGAAAAGCAACGAGAACTTATTCTGCAGCTCAAAGCACAGTTGGATGACTTGGAAACATTTGCCTACCAGGAGGGTAGCTATGATGCACTGCCTCAGTCAATGGTCATGGAGAGACAGCAGGTAAGACTCATTGGTATATAGTCAGCCATAATTTTCATTTGCCTATGAAGGGACACCTTTAACTGAACCATTTGATTTTTAATCATTTTGGGAGGAGAGAGGAGTGAGATTTAACTCCTGATTTATCTGTACTGTGCTTCACAGGTGATTATTGAGGAGCTAATCAAGAAATTGGACATGAACTTGAGTGAGGACATTGCCTTGCTATCCCCAGAAGAGTTGCGTCAGCAGGTGGATGCTGCGGTGGCACAAATAGTCAATCCAGCACGTGTAAAGGAACAGCTTGTGGATCAGTTGAAAACCCAGATCCGGGACCTTGAAATGTTTATCAATTTCATCCAGGGTGAGAAAATATGAATATCTTGCATCTTGGGTACAATCCATAGAGTCGACTAGGAACCAGATCTGAAAGGGAACATGGAATGTATTGAATAACCGGAAGTTTTGGACTGATCTGTGATACCAAATTAATATAAATATTTACTTCAGCTTAAGAAACTAATAAGCATCATATTTTGTTTGTTCTTACTGAAACTAGCGGGAAAAGAAGACAGATAAAGTCCTGTTTAATGTTTTTCAGTGGGGTGGTTCTCCTGTCTTGCAGGAAAAATAAACAATTTCTATGAAACCTGAATTGATTATGGCATCAGCTTTCTTAGGCTAAAGTCCACTTCATCAGATCCTCTTGTTATCCTAGGTTTACAGATATGTTAGGTTCTGTGATGTTGTCTGAAAAGACAAGGAGAACCTGATCATACCAGAATTTTATAAGTCTATTTAATCTATGTGGCTTGTTGAATGGTTATTTCTGGTGGCTGTTTATAAACAAGGTCCATGAATGTGAGTTGTTGTTGTCTAGGAAGAAAAGTTAATCATTACTGGTACTTAGAATGGTTTCAGTTACAAACTCCTGCAGGATTTAGTAACTTTGGCCATCACAGTAACAAGGATATACTCACTTCCTCATCCAGTGTGATACTCACTTTCAGTACTGCATTCTTTCTGTAGTAGAGGTTTCTTCTGACATTCTTTTTCTATTTTATGAGTCATTTTATATTTCTATATAGTATTTATTTAATTTATATCCCATCTTTATCATTTTTATAAACATATCAAAACAGCGAACATATCTAATACTCCTTCCTTCTATTTTCTCCACAACAACTGTACTGTGAGGTGAGCTATGCTGAGAGATACTGGCCCAAAGTCATCAAGCTGACTTTCATGGCTAAGGCGGGATTAAAACTCATAGTCACCCAGTTTCTAGCCTGGTGCCTAAAACCAGTAGACAAAGCCAGCATCATAATTGGTAGCTTAGAAATTTTAATAAACAAATTAATATTAATAAATTTACAGTGACATGTGGTCTCTCGGAAATCAAGTGAGTGGCAGTGTTAATCACTATATTGCCACAGAGTTCTTTATATTTATCTGTTCTTAACAAAGATTCTGATGACCACTCAACTTTTATTATATAATTACTACATGCCAACTCCAGATTTTCTATCTAGAAATTGGGATAATCCTTCTTTACAAAGACTTGTACCGAACAGAGATATCCTCAAATGATTGCACGGAATGTGAAAGGAGAGAATATAGAAATAATGCATTACTACTATTAGTCTTCCTCTATATAAAGATAGCTGAAAAAGCAGTATTATTACTGGGATGAAGCTGGGCCTTCGGTTCACTGGATATATGATGTGAGCCAAAGCTGAGCTCTTGGTTTTATAAAGGTTGGTCAAAATCTTTTTCTTTCTTGCAGAAGAAGGTAGTCCTAGCAAACCAGAGGATGGATATTGTGACTGTTCAAGCGGACAAACTGGAAGTGGCACCTGCAAGCCAAACATGCAGCAACATCACAGAAGCAGCCGAGGTGGGTATCCATCCATCCATCCAAGCAAGTAAATTGTTTGCATATCATAGTTAAAAAGGTTGGTTGAATAAAAAAATGGTGGAGGACTTTTGCTTGTTATAGGAATGGGATTTGGCAGTTTGGAATAGGTTAGTGAGAGGAACTAGAGTTACAGAACCCTTCCATCACTGGCTCATCTGCCCCAATTCTTATTTTTCTATTCAGCCACTGAGATCTTGGCAGAAGCAGCCACTGAGATCTTGTTTACACTATTGTGGGGAAAAAAACAATCATCACAAATCTTTTAGAAAAAGCTGAGTAGAAATTGGTTCTCCTCAGCTGAGCTTTTTCTAGATGCCCATTTGTAGCCTTGATTTCTCTCTCATTAGTGGAGATACATTACTACTGGCTTATATTATTTTCTTGTGCTTGAAAATCAGTTCGCAGGCATCAAATAACCCATCATTATAAGGAATCCAGATTCCTAAATATCAGACAGCCTTGGGGGATTTCTCATACAGAAAAATGCTATGCAAGAGTATATGTGGTTGTACATACCAGGCTCATGAAATATGGAGTAAATTATGTGCATGCTGCAAAACACCCAGAGATGAAAGAAGCAGCTCTACTGTTTCTGCCTTCAGATATGGGCAACCACATGGGCATGTTTTCTTTTCATTATCTGCCCATGTTGAATGGGTCAACATTACTATCCTCTTTTATGATCACCCATATTATTGTATCAGCACCCACTAACCCCATTCTCAAGTACTGGTCTTTCTCCAAAACTATATAAAATGCTGCCAAAGTTAGCCCTATGTGTAACTGCAACCATTATAGTCTTTCTCCTCCTGTCCTTTCCTCAGACAGTGACATGAGACTACAATATGTAAGAATATGCAATTGTGTTAAAAAATACTCACTTTCTCTCTGCAGTGAACTCAGAAGAGGCCCAAAGGATGCGAGAAACAGGGCTGCATCTCATGCGTCGGATGCTTGCTGTGCTACAGATTTTTGCTTTGAGCCAGTTTGGTTGTGCAACAGGTCAAATCCCTCATCAGTTATGGCAGAGGAACCAGTCTGACAGAGACTATTCCCCTTTAGTGAACAAGCTAGAAATGGCTGTGGCCCATGTCAGGCAACTTGCTCAAAAGTACCAGTTGCGAGAGACGGAGCATATCATCAACTATTCAGGTATCCAGGACACTTCCTTGGGAGGACGTGATGAACTAACACTGGCAGTACGTAAAGAACTGACAACTGCTGTGCGGGATCTGCTGGCTCATGGTCTCTACACCCCATCTCCTGGGATGAGTTTGGTTCTAGCTCCAATTGCCTGCTTGCTTCCTATGCTGGGCTCCTCCCCCCAGCCCATGCATCCATGGGAACTCTTTGTGAAGTATTACAGTTCAAAAAACGGCCGTGCCTTTGTGGAATCACCAGCTCGCAAACTCTCTCAGTCATTTGCCCTTCCAGTGATGGGTGGGGTACCTGCCACGCCAAAGCAGAGCTTGCTATCAGCCATTCACACAGTATTGTCAGAACATGACCCATTCAAGCGTAGTGCAGACTCAGAACTGAAGGCACTGGTATGCCTGGCACTCAATGAGCAGCGTTTAGTCTCATGGCTCAATCTTATCTGTAAGTCAGGAACTTTGATCCAAGTCCACTACCAACCCTGGAGTTACATGGCCCAGACAGGCTTTGAGGGAGCCCTTAACCTCCTTAGCCGCCTTAGTAATCTACAATTCAGCCTTCCTGTGGACTTGGCCGTTCGGCAGTTGAAAAACATCAGGGATGCCTTTTGAGTGGCTTGGCAGGTGGAGGTTGTTTCAGTCCTGGGGTTGGCTGGTGGGAAGAATACATTTGTTGTTCTGTCCAGGAGGCCATATTGGTAGGTTCCTACTGGAAGAAATGTTGTTAGTTGACTGTAGTCTCCTGCTGCTACTGGCGATTCCAATGACATGCATCAGGATCCTGACTGGCACGATCTTTTAAGAAACCTGTTGCATGCACAAATTTGATAGCGATGTTAGAGAGCATTTCACTTGCAAACAGATATGGAGGGGAATGTTAGGAAGTTTTTATCCTGCCATAGAACCAAGGTTATATTTAAACATAGCTAATATTTTAGTTGCATCACAGTTTATGTGTTCTCTCCCTGAGGCATAGGGGACTGATACCTACATTTATAATTTGTAACTTTTAAATATACTGCCTGGCTTCTCACATTTGAAGAAGGGACTTTCTATGTGCCAATGGCCTTAAACTATTTGCTACTGATGCTGCAGAACTAATTACTTCCAGAGAACTGTGTTTGTTTTTTCCAATTTTGTGCTAGGAAATAGAATCCATTGTATCCTTACGGGTCAACATATGCTCAATATTTTCAGCTGGCTTGCTGATAAGGAAATACATGGGTTAAGTAAATACCACAATTTACTTAGAATCAACCAAACATAATGAAAACAAAAAATTCAATACATTCAGCTGCTGAGAGATTATTTTGTGAATTAGATGGAAAGAAAGAGACAATAATGCTTGTTTGTAGGACAATTTAATTTGGGATCTTAATTATTTGTCAAAGTAGCATAAAGTCTTAGCTTGAAGTCAAGAATGAAAAAGCTATTAAGCTTGAACATTTAAATCAGCATCTTCCTTGAAAGAACAAATAACTTGATGCTAGATGTCTTCTTAATGGCAGACAAAATAGCCTTCTTTGATTTGGTTTTGCACAACCAATCAAGCTGCTGTTTTGGAAATTCATACTGTAGAACTTTGAACCTGAACCTATTGATTCTTCCATTAGATCTCTTAAAGCAACAAGGCTTGGCTATAATGTTCTTCTTTTGAATTATGTTTCTCCAGTGAATAGTGATAAAAGTTGTATCTAAAGAAGATCCATTCCAGATTGTGACACTCTTATCCTTTAGGTGAATAGTAATCTTTTAGTCTCCATATATGCAGAACTTGTAATTCTGTATAATATCTCCTAAGTCTTTCTATATGTGTAAGAATGAAGACAAACTGCAGTCTCAAAACTAATTCTGATCATTCTATTGCTCTAGAGGGCAAGCACAGGGTACTCATTGACTTTTTGGCTAGATAAACTGTAGTTTTGTTGTGATATATCTCTGTATGAATGGTCTGATTGAAATTCCTATTTAGCGTAGGTTTTCTACCCTTTGGTGGTTCATCCATTGGCACATTTTAAAAATTCTACCCTAAGCCCTTGGGTATCTTCAGTTAAAAATATTTGTATTCTTTGTTTTGATCCCAGTTCACTGCAGTGGGAATAAGGTACTGATTGGGAAAATGTTTTTTGCTGATAATAAATTCAGTCTGGTGTCCTTAGTTTTCGTTCTTATTTTTGTTCCATTTATTTTAATTTGTTTTAATTTGAATTCCTATACTGGATTGGGATTAGTAGCCTAATTGTATTCTTCTATGATTCTAATTGTTTTTCTAGACTGATAAGCCTGCCATAAAATCTGCTCCTGGACACATGTACATGTTTGGTTTAGGAAAAGTGAAGTAATTTTTTCAGTCTACATAAAGAAACTATATAGTTCTGAGGTTGATAGATCTCTTTCACAAAGAATGAAATAAATGGATACATCTTTCCAATAGAATATTGAAAAATGATATATAGCAAGCAAAATTTTTATTCGTGTTTCTATGGAGATTTTTTGACATGAAGCTGACAGTATCCTTTGCAGCAGGATCTGCTTAACCTGCTTTATTTGATTTTCTAGGGACAGAGAAGAAATGCAATATGTTGCACTATAGTGTATTTCCTTTGAAAAAAATACGTTTTAAGACAATCACCAACAAACTGACTGCTGGAGTTGTGAAAATGGTTGTAGTTACAAAACTAAAATTGTTCATCAGAACTTTGGCAGTGACATATCTTCAAAAGGTTCAGTGTCTCTCAAACAATTCTGAATTATTAGTCAACATGGGTTACGTTAACAGGAAAAAAATGAAAATGGTGTGTTCCACTGACCCTAAAACAACATAATAGTAGTCTTTAAAGAAGCTTTCAATCAGAGCAAAGGGCTACAGGTGAAAAGCATGTAATGAGTGGCCGTGGCATGTGCTGACAAAACCATAAAAAAGCTAAGTGCAAATATTTTCTTATTGACACCAAAAAATACACGTTTCTGCCCCATGCCCATATCCAAAAATAGAAGCTGGACAGAAATGCACAGAAATGCACAGGAGAAAAAAATTATAGAAGGGGGCCATAGGTGAAAAAGAGTTGAGAAATTATGGAAGATTATCAGAAAATATTGAGGGGTTTCCAGTATTTCAAATAAGGGAATTTTCTGTTGGCTATATAAGAGGATTCATGGAAAAGATTGCTAAGTAATCCTTAGCAATTTGAATAATGAGACAGGGAAACAAATGGGAAATGGATGTTAGATCCACAAAGTTATCCTTCAGATGCTCTGTACAACAAATACAGTATGTATTTTCTTCAGCTAGTATTTTGCACAAGTTGTATAAAAACATTTTCGCATGAGCAAAGTACATCTTCCTTCCCCTGACCTTATCACTTTCTACAGAGGGACGATCGAGAGCATCCTGTCATACAGCATCACAGTCTGGTTTGGAAGCATCACTGCTTCAGACAGCAAGGAGGTGCAGAGTGGTGAGATGGCTGAAAAGATCATTGGCAGTTCCATCAAGGACATAGCATATAAGTACTGCTTGAACTTGGTCCTCAAGATTGTCTGGGACACGACACATCCTCTTCACGACCTGTTTTCCTTGTTAATCTTCTGGGAGGAGGCTTCATGGTATCCGAAGCAGAACATCCAGATTCAGTTTCGTTCCATATAGCATTAACCTTGTGAACTCTAAAACTTCCTCTTTCCATTATGTATTCAAGATGGACAGTGATTAATATTTATGTTATTCATATGTAAGGGTATAGGTTTATACATACATTGTATATAGCATGTTTAAATGTGTGTTATGCATGTGTACACTTTGAGAGCAAGTAACTAAATTTCATTTTCAATGTGTGCCAATGTGCTCGCAGTAAAAAATGACAATAAAGGTTATTTAAAAACTGTTGAAGCAAAAGGTTTACTTTTAATATACAAATTGTAATGATTTGCATACTTAAATATATATTTCAACATAGAAGGTATAGCCAACATTTAAACATCATTCTTGAATTTACTTCAGAAATGACTTAAGTGCAAATCATTCCAGAACAGTGAAAATGTCTTGCTTTGGCAAAAATAAACAAAATAATTACTAAGCATAATCACGAAAGCTCAGCCTTCTTTGACTGATAGGCTATTATCATCTATTATCCCCAAGTTTCTAAATTGTTTTAGAGCCAATAGGGTTAGGATTGGCTTTTTTCTATGGCAAAAGTGTTTAGGAAATGTTAATAAATTTATCGTACTATTTACGTTGCACTAACTCTTCCCTTGGTTTAACATACAATATGAAAAAGGGGGGAATGAGCTCCTGAGTTACATGACGCTGGTTTGTATTACCATGTTTTGTTTTTAAAAATTATTAACAAATGGAATCAATTGTCATTTTAGATTCGGCTCCTCGCGAAATCTGACTTTCCGCTTTTAAATGCTTAATTCGAACGATAACGTTCACACAAAGTAGTATGAGAGAAAAGAATGGCAGAAGAATTACTGAGTTTGCTATCATCACTTCTTGTGGGTAGACTAGGTAATAAACATACTAAGCTAAACACACAATTGCAAAACTACTCTTAGATCCTGGATTTCTTAATTATTTTCTAAAGGTAAATTTCAATCTTAGAAAAAAGGCGAAAGAGACTGCTTTTCAAATACTCAGGTAAGGGAAATCCCAAATTAATCGCTCATGCGCCTACCCACTGAACGAAAGCGCGCACGCGCAGTGTGTTCAGTAGGGTGAAAGGTCGGCGGAAGTTACATTCTCTCCTTTTCCGGCTTCGTCCCATAGACGAAGTGCCTTCGGTAAGATTGGCGTAGCCACTGTGGAACAATCTGTTGTAATCCTCTCAAACCGTTTGGAAAGTCAGGTTGGTGGGACAGCTAAGGAATAGATATATTTCTGATAGTATGGGAGGTTTAGAAATATGAAGATGCAGTGAGTAGCTATGATAGGGAACTTCGTTTCTCGTGGTCTGGGGTGTGCCGGCACTAGAGAAGGAAATACATTCTCTTAAGAGCTGATGTTTTTCTTCAGCGTTCATGGTAAAGTTGCCGCCGTCTAGAATAAATGTTTTGTCTGTTTTTAAATAAAAATAAAAAACTTGTGGGCCGGCATTGCCCTTACTAATTCCTTGGCTCTCGGGTCTACGAGATTAACTTAACCCTGTTTGTAATCAAACTTCCAACCGTCGTTGATCATTCCTCTCATTGCTAAGTTGCGTTTAAATTCTGGTTGTCTCACTCCCAGATAAAACCATACATATATCAATGATACTTTATAGATAGACTTAATGGTAAGAAAATGCTTGATTTTTCAAATAATGATGTGATATGTATGTGATTGCATTTTTAAGTTTTTCTTTGCTGTTCTCAGAGATGGGCAAGTTTATGAAACCTGGTAAGGTCGTTCTTGTTTTGGCTGGACGCTATTCTGGACGCAAAGCTGTTATTGTTAAGGTGAGAAAGCTGGATCTCTTCACCAAGTATAATAAAGCCTCCCTGAATTCAACTCTGGATGACCATATGAATATATCCATTTAATCATTTTGGCAGCAGTATGAAAGTGGTTTGCCACTGCCTTCTTCCAGAATATTTTACTATACTCCACATTACAGCTTTGGAATTTACTAATGATTTCCCATCTAATGTCTTATCCTGCTTTGCTTTTTCCAAGATTGACTGTGTTGCCAATTTGCTTTCTAAAAGTTGTGTCCGAAATAATGGAATGCACTTAGTATTATCTTAGATTTTATTTATTTCAATAATAAATCACCATTTCCGAGCCACTTTACACCAAGTCAAAGCCACTGTAGGGTAGCATACAAGTACTATTGTAAAATTACATAACCTTAATAAATGTTACAGTCTAATAAAGAGTTACAAACTAAGAAAGCTGTATCAGGAACAGTAACAATAAAGGTGGAAAATCAAGGTCTTTGGATATCATAATTGAGAATTCTGTTTTAAAGTGATCTAAGAAAGTGATGAGAGGTGAGTGATTGTCAATAAGCTTATATTGTGCCTAGTTGTGTATGATGTGATTTAAAATTGATGTATGATTTCAGTTGCGCAATATATACAGTCTAACAAAGTTGATGCAGAGTTCATTTTTCCACTTAATTATGGTTTTCTATATTGGAGTGATAGATGTAGGCACATTTTATGATAACGTAAATTCTTTAAGCCCATAAAAGTGAGTAGTAAATTCTGAACTAAGTAAAGCAAAGACAGACTTGGATGGTAATTATACAGTGATCATCTGAAAGAGTTCAGAATGCTTTTTTTTTTATTATTATTGAGTTTGAATAGTTTCGTGTTCAGGAACACAAAAACAGCACTATTTTTTTTCCTCCTGAATAAAGTCGCAGTTGATTACCCATCAATATCATTGTTAAACATTGTAGTAGATGCTGCTTAGGATGACTTTTCTAATGAGTTTCTATTACAGAACATTGATGATGGCACTTCAGACCGCCCATACAGCCATGCCTTGGTGGCAGGTATCGATCGTTACCCACGCAAAGTAACAGCCAGTATGGGCAAGAAGAAGATTGCTAAAAGGTCCAAAATCAAGTCCTTTGTTAAAGTTTACAATTACAACCACTTGATGCCAACCAGGTAAGTTGGAAGGAAAAGGAAGTACGGAAGAATATTATGTGGGAGGAAAAGAAAGTATGTACGGCTATATTTACTCTTTTCACCAAGAGCAATAGCTGTTTCAATCTCCTTTCTCCTGTGCTCTGATTTCAGCTACGAACTTGAAAGAAAAGCCAGGCAAGAGGGCAAAAGTGGTTCTGGGTTTGTAACTTCCCCACCTCTTGTGTTTTGGTTAGGTACTCTGTTGATATTCCCCTGGACAAAACCATTGTCAACAAGGATGTATTTAGAGATCCTGCCCTGAAACGTAAGGCACGGCGAGAGGCCAAAGTGAAATTTGAAGAAAGGTAAATCTTGGAATGATGTTACATTTCTAGTTGAATTCAAGCTGCAACATTAATTTTTGATGGAGCAAAAAAAAATTATAAGAAAAAGTGGATACAAAATAATTTCATATAAGCTATAACTGGGTTTTACCAATGGTGATGACATGACTCTGGGACAATGCAGCTGTCAAATACATGCCAGTTGCCAAGCATCCAAATTTTGATAATGTGAGTGGGGATGCTGCAATGGTCATAAGTGGGAAAACTGGTCATAAGTCACTTTTCAGTGCTGTTGTAACTTCAGTCATTAAATGAATTGTAAGTCAAGGATACCTTACTTTGAGTTGCCCTAATAAAGGAAATGTTTAAGAAGGAATTTACCATCTGTTCTGATGATTGATGTGGCTTATTTTATAACTTCTGTGATTCTGACAATGACTCTTGCTTTATATCAATCTTCCATATTGGTTCCCCTTTGAATATGTCACGTCTACAAGTCCTAAAAATCTCAACCATTATACATCATTCCCTAGTTCGTTTAATACATGAAGTGATTGCTTTGGCTAATGCTTACATAGAGATTTGCAGAACTATAAACAAAATGTTTTCTTTCTTTCAGATACAAGACAGGCAAGAACAAGTGGTTTTTCCAGAAGCTCAGATTCTGATTTGTTTTCAACTGTACCAATAAATGTTTTTGAAAACCCTATTTCTCTGTAATTGTATTGCAAGCTTCCTCCTTCGTAGATTAGTTAGAATTAGGCTACCAGAACTAGCCTGCAGAAATCCAGTTGACCAAAGTAGGCAATAAGAGTTTGCTTTACAGCCATCTGCTGGTTGTCTGGATTTTTGCCCAGATCTGGTAGTATTAAGCAGGCTAATGAAATACGTTGTCAAACTAAAGTAAAGAGTAGAAGAATATACAAAGAGTGGTCTGATTACAATATGTGTTGGAACAAATTTGAGATCTGTCTCCTAATTATGATTAAGTGAATTCTGAAGACCTATAAACTGACTGTCAGATTGAATAGACAAAGAAAAATAAATCTCCAGTATTGAACAGTATCCTAGATGCAACATAACTGAATGGGGAATACATTAATAGGAAATGATAATGTGCATGTGATTATTACTTATACTATGCTCTTCTTGGGGTTTATCTTGGTTTTCAGTATTCATTAGTACAAATAAATTTGCTGGTTGGAGTAAAATGAGATACTAAAAAGGAGCAGAAATTATTTGAATGGTTTTTTTTTTTGAGTAGCACTCTTGAGTAACTTTTTTTAGGTAAGGACTTTTCATTGTTTTCTGGGATAGGATTAAAGAACTACATTGGCAGCTGAAAGCCATGTTTGACTTATGCATTAGCCTGAAGTTGGTCTAGTTTACACATGGGGCAAAGAAGCAGAGGGAAATGGAGAATAGTTTGCAACAGAAGAAGAAAGAGCAGATAAAAGTAAAGTAAAAATGGGAGAGTTTGTAGCTTTAATTTTTCCATCACAAATTCTTAAAACAAGACTTGAATTCCAATTCCTGTCACACTTGAATAACAATTACTAGACAGGAAAAGGGTATATATTGCTTTTTTTGTTTTATGTACAAGATTAGAATTACCTATTTTTCATGGTTTTATTGCTTTTAATATTGTAAGCCCCCCAAAAGTCACCTGGGTGGTAAATAATAAAAGAACAAGAAAGCACTACTTGGCCAACTACCCGAACAAGTCGAGATTCAGCATCCGTTTCCTGAAACTTAACAAGGTTCCGACGCTAGGCGAGAAGTAGGGTTTTCCGGAAGGCGCGCGCATATAAATTGTCCATTCAGTCCGAACTGAGTTGATTTTCGGATCCTTCCGAAGTAGAATTTGACTTAAGAGGGTTTTGATTAAAGCCCGCAGGGCTGAGGAACAAAGATAGCTTTGGAAAAGTTCTGGTAAAACACTCGTCTCCTTTCCCGATCAGCTGGGAACCTTGCCCAAAAGACGGGGCTGATGGGAGAGAGTCGAAAGTCCTGGAAATCGAAAGTAGAAGCGAACTTCGAGAAGCGAGCACCACGAATTTTGGAGGTAAAGAGTTTGGGACGGGCAGTACCAAGTAGTTCCCTTTCTTCCCTAAAGTTGCGAAGATCTACAAAAATCACGCTTTTCTTTTAATGGCGAATTGCGTTCCGTGACCGCGACAGTATTAATCTCTCCTCCAGTCATGATAAGCTTCCCGAAAAGTGGGGTGCTCTTATTCTTAGGTCAGAAGAGATTGGGAAAGATGCTGTAAGCAGTTTAGTCCGGGGAGGGGGCGGGAGCGGTCCTTGGTGCTGTCTGAGCTTATTGTCACAGAAGTGCTATTCAAAAGGCAACTGGACTTTCTTTGTTTTTTCCTTTTCGTTTCGCTTCTCACCCAAGAAGCTTCTTCAGTTCGCTTCGCTTCTTGGATGAGAAGTGAAATGTCTTCAAGGAAAAAACACAGAATGTCCAGTTGCCTTTTAAAAAATACCTTTGGGACAACCATGACCTGGATGACTGAAAATCTCCAGACATCTTGAGCTTCATTACCCAAAGTTTCACAGTTTCATTACTCAAAGTAGGTAACATTATCAGTTCTAACACTGAAGGTATTACTTAGTTTAGATAACGAAAAGTCGGCAAGAAAACAACCAAGCTCAGACAGCACAAAGAGCCCCTCATTTCAACCCCAAGCTACAAATATTCTCCTTTATTCGTTTCATCCTCCAGCACCGGCTTGATTGTGGTGTGATCCTCAGGATACCAGTTCACAAGGCCCTGGAACCTTTCTTATGAGGAAGGAAGGGAGGGAGGTTCATGTTTGGGTTGGGGCCTCCTCTCTTTTCTTGCCCAAGGCAAGGATGAAGTGGAAGAGTATTCCAGGTCAAAAAGCTTGCTAATCTGAGGGGGGGGGGTTAATGCTCATTTTTAGCTAGCCTGCATGGCTTGGATTATTAGAATTGCAGGACAGCAATTAATAGACTGTTTATTAACTGTTGGGCTCAGAGTTGCCAGTGTTGGGTTTTTAACTCAGATTTAGGTTTTTCACTCCCTGTCTGAATTTCTAGATTTTTTATTTTAAACTTCTAAGAACTGTTTTTAAAGTTTTCTATATCTTACATTATACTGTATGTATTAAATAAGTAAAATAATTTAAACGAATTTATTGTATTTTTGTCATGTGTAGTTTTTAGGATCTCCTGTTCCAACCCTGATAAATAGGTAAAAATAATTAAATTTAAATTGCTGATTAAACCACAGCTCACTTGGCTTGCACTTTCCAGGAATTTAATGGCCATGCATTACAAATGGGAATGGATTCATGCAATAATTGGATGAGCTAAATCACATCTTTTTTTCCAATAGTTTTATTAATGATTTCCTTAAATAGATAAAACTAATATAGAAACCCAATACAAAAATACATTTTAAAAAGGTGTGTGTGTCTGTGTTGTGTGTGTGTATGTGTATGTGTGTAGAATCTGGATATATCTGAGTGCAAGATCTTGGGTTATTTTTTAGGAAACCCTGCTGGCAACCTTAGTTATTTTTTAGGTTTTGGTGAAAGGAACACAGGACAGCCAGAAAATCTTGTCCCTGAAACATTTATATCTAGCTATCTACTATCTACCTACCTATCATCTCTGCCTGCCTGCCTGCCTGCCTGCCTGCCTGCCTGCCTGCCTATCATCTATCCAATCTATGCTAAGAAGACATATACCATCCCTAGGTGTGAGAAGGGAATTCCTCAATGTTGGGTCCTCTCCCAGAAGCCTGGGAGTTTGAGTGTTCTGCACAATACTGTATCTTAATTGTTCCTAGCATGGTATTCTTCTGGAGAGAGAGCTCTGATGTTGTTCCTGGGATCTGTTGGAGCCATTCCACCTCAGGAGTCACAGACTTGAATGCTCCTACAAGCACTGGCAACAATTTGGCCTTTACTTTCCAAATACTTTCTAATTCCTCCTTTAGGCCCTGGTACTCTACAGCTTCTTGTATTCATTTTTTCCTGAAGTTGTTGTCGAATTGGCACTGCTAACCAGTGTCACTTGATAGTGCAAAGTGATTGATTAGTTATAGATAATTAATAAGGTGAAAACCCTGCAAGAAATTCATGTTATGGATCCTGGCTTATATGGAAGTGTGCAAAAGATCTGTAAATAATGATGTGTTTGGTAACAATTGTCGTAAAAACATTCAGTGATTGTGTTTGAAGAAAAGAATTGGTTTTTTTGTTTTTTTGTTTTTTTGTTTCCTTTATGATCATGAGAGATGAAAACAGCTTTCACTATAAATTATTCATAGTGGAATTGGCTTATAGAATGCTTACACTTTATGTTATTACAAATGAAGGCTTTTAAAGTATCAATGACTATTCTCCCCATCCTTTTAAATTTTCTTATGCTTCCACATGAGGAGAATTCTCCCTTCCCCTCAGCTCTCTTGCCCATTCTTTTGTGGTCATCTTCATATTTTCTTTGTAGGAAGAAGGCTGTGAAGCTTCTTTTGGTCCACAGGAGTCCTTCATCCACTTGGCTAGTGACAATTTTGCTGCAAGTGGACCTTGGAAGATGACAATGGACCAAATCTTGAATGAGATTAAGAGGTGCCAGGTATTTATTTGGAGAAGAGGATTATCTTTAGTGGTTTGAATAAAATATGTGGGTATTCAGTCATTCCTTGGAAACCCTCATCTACACTCCTACCTATAGGACAAGTTTGAGTGCTTGGTAACAATTGAGGTTCACTACACATGCCCCATCATTAATATTCCATGTTTGATTCCTCTTGTTGAACCAGGAATATAGTGCTGTTCTTAACAGATTCTCTTTAGCCATCCATTTAAATTAACTTTATCACAGTTTAAGCATGAGAGAAAATTTCTCATTGCCGTTTGGTTGTCTTTTCAACTTCAGGATATATGGAAAACTTTCGAAGGAGATCGCTTATCCTTGGAGGCAAACATAAGGGCAAGTGAGCAGGACTTGGCCAAATTCAAAGAAGAATATGAGCTTGCTAGTCGAAATCTTCTTGAAGCTGAAAATGAGGCCAAGGCCCAGGAAGGCTCCTTCCAGGTCTGACCATTTTAAATCCAGAATTATATATAACCTTCCTGTAAATTTTGATTTTAAACTTTTAATGGAAGAACATGTTGACTGCATCATTATATTACTTCTGATTGCCTACAGAAATCTCCAGGATGTGAACATGAGGCCCATTATAGTAGCTCTAATGTGCCACATTTTAAAAATAGACTCTACGTTTTTAATTTAAAAGAAACATTTTGACAATGCTTGAAAGAAGTTAGATGTTGTAATTTATATGCTTATATTGTTTCAGTTAAGCCTTACATTGTTGCCTATTTTACAAAAAAAAAAATTCTTGCAGCCACTGGATGAATAAATTTGAGGTGGAGACTTCTAAGACCGATCTTCTCATCTCTAGAATTTTTCTTAAGAACTTTGGCACAAATTAGAATTTCCCCCAGTTATTGCCAATGCATATTGCAAGCTTTTGCTTGCAGACAGTTGGGTAAAATCCATGCCATGCCACTTATAGCAACTAGACATTCCAGTTGGAATGAAACCTTGCAGCCCTGTAGCAGAGAAGATGTGCCATCTTCTGTTTAATAGCAGAAAAGCTTGATCCACCTCATATTCCAAATAACTATGCCAGTCTGTGTTTAATCACTTGCCTGTGTTTAATCATGGCTTGCTCAACCCAGTTTTTTTAGGTTCATAGGACCCAGTAAGCCAATAAAGGACACAGTTAAATTTGCAAAATACACTTAACTAAAATGTACTTAGTTAATTTGTAGTTCAGAGTATGAGGAAAATATAGCCATTGTCTCCCACATTCTATTATCTCCAAAATTGTTCCTGACAGATTCCCTAGCTCAGGCCTCTTGTCACAAGAGGAAGCCCTGGAGAGGCCAACTTCAATGCTCAGAGAAAACAGTAGTGCATCTTTGGACTGCCATCCAGTGGCAAAGAAGTGCCACTTGTTCTGATTTAGTGATCTACCTTCTTCTCTGCAGAAAATGCTTCAGTTGGGAAAGAAGGATTCAAGCCAGCTAACGCAAGAAAAACAGGCATTGGAATATGAATTGAAACAGCTCCATGCAGCCCAGGAAGAAATTCTTAAGGTATTTGCAAAAACATATTATTTTATTTAAATTCCTATAGGCAAGATTTGGCCCAAAGCTATACAAATTCCCATCTTCAAAAAAGGAAAAAAATGGATCCAGGAAATTACAGACCTATCAGCCTGACCTCAATACCTGGGAAGATTCTGGAAAAGATAATCAAACAATGAATCAGCGAACACCTAGAGGCAAACAAAATCACTACAAAAGCCAACATGGGTTTGTCAAAAAAACAGATCATGCCAGACAAACCTTATTGCATTCTTTGACCAAGTGACAAAATTAGTGGATCAGAGGAAATGCTGTGGATATAATTTACTTGGATTTCAGTAAGGCATTTGATAAAGTAGATCACAACCTACTACTTGATAAGATAGAAAAATGTGGGTTAGACAGCATCACCACCAATGGATTCGTAGCTGGCTGACCGGCCCGTACTCAGCGTGTGGTCCTCAATGGAACCACATCTAATGGAGGGAAGTGTGCAGTGGGGGCCCCAGGGCTCTGTTCTGGGGCCAGTGCTCTTCAACATCTTCATCAACGATTTGGACGAGGGGATAGATGGGGAACTCATCAAATTTGTGGATGACACCAAGCTGGCAGGAATAGCCAACACTCCAGAAGACAGGCTTAAGATACAGGAGGACCTGGACAGACTTGAACACTGGGCGCTATCTAACAAAATGAAATTCAATGGTGAAAAAAGTAAGGTTCTACATTTAGGCAAGAAAAACCAAATGTACAGGTATAGTATAGGGGGTACCTTGCTCAATAGTAATTAACTGTGAGAGGGATCTCGGAGTCCTAGTGGACAATCACTTAAATATGAGCCAGCAGTGGTGCTGCAGCTGCCAAAAAAGCCAACACAGTGCTGGGCTGCATTAACAGAGGATAGAATCAAGATCACGTGAAGTATTAATACCACTTTACAATGCCTTGGTAAGGCCACACCTGGAATACTGCATCCAATTTTGGTCACCACGATGTAAAAAAGATGTTGAGACTCTAGAAAGAGTGCAGAGAAGGGCAACAAAGATGATTAGGGGACTGGAGGCTAAAGCATATCAGGAACGTTTGCTGGAATTGGGTATGTCTAGTTTAATGAAAAAAAGGACTAGGGGTGACATGATAGCAGTATTCCAATATCTCAGGGGTTGCCACAAAGAAGAGTGAGTCAAGCTATTCTTCAAGGCGCCTGAGGGCAGGGCAAGGATGGAAACTAGTCAAGGAGAGAAGCAACCTGGAACTGAGGAGAAACTTCCTGACAGTTGGAACAATTAACCAGTGGAACAACCTGCCTCCAGAAGCGGTGAATGCTCCAACACTGGAAGTTTTTAAGAAGAGACTGGACAGCCATTTGTCCGAAATGGTATAGGGTTTCCTGCCTGAGTAGGGGGTTGGACTCGATGACCTCCAAGGTCCCTTCCAACTTTATTATTATTATTATTATTATTATTATTATTATTATTATTATTGTTATTGTTATTGTTATTATTATTATTATTATTATTATTCAAAACCTCAGCCAGAATTCTTTTTCAGATTTCTCCATTTGGAGGAATTCTCCAAACCACTTTTTTTTCTATTATATTTTTGTATTTATCTCAAAGATAAGATGTTACATATAAAATAAACAACTACAAAGATAATAAAAAGAAAGACAAAAATTACAGACAAGACAAAAAAGAAAGTAATAATAAAAATGTGCACAACATAAATAGAATCAACATTAAATATACATCAACCCACCCTGGTTGAATGTTGAGAAATATGTCTCAAATCAATCTCGTAAATTCCCCCTCTTGCACAGTGCGTCTACAAATAATTATAAACTTTCTCATCTATACTTGCTATATTTAGTATATTACTATTTTACACCATTGTTTCTTAAAAAAATCTCAAGTATAGAAATCTAATATCTATCGATGAAGTCGACCCAATAACCATTTATTGGGACTTGACATGTATGTCAGTCACATTTTCTGCCTTATAAACCAACTCAGGAGGCTAAAACATTTGGTGTAGTTACTTTTGTGTCTTGAGTCCCAATTTGTGTGCCAGCACTCAAGGAACAAGTAAACCTATTGCACAGGGGAGAATGTCTCAAGATTCTCTGTTAAATGTATATAACTTTGCATTGCTCAGGTGCCAGCTGCTCTTCCTAACAAAGAAATGGTATGTAAAGGTCATGTGGAAAAGGAAAAGATGGACAGCTTTCCAGAAATGCTGACTTTCGTGCCCCAGATCCGATACCCTATACTTGGGGGATCAGCTCTCATCACTTTTGAGGATCCTGAAGGTAGGAACAACACTTCAAAAATGACATCCTGGTTCTTTTTATCAGCAGTATTTAGTTGTGATTCATAGTGGAAGTAAAGAATAGGAACTTGTTTGGAGGGGGGGGGTTTAAAAAACTGTAAACACAACACGATTTATGTTGACTTCAGATCAATTAAGTTATTAGTTCAGACTTACTTTGCCATGGAGTCTTTATTTAGCCGTAAGTAGTAAAGCTCATTCCTTTAAAATTGGAGAAAAATATTAAGCGGAAGAAATGAAAGAGAAGTATCGCATGGATTTTAATAGCTCTCTTAATCTGATCTGTATCATTTCAACCAGTGTCTACTTTGGTGATATTTCTCTATACCAAAATAAAACAAAAAAGAAGAAGAAAAGCTCTCCTACTTGTAGAAATGGCGCATTGTAGCTTTTCATTCAAACAACTTATTTTCTATTCAGAGGAAATGATCTTACCTAAAATACAGAAACAATCTGCAAATTTCAGTAAGAACTAGGATTGAGTGCCGTTAGAGAATTTGGGAGGGATATTTTGTTCAGTGCAGTGACCCCTTTACAGGTCCTGGGCACCATTGCTTGGTCTTGCACAGTGATCCAGGTATTTTCCAAAGATTAAAAAAAAAAAAAGAATCCACAAAGGAAAATGCATTTAAAGCACAATTTCCAACTTCATGAGCCCTCTCTTTTGTAATTTTGGTATTACCATTATGTACTTTTTTAGAAATTGATTTTTTTCACTCCATCATGTATTGAATTCACTGATAAAGAACCCCAAATCCTGCATACCCATTCAAGCAATGAGATGGTCCAAAAATTCTGAATAAGGAAATTAGGTAGGGATTGGTGAACTGACACAAGAGATGCAGATAAAAGAGACTGGTTTGGTTTGAATATGTCTCGTCCCTGGCTTCTCCCCATCAGTTGCCAGGAGGATCATCCAAATGGGACAGCATTGCATTCAGCTAGATGAATGGAGCTACGTGCATGTGAAGGCTGAAGCTATGACATTGTTGCTGCCCTCATACTTAAAGGTGAGTTCTGTAGCCTTTGATCGTGGAAGAATGCATGCACTGGAGGGTTTAATGTAGAAAGGGACTCTAACTGCAAGTAATATTGTTTTCTCATTGTCTTCTCATCCCATCTACCTAAATCTGTGATTAAAGAGATCCCAACTGGTCTTCTTTATTGTTTCAGTCCCATAATAAATGAGTTGAAGAGGGAATGTTGGCAGGTACATCTAATCACATGGTGAGATGTAGGTGTTTGAAAAAAAGATGGCTAGCAGTTCAAATGAAAATAGAACAAAAGGTTCCCCTTGAATTTTCAAACTGCAAAGTTATATACTTTCCTTATCACTTGCATAACTTGTTTGAATTTTAATTTTTGGTAACTTATTTTCCATGTATTACTTATGGAGAAAGCCAAGGCACTGAGCATTAAAGCCTTGGTCCAACCACTGAAAATCCATTCTTATCTTTTTTCTGCATTTGCTGTTTCACTTAGGGCTGCCCACCTTTCAAGGATGCAGGGAGTCAAATCAAATGAAACTTTAGACTGAAAACTGAATTGTATGCTCCATTCCACATTGTACTTTCTTAAATGATCAGCTATCACTGTTCAAAAATATCATTCTGGAGAGCAGAGAAGTTATTCCCTTGCTTTACATTCTTCTAGAACCAGTTACATTTTGGTTTTATTTTTATTTTTGTTTTCTTAAGCTCTAAAAAATCCCTGTTAATGGCAAAACAAAACAACAGCAATGACAATAACAACAACAACAACAACAACAACAACAACAACAAACACTACATGGCCAGTACATTAAAAAAAATAGCAGGGAAAGTAAATAATAACAAGACCTGGCAATGGCTAAGAGCAGGAAAGTTGAAGAAAGAGAACAAGGGACAAATTCTGGCTGCACAAGCCTTAAGAATAGATCCATACAAAGCCAGAAGTGAGAAGACAGCAAAAGACAGTAAGTGCTGCTTATGCAAGGAAGCTGAAGAAACAGTGGACCACCTGGTAAGCTGCTGCAAGAAGACCACCCAGACTGACTGTAAGCAACGGCATAACAAAGTAGCAACAATGGTGCATTGGAAGATCTGCAAGAAATATCATTTGCCTGCAAGCAAGAACTGATGGGCCATAAAATAGAGAAAGTCATAGAAAATAAAGAAGCTAAATTGCTCTGGGACTTTAGAATTCAGACAGACAGGCACCTGCCACTTAACACCCCAGACTTAACAATTGTCGAGAAGAAAGACAAAAAAGTCTGAATTGTGGACATTGCAGTACATGGAGGCAGCAGAATAGAAGAGAAAGAACTGGAAACAATAACCAAATAGAAAGACTTACAAATAGAAAGACAGTGGCAAAAGCAAGCAAGGGTAGTACCAATAGTAATAGGTGCCTTGGGTGCAATCCCAAAACAACTGGAGCACCACTTGAACATCATCGGCATTGACAAATTCATCATCAGCCAATCGCAAAAGGCAGCTTTACTCGGAACAGGTTACAGCCTGCAACAATATCTGTAACACCATCAAACATCCAGATCTGCCTATCACAGGTCCTTGGAAAGAACTCGATAGGTAGACAGAAATGTCAAATCCAGTCTGAAAATCTGGCCAACTATGCAACAGACAATAACAACAACAACAACAAATGACAAACATAATCAGCATTGACAAATTCACCATCAGTCAATCATAAAAGGCAGCTTTACTTGGAACAGCTTACATCCTGTGATGATATCTGTAACACCATTAAACATCCAGATCTGCCTATCCCAGAAAGAACTTGATAGGTAGACAAAAATATTAAATCCAGTCTGAACATCTGGTTGACTGTGTGACCAACAACAACAACAATAATAATGCTATACTATTGTTACAATTCTACTTTCTCAACACTTTTTCCTTTCTGTCCCCAGCAGATCTCCCTGAAGCAGAGTTCCCAGCAAGTGCTATTATCTGGATTGTCTGCCTTCTCTGTACCCAAAGACCAGCTCTACGACAAGCTAGCTCTGTTTTTCAGCAAACGGAAGAACCAAGGGGGTGAGGTGGATCATCTGGAACAGCTCACAAATTCAGATAATATAGTGCTGACGTTTGTGGATGATGGAGGTAGGAGAAAATGTGATAAAAGGGAGTTGATGTGCATCATGTGTCTTGGGGAGAGTAACATTCCTTCCACAAATTGAGAGGCTCATGGTTATATCATCTCCTGGACTTAACACTGATTCTGTATTCGTCCTAAGATACTTCCAATGAAGCACACAAGGGCAGATTGAGAATTGTAAGAGCCGCCATCCACTCTTGGTTAGAGCATGGAACAGGAAATTTTCTAGCTTCAGAGTATTGAGCCATCAATAGATTCCCTCTGCATCTTTATCATAACTCTTTTTTAAAACAACCACTGGTACTGCAGCCCCTGCATTATCCTATAGTAATTACACATAGTCTTTGTTTAGCGATCACTGGCAGCCTCATCGTAAGTGAAACCACCACTATGCTTATGATCTTACTTCAGTTTTCCTTTTCTTTACAGAGCTTCTTCAGTTTTAAATGCAGGACCTGGTGATAAAATTACTTTTTCTCTACCAGAGTAATTTTGAATGGTCACTAAACAAGGCAATGGCTAAACAAGGATTACCTGTAGTTCTGCAGTGTTGTATTGTTTAGTATGAGAATGACTTCCATTTCCTCACTTTAAATCTCATTCCTTGTATTTTATTAACTTTTCCCTTGCTCACTACACTCAATCTTATTCAATGTCTCTTAACTTTAACACTTTTAAAAGTTTGTTTGGTTAATCTTCTTCATGAGACAGATGAACTGGAGTATTTCTAATTTTATCTTTTTTTTTTTAGAACATTACAATGTTTAGTAATTCTTGAAACCTTTTTAATTTCAGCATTTTTCTTTGAACATCCCATAAGCGTTTAGGTTTTTTTAGCATGTTTTTCCATTTTTCTTTCTGCTTTACTTCTCCATGCAAGCAGATTTATTTTCCTTCTAAATGGAAAGAGGTGGGCACAAAACTGAAATAAAAGCAGCAACATTGTGCTTTGTTATCTGTAGAATGTGCTTTGTCTTGCACCAGTACAGATATGTGGGGGACAGGTCCTGTTACAGATTTCAAACACAGGCTTTTTCCTCTCTTACAGTGGCTCAGCGGATTGTTGAAAAAGGGCTGTTCCAGGTGCCGCTTGGAAAGGAGACCCATCAGATCAAGGCATCACATTGCTTACATGGGGAAATTGCAGATTTACAGGTGAGGGGAAAACATTGACAGAGACACACTGCATTCTCCTCTCCTAAAGCAAACTATGCTCCCCCATCCAAAAATTACAGTGACGAGGGTAGCTGTTTTCCAAAAGTAATGGGTGGGGCAGAAGGAAATTTAGTTTCATTTATGTTTAACTTTAATTCAAAATATATATCCTTCACATGATTACTTGCCAGTCATATATTGAATCATTTTCTTTCTCTCTCATTGTAAACATTAAAACTTGGCATCAAATGTTTGAAGATTTCTGGGAGCCACATCAACTTTGGGGGCATGAGTTTCTCTAGAGTCAAAAGGGTCAAAAGCTACAAGAAAGCAGGTGCAACTTCACAATTGAAACTCTGCTCTTTTATACATGCAGTTCTTGACACAGAGACAAACACTATTCTTAGGGAGGCTCTGCCCTAAACAATAGCCATCTCTGGCCCTAATTTGAGAGAGATTTTCCTTCTCAACACCAAAATTTTGATACATTATAGCAGCAATAATTCCACAGAAAAATGGTATATAAAGGAGAAGAAGAAAAGGTTTCCCTTAGCTCAGCTTAAAACTCTTTTCAAAAGTTGAGCAAAAGTGATTCCATAAGACCCATACATTTAATTGTGTAATGCAAATGTGATAGGTATCTTTCCATATTGGTGCCAGTTGAAGAATTTAAAGGACATTCTGTGGTCCATGAAAATTACTGTAGGATGGGTCTGTCGTGCATATGAATTGGATATTCAACCCTCTCATATCAAAAAGTCCAATTTAAAGGAGAGGACACTATCCAATCCATAAACCAAAATCATTTGAATCTTGTTTTTGTTTTAACAACTTGTTCTTGGCTTTATATTTATCTTCAACTGTGGCATTTGTTCACCAACCTCCATTTTTTCTCTCCACCTCAGCTCCATCCTTCTTTCTGTGCTCGTACCATCCTGCTGACAGAGATTCCAGATGTCTTAGAGAGGGAGATGATGTGTGAAGCTCTGGAGATCCATTTCCAGAAGCAAAGCAAGGGTGGAGGAGAGGTAGAAACTGCGGTGTACATTCCAGCTGGACATTATACAGTAGCTGTTTTTGAGGAGGAGGACTGATTCTGCATGCCAAAGCTAGAACAGATGATATTTCAGTTGTGATACAGCTGAAAAGAAGCACATGGAACATGCTAATATCTCAGGGAAGAGGGGATGAAACTTTGATTGCTTGAATTGAGAGTTAGTGGAATGAGATAGAAACTGATGAACTAGTATCATTAGGGAAGGGGGGGAATAAATCCATTTTGTAGTTTAGATAATAAATTGAAAGATTTTCTGCCACAATGATCTTTCATGTCTGAACTATGCATGATTTGGTCTGTTTTGTTTGCTCCTTCAGTAATTTTACTGCATGGCATTGAAGTACCTGCTAAATTGTATTTTTCTGCAGAATGCATTCAGCAAGAAAAATGTTCAGAAAATAAAAATAAAGGCATGCTGTTCACAAAGAATTTGTGTAATCTTTATGCAAAGGGAGTAGGACTCTAAGTAAAATAATCCAGTGGTTCATTGGAATATATATGTAGCTGTACATGAAACCAGTACGATAACCTAAAGTATCAACAAAGTTCCATGGCCAAGGAGGAATATAACATTAGCTATTTGTAATTCAACACTAGAAACCCCACAAATTGAAGTTGCCTGGATGAATCTGGGCAGGAATGTCTGCAGATGTGTTCAAAACGTCAAGATGGCATCCACAATCATGTAATCAAAGCTCCACCCATTTTTACATGGGTTGGACATGTGGCATTTGTGATGCATAAAAGGCAGGGCTTTATACCCATGTGACTGACTTTTTTGACCACCTGTATCTGGGTGCACAGAAATTCTAGATATCTAATATTTACCTAACTATTCTTTTTTTTAAGGGCTTGACAGGGTTAAAGTACATGATAGGAAATTCGCTTAGCTTTTCCCATTTTCTCTCTTTGCATCTGTTGAACCTTAGCATAATAAGGCTTCAGCAAATGCAAATGAGGATCCAGATATCCTAGGGCAGGGGTCTTCCAACTTGGCCCTTTTATGACTTGTGGATTTCAGCTCCCAGAATTCCTCAGCCAGGTACACTGGCTGAGGAATTCTGGGAGATGAAGTCCACAAGTCATAAAATGGCCAAGTTTGAAGACCCCTGTCCTAGGGAAATCCAGCACAGGACAAACAGAGGTCTACTATTTTTCATACCTTAACCAAGTTGCTTTGATGGTCTTAGTAAAGCAATGAAAGGTAGGTAACATCTCACACACAGACTTAAGCGAACATAGGCAAATTATATATTTTAAGTATAAATATATTAAAAAATGCTTCTAGGACCAAAACCAGTTTGAACCTTTGGTTCATTCTAAGATTAAATTCTGCTTCTGGAGTATATGGGAAGTATACATCATCTAGCACTGTTTGGACAATTACAAGAATCAGTTGGGATTGTTGCTGTTGTTGGTGAGGAGAGGTGCTGCCCTCAGCCCCTACTATGTGGATTGCCAGAGGGCTTGGTGCTTTATGTTCTCCTTTTTAACATCTTTTTGAGGCCATGGGATGACATCTATCCATTGGCATAGGTTGAGATATCATCTATATACTGATGATACTCATTTATATATTTCTACCCCTGGAGAATTAAGTGATGCCATGGCTGTCTTATCCTGGTGTTGGGGTGGTGAGGGTCTGGATGTCCCCAGGCTTCAGCTGAACCCTGGCAAGGCTGAGTGGCTTTGGTGCTCAATGATTTCAGGACTATGCCATCTTTGGTACTGGATGTGGATTGCACTACTCCAGACAGACTAGTATACAATCTGGCAGTCAGCTTAAACTCACAACTCCTGCTGGATGAGTAGGTGGCAGTAGTGGCTAGGAGGGCCTTCACACATCTTCATCCCTTCATGGCCAGTTGCAACCATTCCTGGATCACCAGCTCCCACTTACAGTCACTCATGTCCTAGTCACCTCCAGATTGAACTACAGCAATGTGCTCTACATGATGCTGCCCCTGAAGAATATCCAGATGCTTTAGTTGGTACAGAATATAGCAGCCCAGGCAGTTATGTGCACTCCTAGAGCAGCACATTTTACACCTCTACTCCACAACCTCCAATTCAAGGTGCTGGTTTTGACATTTAAAGCCCTTCAGGGTATGGGACTATGCTATCAGAGGGACCACCTCTCCATTGTTTCATCAGCCTACCCCAATAGATCTGTCAGACAAGGGGTGCTGCAAGCACCTTTGGCTATGAGATCTATATTTGGTGGATCCTAGGAGATGCACCTCCTCTCATGAGGCTGGTTATATTGCCAAGCCTGGAACTCCCAGGGAACCAGGAATTTTTCTAAAAGGCTCCATTGCTGAAGGAACCATTTTTATCCGTGCCATACCTATGGTTATTGTGCTTTTTAAAATTTTATAAGTTGTTTCCATATTGGCTACTTTATCTGTTGTTGTGCACCATCCAGAGTTGCCTTTGCTGAGACAGGCAGCTATATAAACTTGATAAACATAGATAAATAGATGTCTGGAAGTTGAGTCATGGCAATTTGACCTTTTTCTTATTGGTATGAAACATTTTCCTGCTTATCCAAGTAGCTTCTTTAATCTGAGCAAGTTGGTTAGAGGGACTCTATATATGTCCTCCAGGGAGGTTTCATTTCACCTACTCTGAAAGGCAGAAAATGTTCCAACTCCTAAATCCTTTATCCTAGATGGGTCACTAAGTGTGGCTTCTCTAGTGAACCTGTGATGTGGTCTTAATCTTCCTGGGGACTGTTGAAAGAACAGCATAGAAAGTGGGGAACAGGTTGTGTCTGAGACCTCCACCTCCATTGAGGGAAGGATTTTCCAATTTGGCATAAATGGATTCCTTCACTCTCCTCCCAAACTATTTTTGCTGTCCAAAATGTGTACATTATTGTACTCAAAAGTGTCCTTTTTCTTTTAAATGAAGGTATACTACTGATTCTGGTCCTGTGGGCCATCCTCTTGTGTAAAGGCTGCTTGGTTACTCCAATTTAGAACTCTGAACACTCCTCTCTGCATTGGACTGCATATACTACATTATTCTTTTTATGTTTTAGTGTCTGATTTTTAGGGCACTAAATTCTCAGTGAAATATTAGATGCACCTTCATCATGGAGATAATTGGAGGTGGAAGGCTACAGGGTTGATTTGTCAGAGAACCTTGTATAGTCCCACAAACCTAGCATCTAACTTCTTGGAAGGTCTTGAAATTGCTAAGAACTTGGTAGAGAGCCAAACCTACTGCTCTACTGCTATGGATGGCCCTCCTGCTGATGGGTATCTCTTGCCTTCTTGTAAGCCTGTTTCACTTGCTTGAGCTGCTGTTTCAAAAGTTCTTGGGTAGCAAGTTGCTCCTGTAAGAAGTCAACTGCCCCTGGGACAATTGAGTCCAGTGCAGGGTGATCTAGTAACACTTTAGGGTGTGTGCCATACATAGCTTGAAGTTGATGAGTGCAGCAAATTGTTGTAAGAGAATTTTGCGAGTGGTAATAATGATGGCTAGTTGTCTTGGATGTAGGTGCAGTAGCACCTTAAGTACTGTTGGAGGAGTTGGATTGTTCTTTCAGTTTCCCCATTTGTGGCAGGGTGGTGAGCTGAGGAGAGGTTGTCCTTGACATTTAGTAGCTAGAAAAGTGCTTTCCAAAACCTAGACTGGTATTCTACACCTCTGTCTGAAATGAGTGCTGAGACCATATTGTGATAGCGAAATACACAGTCTAAACTTGCTACCAAATCAGAATTAAAGAATTTGATGAATGAAAAACAACTTTCAATTGCTCCTTATGCTGATTCCAGTTCAGGGTCCTGACTTTCAGATTGCAGGGTGCTCCTGCTATGTTCATGCAGCTAATAAATGAGGTGCTACATGAGCACCAGTATAAAGGGATCTTAGTCTACATGGAGGATATTTTGATCTATACCAAGACCATGGCAGAGTATATGAAACAGGTCAGGGCAGTTCTCAAGAAATTACAAACTGCCCAGCTGTATGCCAAACGTTCCAAGTGTGAATTTCACCAGAGTAAGATTGACTATCTGGAATATTGAATATCCCACGAGGGCATAAAAACAGACTTGGAGAAAGTGTGGGCAGTGCTGGAGTGGGCTCCTCCCCATACTAGAAAGCATCTGCAGAGTTTTCTGGGATTTGCAAACTTTTACTGCCAATTCATTCCTTCATTCACCAAGATAGCCCTCCCCATCACCAACCTGCTAAAGACAAAGGGGGAGGGAAAACCCAAGCCCAGCCAGCCACTTAAATGGTTTATGGAATGTCAAGCTATATACGAGAAACTTAAGCGGCTGTTCTTGGTGGAGCCAGTGCTGAAACACTCAGACCCCAATGTACCCTTCATCACCCAGGCAGATGCCAGCGATGTCACAGTAGGCACAGTACTTCTTCAGGAAAATGAGCAAGGGGTCCTACAGCCATGCTCCTACACTTCTAAGAAATTAAATGAAATGGAACAGAGATGGGCAGTTTGGGAGAAAGAAGCCTATGTATTTACTTGGCAGATTGGGGGGGGGGGTTTCTGTTAGGATTCAGGGGGGGAGCAGGTAGGGGGTTTCGGTGGGCCAATTGCAGTGAGAAAAGCATTGAAGGCTATTGGAGTCAATAGACTGGTTCTGTCACTCAATAGTGGGATCATTGTATTGTAACCAAGTGGTCCCCAGCACCAATGGAAGATCAATGTGGTCAGCCATGAAAAGGGTTAAAGGATTTTGATTTATTGTCAATTTAAAAAGCACTGTGGGGTGAGTGATGGGGCCTGCTTTTAAAATCTGGCCATCAATAGTTATAACTGGCAGTAGAGATTTCAGAAGAACGGTGGAGATCTTAAGTTTCTGGACTATGGCTAGCCTTATGAAGTCGACAGTTGCCTCAGATTTTATCAAAACAGGATGGTGGTTTCCTTACCAAAGGGAAGTTTCAGGATAGAATCAAATTGTATTAATGCACCTGATTGCATTAATAATTGAGCTTCATTCATTGCTTGGGTGGCCCCCCCTTGTGTGCTCATGGAGCATTTCACATTTCCCTGGCCTTAGGGCTTGTTGTCCAGGTGGTGAGTAGTGGCAATAGTGCCTCTCCTGGGAGGTTTATTAGGGTAATTCTTGACCATGTGGCCAGGCTCTCAGCAACAGAAACAAAAGGCGAGCTCTCTGCACTGTTGCTGCTCTTTTGTCCTCGGGCCCTGTCTGGCTGCTCTGATTTGCATTGGCTCTTCAGCATCCAAATCCAAGGGGTCAGGGAGGCTCCTGGTAGTGACAGAAGGAGGTAACTTTGGAAGCAGCAAGCTGGTGCTGCCAAAAAATGCTCTAAATTATGTGAGTCAAGACTCAGCTGTTATAGTGACTAGGTAGAGGTCTTGTGGACCACAAGAAATACCTTGTATCAGTTGTGTAATTATGTCCTTGTTTAGCCTGCTCTTGAATTGTGCTATTAAGACTGGCTCATTTTAATCAATGCATCTTCAAAGTATGCTCTCAAAGAGTTGTTGCCCTAGTGAAGCTGGTGGATGCGATGTTTCTATCTGAATAGGGTCTCCAAATTGCTCTCTAAATCTAGTGAGGAAGTTTGGGAAATTATCCAGGATGGGGTCATTGGTTTCAATGAGTGGAAGTGCCCATTTGGAAGCAGAGTCAATTAAAAGACTGAGGATGAAGGAGATCATGGATCTGTCTGTTGGAAACTCCCCTGGTCAGTTGCCAGTGAATATTTTGCATTGGGCTAGGAATGTTCTCAGCTTATCAGACTTTCCAGTGAATCTCTGTGGTAGGCAGCTGGGAGTCTTGGTGTCATGGATCCGCTCCTGGGCCCCTCTCTGGACATAAGCTCAGAAGAGGAGGGTGAGTTTGAGTCTGTGGAGGAAAGAGCGGAGCTGAGTGATGGCCTGGATTGGGGCTCGGAGAGTGCTAGCCTGACAGAGCAGCCTCAGCTGGGTTGATCGGATGAGCAACAGGCTGAGACTGAACGAGGTGAGCCACAGCTGCAGCAAGTTGGCCAGGAGACTCCAGGAGCAGCTCCCACTCTTTAGGAATGAGGAGGAGGTGGAGTCCATACCCATCCCAATCCAAGGACACATAGGGCAGAGAGGAGACAGGCACAATGCTGGTCAGCTAGACCAGGGCTTTTCAACCGGTGGTACACGTACCACTTGTGGTACATTAACGAGTGGCAGGTGGTGCACAGCCCTGCCTAGCCAAGTGTAGTGGGGGAGGGAAAGAGCCAGCGCAGGCAAGGACTTACTGTGAGAGAGTCCTCGGGAGCTGCAGAGTGGCTGGGGCGAGGCAAAGGCCCCAGGCTCACTTCTGGCTCACCCTCCCCCATGAGAAAGGAGGAGAAGGGGGCAGAGACAGGAGAGGTTTGGGCGGGAGAGGGAGAGAGAAAAAAAGCACAGCCTTGGGAGGAGGCGGAGTCAGCTCTAGCTCCACCGAAGGGAAAGAAGAAGGAGGAGGAGGGTAGGGGAGGAGAGGAGATCAAGCAGGCCGGCCATGAGCTGATCTACAACTGCTGTGGCAGCCACCTGGGCTGGCAGTAGCAAACAGGCAAGAAATGCAGTGGGGGAGGGGTGCCCTCCAAGATGAATGAAAAAAAGGCAGCAATGGCTGGAGGTGAGGCACGGGAGGAGGGAGGGAGGGAGATGAGAGTGGAAGCATTCTTATGTGCTTTTGTGACTTTGAAGTTCTGGGATTTGTGCAATGTGGGCTTTGTGTTCTTAAGGAGTGTTTGGCAATTTCTATTTGGCTGATGTCTCGTGTTAGATTCTATTGCTCTGCTATTGTTAGCTGTAAGTTTTGCTGCAAGGGATTTTGAAGTATTTTTCTCCTGAATGGATTTTGCCTGTAGCATTCCTTTACTTATGAATGGAGCCATTTGGGGAGGCTGCCTTAGCCAGCAGCCAATACTTACTACATTTTTTTTTCTTCCTTAAGTGCCGGCTGCACTCCTTAACCTTCCTCTCTAGCCAGTAGCTAATTCTTAAAGGGGAATGTGCCTTTTTAAGCTAATTCACTCAGCAGTTTGTCTTTTCTGTCTCTGGAGGCTTTTCCTTGTTTGATGAATATATGGAAGAGAGAAAATATGGGGGGGGGTTCAAATTCTTCCTTCAGAAGGAGGTGGGCATGAGAAAGTGGGAGGGAGGGAGGGAAGTCCCGCCTTAGCACTTGGTCACCAGCAGCCCTGCCATTGACTTCGCTTGTCAAAAGGTTGCAAAAGGGGATCACATGATCCTGGGACACTGTGACCATCATAAATATGAATCAGTTGCCAAGCATCCAAATATAAATCACATGACCCTGGGCATGCTGCAATGGTCATAAGTGTGAAAAATGGTTATAAGTCATTTCAGTGCAATTGCAACTTTGAACAGGTTTTTTTTTTTTTGGTCATCAAGTTTTTGACACCTTGCTAGGTGGTACTCGAATATTGCCATATCCTAAAAGTGGTACAATCGGTGAAAAGGTTGAAAAGCCCTGAGCTAGACTACTTGCGAAGAGCCAACCTCGCCTCTTGTGAAGGGCTGCACCAGGGTTGCTTACTTAATCCTGCCTTCGCTCAGCCTGGTCATTTCCTACATGCTGATTTAGTAAAGGCCAAATTTGGGTACCCACAGGCCTTTAGAACCATTTCTAGAGGTGGAGATATTTTTTGCTCTGTGATGTTGTGACCTCCAGGGATGCCCCAAAGGAGGAAAATATTGTACTTATACACTTCAGTTTTCAGCAAGCTGCGTATCTGCTTAAATTGATCTTTCTGATTTCTCCTTGCACAAAAAGGGGGTTCTCAAACTGGACTTCCACTTTGGTTTCATGATTACAGTTGTTCCTGACAACCTTGGTGTCCACATATGTAAATTTACCCCATTACACAGATGTCCTTCTTCTCTTAAAATTAGTTGCCTCTTTTTTTTTTTTAATGCTGTATTGTACCTCACTTCTGGAGTATGGCATTTTCCACATCATCAGTGATTTCATCCATGGATTTAATTTTGTTCTCAGCTCACTATTACTTCCTGCACCTCGATTAAGAGGGTGATTTAGGTGATGCCCAGTGTTTCATTCTGGCAAACAAAAGAGTTTTTCTGCTGCCTTGATGAATGCTTTTCCTGTCAATTCCATTGGCCCACAAAAAGCTTAATGCATGTGTATAGCAAGAATAAATGCAGAGCAAGTGACATTCAGAAACCAATAAGACAATGTTTCTCAACTTGACAACTTGGCAGCTAGCCAGGGAATTCTGGGGATTGAAGTCCAACATCTGGAAAAGTTGCTAAGGTTGAGAAGCTCCACAATAAGGCATGTTTCTCTAACTTCATGCTCTGCTAATAATCTGCATCTACAACTCCCAGATTGCCCAGATTCCAAATTTGAGGAATTTGAGTTCCAACACTTTTAAGCAGGCATCAGGTCAGGAAAAATAATAAGTGATATTTGAAAGTTTTCCTCACTGCAACAGATATTTATGAAGGACAAGATTTGTAGGCACAGCAATTTCTTAACTGTTGAAAGACACTATTTGGGTTGTGTACCTACACCCAAATTCCAAATTTACAGAATAACAGAATAACAATAGAATTACAGAGTTGGAAGGGATCTTGGAAGTCTTCTAATCCAATTCCCTGCTCAAGCAAGACACCCTATATCATTCCATACAAATGGCTGTCCAATCTCTTCTTAAAAATCTCCAGTGATGGAGCACCCACAACTTCTGGAGGCAACCATTCCACTGAGTTCTGTATTTAGATTATCCATGTGAAGTGCTTTGAAGAATTGTGGAAAGCTATATAAATATTGTTGTTCAAAATTAACAAAAAATTAGAATTGGTTAATATTGTTCTTAATTTGTACTCTGATGATAATATAGAAACCCTCAGATTAAAATGTGCAATTGCACAATCAGAAACTATGGATTTAAAAGGAAGTAAATAGGATTATCACAAAGGTTAAGAGTTTCATAAAGCCATTATAAGAGTCTGGATTGATTACTTTTGTCTTTGTCATTTTCCTCTTGCTTTGCATCTCACTGGGGAGAGAATCCCATGAATGGATTTATCATTCCCCTAAACTGTACTTTTTGAGTGAAACATCTTTACCTAAACCAGAGTGTTATTCCACACAGGTCTTCTTGTGATCATTTCACAAGGACATAAAATGTTGTAATTCTGTATGCATCAGAAAGTTATGAATATTGCAAAGGTACACAAGGGTAGTAAAATTCAAAAAGAATAGACAGTGTGCTTAACAAACTGGATGAAACTGTATTTGTATGCTTTATGAATATATTACTGAAATCTCAGATATAGATTGTTTGAGAATGCTTTATGGTTTTCTACTTTCCGATGTGGGAAATTGAACTCTTCATGAAGATTTTATAACATTATAGCAAGTAAGCTAATACTGTGGAATAATTGAAGAGAAGCCCACTAATATCAGTTAGGACTTTCAAAAAGTAATGTGAGGTTTTAGATGCTTGGTTGCAATTTTTAATTATATAAAGATATAGTTTAAAAAGTAGGTGGTCAATTTCACTTCAATAAAGTCATGAGATCAATTTGCTTTTTAGGTGATCTATTTATGAGATTTCTATTGTGTCAATAGCTCTCTTTACATCCTGGGTGGTGCACATGAAGCAGAACACCCAATATCCTGCAAAGATGCTCTCATCAATTTTCATCTGGCTTGTTTTCAAAATTCTGCCTCAGGAATGATGTAGGAAAAGGAATGGCAGAGCCTAGAGGAATCAGCCTAGTCTCTACCTTGCCACAAGCAGACTAAATCCAACTGCTCTTGAGTTCCCTTAACTCTTATCTAGAGCCAACATAGTACTGGCTATTAGTTGACTAGATCCTGTCTATAGGTATGAGCACTGGTGGGATTCAAATAATTTAACAACCGGTTTTCTGCCCTAATGACCATTTTAAATATAAAAAAAATGATATACTGAAAGGTAGTAGTTGATGGCCTTGCCCCCTTGTCCGTATGCACCCAATCGGGAAACTAGAGAGATGAAGCATCTATTCCTGAAATTACCTCTGAGAAGCACCACCTAGTTTTCGCCTGAGTGATGTGATCGAAGGCGCCGCGTCTCCATTTGGTTTCCGTCACTTCCCTCTTGGACTTTTCGGGAGGGTTGTTTTTTTCGCCGCCTGGAAGGAAGTTGAACGAAAACCAGACGTGTTCCAGAAAACACAGATTTATTATAACCGGTTCACCGAACTCAACAAAAATTTGGTATTGGTTCTGCCAAACCAGTGTGAACTGGCTGAATCCCACCACTGGGTATAAGCAATAAATCAGTTTAATAGGAAGTTAACATGTGGCAAAGGTCTTTCCCATCTAAAAAATAACAGAATAACAGAGTTGCACCTTGGAGGTCTTCTAGTCCAACCCTCTGCTTAAGCAGGACATTTCAGACAAATGGTTGTCCAATCTCTTTTTTAAAACCTCCAGTGGTGGAACACCCACAACTTCTGGAGGCAAGTTGTTCCACTGATTGTTCTAACTATCAGATAAATTGTTCTAACTAAATGTACCTCCAAGAAGTGATATTCCTGAAATCTAATTTACAGAGAAGATCTGAAGATCCAAGCAAAAGATGAGGATTGAAAAAACTTATTCTTTGATTAAAAACAAATTTTCCTTGACTACTTATTGCATTATTCCCTGCTTTATCACTCTGTTTATGCATCTGTCTCCCTCAATCCTCTTTCATGCCCAGAGATATTCACAGAGATCCGATACCCTAGGGCCTTTTCTAGACCAGCATTTTGCACATGTGTGCACACATGCATGCATGTACATCTTCCCCTCCCTGTTTCACTGCATTTTACCCAGGTGTAATGAGTAGGCTTGGAAAAAGAAGAATAAGTCCTGAAACTTCATGAATATTTAAACTACCATATGAGAAATACCTCTTTCCATGTTAATTTGATCTGTGGTGAATAATTCAAGAGCAGAGAGTCAGTCCAAGCATCTGTGGTGGGGCAACAAGACTTCTGAGGGAAGTGACAAGCTGGCTTCTTGCCCACCATAAGCTGGGCAGGACCTTCCTTTGTTGCATTATTCATGTGGGAGTCAGGAAGACAAACCAGGCAGGCTGGGGGACCAGGGACCTAATAGGGCTCATTTATTTGCAACCTCTGAGAAGGGCTGTGCCAAGGCTCAAAAAGTCTTGTCAAAGAAGACATTTGTGGGCTTGGAGGGAAAGGGAAGGGAATGAATTGGTCCCTCACAGCTTGGTCTGTCAAAATAGAAGCATTCATCTTCAGAAAGAACTATGCATTCTAAAAATAAATATATCTTATAGATGTAAATATGTTAATGTTCCAGCTTTGGCTTTCCCAAGGTTTTACACTGTGGTAATATTTGCAGTTAATATATTTTAATTTATACAATTATCATGTACAGATGCTCTCCAAGTTAAGCAAGATCAAATTTAGGTAAACTCCTTTGTGTGCAGGACACTATCAACTTTAGGTATGGCTTATGGAAATATTTGCTTCTGCATGTAACATAAAATACAATGGAAGAAAATGTTGCTTACTTTATGCAAAGGTCAGACTCTGGGGGGGGCGGGGTTCAGAACAAAATGATTGGATGAGTAGAATTATGTGTATGTGAATATTCCAGTGACTTAACTTTGGAGCAGGCAGCTGACAGATTGACAGTCCAATTGCTACAAGCATGCAATGATATTGGAGAAACTGTCAAGAACTATATGGAACCATGCTGGCATATATATGAGGGAAGGAATAATTTATGGTGAAAGAAAAACAATGGGGGTTCTTTTATTGATAGATGTTAATGATGCAATTCCATCATTTGGGGATTGGAGTAAACATTAATCTTCTCTATGGCAGGGATGTCTTATTTCTGACAGCTAGAGAGCTGTACTAGTACTATGCAGCATATCAAAAGACACACTTCAGAAGGAAGCAGGGCTATAATGTGTTTTTGCTAAGGTGAGTTCCTAGGAATTTTAAGGAGTTTATGCAGGACATAAAGCCTCCAGATTGTTCCTTAAATTTCCTCAACCATTTCAAAATGTAAAAAAGAAAAATTGTCCTCCCCAAAATGAAAGTCCTTGGAGACCATCAAAGAGATGCTGGCTGATTACATACAACTTCTGGTGCAAATATTCCACACCTCAGTACTATGATATATGGCTCATTACATATTGCATACCTTTGAAATCAGGCAAACAATCATTATTTAGAATTTATTGTACATTTTCAAAATGGAAGCTTCTTGCTGGTGGATTGCTGGCAGTTTTGGGAAATTCAGACCTTCAAGATTTTGGTAAAAACAGAGATTGGAGGATGACATTGATATAGTGAATATTTGGTCCTGAAAACAGAGAAAGTTATACTGATATAGACATTTAATATTTGAGGGGATAGGGGGCCTAAAATTAAAATATACTAGTTAGTAATTAGTAGTTAGTAATTAATAATTAACTCCAGTTTTGGAGGTAACAGCACACTCAACTGAATTGAACTTCACTGAGGTTAAAAGCCTAGGAGATGTCTGTATCCTGAGTTGTGATGGGGAACTGAAATCTTTAAATTCTAAATTATGAACCATCCAATTTTTTTTACTGAGATAATACTGAATTAATTTTTAGGAATTTCTGAAATGTGTTCTGCCTGTTAGGATCAGCTGTGGAATTGTAAGCAGCTATAGCCACCAAGTGGCAACAAAACTTCACTTCAAAAGGATACTATCTTAATTATTGGAGATATAGTCCTAGGGATACATCTAAGCATATCAGAGGTCATTTCCAAATCTACTGAGCGGCAACTGGATCTGTACATCTGGAAAAGATAGGCAGAAATTATTCTAAGGCAAGAGATACAGTATTTTAAGAAACAAAAATACTTCAGTAGCTCTAAAAATATTGTATATTTGTATATCCTGCAAGCTGAAGGAACTTAGTTTTATCCTGAAGATTCTGCATCCAGTTTAATGGACAAACTGCTGAAAAGTGGTGAAAATGCAGTCTGAACATGAGCTATGTATTCTATGCTAGAAATTTATATTATACGATTCTATTGTTCCCACAATACCTGCCTTGTAGACTATGGAGACAAAGTGACTTATACAAAATCACTTAATCAGCTTCCTTGGCTGAAGATGAACTTCGGTTTCCCTGGTCCCAATCCAGCACCATATCCTCTGCAGTATATTGGCTTGTCAAGAAACTAGGGATTTTGCAGGCTAGTGAATGTATCAAAATTTCAAAGACAAGATCTTTGTGTTCTGGTATGTTTCCTGTAGTACTGATGCATAAAGAAGGTGCACTCTCTTTATGTGGAGGGGGAGGAATTCTTCTTGGACACAATTGCCAGGATCACAGGCTGATGTGGTTTTATTGTTACCTGCTATAGTTCTTTGCAACTTTTCTGGGAAATACTACTTGACATTAAAGCCCTTCCAGCTATCTGTCTAGAACAGCTTGCAATAATCAAGCATCCCTTACACAGATTCTTAAATGGGAAGCTTAGCTTCATAGCTTCATATCAACTTCTCAGATATGTCTCTATCTTGGCAAATGTAAATCAATCTAATTCTCCTAATCTAATTCACCTTTCAAGTGCAATCCATATTTGCCTCTGTTCAGATCCTTACAATTGTTAGTTATACATAGTAGTTGCCTTACTTGTTATACAGATACCTGTTACAAGTTAAACTTTGAATTAGAGAAGCAGGTCGTACTAGGTTTTGATTGTGCAATAAGACTCAGCAGACTTTCAGGTATCTGCATAGGAGACTTAGCAATGATGGGGCCTGTTGAAGGATGAGTTTGCAGATCTGGAGCAGTCAGCACCTGTCACAGAACCACAATAGTACAGTAGGCTGAGTTTGCTGTCTCAGGGATTGGACAGGAAGGATCCTCACCCTTTGCATACATAGAAAGACCAAGTGAGTGGAACAGATAAGTTAAACGAGGTTGCTTGAAAGAAAATGGTATGACTCAGGTAAAAAAGCATGCTTGGGTTAGGACTCTTTAAAAAAAGGATCAAACTTCTCTTAATGAACATCTTTCAAACTTTGGACCTACAGTAACTTTCTGAAATTGCTGGCTGATCTCTGGACTGGTACAAGATTCTGCTCAGCTCTGATTCCTTGATTTTGAGTTTGTCTGCATGGAACTTGAGTTTCTGAATTACGATTGTTCCTGGGCTCTCACAGTCCTGCACTGACTGAGATTTACAGTCACTATAAATACCTTTATCTAAGTTTGATCTTTTGCACTTGTACTTGCATAGGAAACTGAAGTGAAAGTAAAAGCAATTATGTCCAGAATCATCATCAGTTAGCCAAAATGACATCAAAATGAGAAATACGAATTATGATGTATTGATGTGACCTCCTTTTTATATTTGCATTATAATGTTGCATACAGGTCTATAAAGAGCAGCCTTTGCATTGTGATATGATGGTGTACATTTCTCCACATGAACGCTCTTGGACAGAGATGTTCAGGGGCAGTGAGAAAGCTTACCTCTTTATATACCAGTATGCTATATTGCAATCTCATAACATAGCTACAAGAGAGCAAACTTGTGTTATATCATGAGACACATAATCATTAGGATTAGCAATGAATATTTATGGCTAGTTATGATGGCTATAGGATGATGATGATGTAACATTAAGTTGGTGCTGAGACTTATATTTCTTCAGGATGGCCTATCTTCAAGTTGGTTCTTCAGATTTTCCTATGGTGCATCCATCACTGCTATATTTGAGGCCTTCTATCTACTGATCATCCTCTTCTTCTCTCTTTTTTTTCACTTCTCCTTCTCCCAGCATCATAGACTTTGTCAGAAAGCTAGGTCTTCACATCATCTCCCTCTGCGAGGGAGATGGGCAGTTTCTAATTTTAATAAATAAATAAATAAATAATATTCCAAAATATGACCCTTTGAGCTGATAACATGTACCTAGTGAATATTCTGATTTGGTCTATGATGCTTTTATTTTCTTGGCTGTCTTTGGTATTCCCATAAGTCTTCAAAAGTGTAAATATACTTTCTATTCTGCTCTTTCAAAGTCTGATTATTTTACTTCCATGAAGTTACTGAGTCTGAATCAGAATAGAGCTGAAAGGGACGTTCGAGGTCAAGGAGACCCTATACTATTTCAGACAAGTGACTGTCCAGTCTCTTCTTAAAAATCTCCAGTAATGAAGCACCCACAACTTCTGACAGCAAACTATTTTAGTGGTTAATTGCCCTCACTGTTAGGAAGTTTCTCCTTAATTTGAGGTTGCTTCTCTCCTTGATAGTTTCCATCCATTGTTTCTTGTCCTGCCCTCTGGTGCTTTGGAAATGAGTTGTCTCCCTCATCTTTGTGGCAGCCCCTCAAATACTGGAATACTGCTATCATGTTCCCCTAGTCCTTCTTTTCTCTAGACTAGCCAAACCGAAATCCTGCAACCGTTCTTCATATGTTTTTGTCTCCAGGCCTTTAATTCTCTTAATTGCTCTTCTTTGCACTTTTTCCAAAGTCTCAGCATCTTTTTTGTAATGTGGTGACCAAAACTGGATGCAGTATTCCAGGTGTGGCCTTACTAAGGCTTTATAAAGTGGTACTAATACTCTTACCTTTGATTTTTGCTGCCTGGGAATGGGACAACTCACTGCAGCCAGGTGGGCTTCACTATGTGGGTGTGGCCATCTCAGTGCCGCAAGGTGGGCATGGGTGGGTGGGCGTGGCCAGGTTGACACGAAAGATTAGATGCAGCTGTCTCAGCGCGGATGACTCAGGGCAGCTGACTGGGGCGGTTGGGTGGGCGTGGCCAAGTGGACACAACCATGTGAATGTGGCTGGGTGGGGGGTTACTAGGTGGGTGTAGCCAGGTGGGTGCAGAACAAGTCGCCCTGGGCAAGTGCACGTGGAGCCAACTCGGCACCCCGCTGGAACAAAAATCACCCAGAGACGTGCTGGCAAACAGGAAGCAGGGAAGTGGCAAAGGGTGGATTCCCCTACCCCATTTGGAGAAACGCTCCTTTTCCTCCTTTTCATTGGACTAGCCATACCCAATTCCTGCAACAGTTCATCATATGTTTTAGGACCCCAGGCCCCTAATTATCTTTTCTGCTCTTCTCTGCACTGTTTCCAAAATCTCAATATCTTTTTTATAATGTGATGGCCAAAACTGGATGCAGTATTCCAGATGTGGTCTTACTAACGCTTTGTAAAGCAGTATTAGTACTTCAGCTGATCTTGTTTCTATCCCTCTGTTAATGCATCATAGGGATGCATTGGCTTTTTTGACTGCTGCCGCACACTTCTGGCTCATATTTAAATGATTGTCTACTAGGACTCCAAGATCTCTCTCACAGTTACTTGTATTGAGCCAGATTTCACCTAATCTGTACCTGTACTTTTCGTTTTTCTTTCCTAAGTGTAAGACCTTACTTTTCTCTACATTGAATTTCATTTTGTTAGATAGGGCCCAGTGTTCAAGTCTGCCAAGATCCAGATGATCTTGAGCCTATCATCTGGGGTGTTGGCTACTCCTGTCAATTTAATGTTGTCTGCAGATTTGATGAGTTCCCCTTCTATTCCCTCATCTAAATCATTTATGAAGATATTGAAGAGTACTGGGCCTAAACAGAACTTTGGGGTACCCCACTGTTTACTTATTTCCATATGGATGTAGTTCCATTAAGGACTACACGTTGAGTATGGTTTGTCAGCCAGTTACAAATCCATCTGGTGGTGATGCTGTCTATCCCATATTTTTCTACCTTACCAAGGAGGTTGTGGTCTACCTCGTCAAATGCTTTACTGAAATCCAAGTATACTATGTCTATTGCATTTTGTTGATCCACTAATTTTATATTTTAAAATAAATATTTTATGCAGAAAGAGATAGCAGAAATTATTGGAATCCTAGCTGCTAGCCATCAGTAGATTCTGGAAAGATAGATGTTGGGTGTTTCATCGAATGAAGGACAAAATATTTCACAGTGGCATTAATTTTCACACATTGATTTGAAAGAAACTTTCATATTTGCCCATAGCCAAATATGCATACATCTCAGTTCTGTGAAAATGCAGGGGGGGGGGGAATCACCAAAAGGTTTGTGTGAGAATTAAACTGTCACTGAGGATAAAAATTTCTAGCTTTTGTAGTATCCTTGACCTTGAATTTGCTCCAAGAATTTTGTTATTGAATAGAAATAATGAAATGCATTGAGTAAAAATGATAAATATATATTGTTTTTTAGACTTAAACTGGGGAAACTGGTTCTTCAGTTGATGAACCAGCTCTCAGCAGTGGCTTGCCAAAATGTGACAGGCCACTAGGAGTTATAATTTGCAATATTTGAGATAGGTAAATCATGCTGGAATCTTATAAGCCAGAGAAGACAATGAATAGAGTTTTAAGAGTCACTAGCAATGCACCTGATTTGTATAATGCCAAGGGGTCTAAAAGCTTGGGGCTGCCCATGTGTGAAAGGTTTTTAAAAATTTTTAATTTACAGTACGTAAATTTAATAGGCACATTTTGTTCTGCAAATGTATTTTAGATTTCAGCAATCTGAAATTTTCCAGATGTAATTATTTCTACTTCCATAATTTCACTGTATCTGGAGACAATGAATTTTTTTATTAATCACATAAAATAGAGGGAGGATAGATACTTAATACAGTATTCCTTACACAAAAATCAACATTTTTATAGCAAGTAGTCCTTTATTTTATGTAAAGAATCAAGTCGGATATTACTTGCCATTTCTTCATTCTAAAAATGCTGCCCTTCATGGTTATCTGTTCCTCACTTTTAACTCCATGTTTTTATCCAGAAACAAATGCAAAGTTGCACCATTGTTATCTGTTGATATAAATTTTCTTGACCTTTAATCTTGTATTGATATCCAGCAAGACTTTGATATAACACTGAGCATTACTTGGCCAACTAATAAAGTTGCATCAGGATAAAGTAGTCATCAACCCCACCCTTTTGTTTTGCAGAAATGGTTTTGGCAACTAAAAGTATAACTCATCCAATATTGACTTTTTCCTTAAACAAGCCTTAATTTTAACTTAACAATTAGTGGTATCTACCAATGGGGACAGGATTTTTAATTTTCCAGCTTTCAGGGCTATATTTCTCTGTGTTAGGTCTAGTATTTGCCCTGCTTTCTACTATCTTAACAGCATCTACAGGTACTTACTTGCATGCCTCCCTTTTAAAATACATCTCTCTCAGCAAATAATTTATATATATCAGAAAGTAGTTTTTCAGACAAAAGCATTTTTGACTTGACTGCTGTTCCAGAGAAATATTGTAGCCAAGTACATATAGACGTCACAGGGGTTCAAAAGAATCACACGAGAGGATTGTAACATATGGTTAAAATTGCCTTGCTAACATCTTGTGGTATTTTAGTTATTTAGATCATTACATTCCTCATAATATTTGTCAAAGTCTAAGGGAGTTTCCTTTTTTTCTTCAATTAAAATGTTCTTCTACAGTTGCCTTTGGATATTGTGCTGAAAATTGTAGATATAAGCAATTATGCAAAAGGGGAAAAAGTTGCTTTTCTTGTAAATGAAAATATCATGCCCCAGTGCAGATATTACTTTGAAAGTACAAGTAGATACAGGAAACCTTTATGCATTTCATCTGGTATCATGCCTTAAATCACATTGTGATATTGGATGCAGTTGATGCAAGCAGAATCATTTTACATTTTGAGACACTGACTCCCAGAAGCGAAGAAAGAAGAAACACAAGTACTCTTCATTTCTCTCTCCAGTTATCCTTGCTAGTAACTCTGAATTTCCAGCATTGCAAACAAATAAGTTTCTGCTTCTGTGCAAAACTTGCCATTTTATTCAGAACCTTTCCCACTTTCTGCAGGCTTTGAGTAACAAATCTTGCAGAGATTTTATTTTAATATGACCTTAACTTCCTACTGCAACATGGTTTAAAACTTAGAAAGTTCCAGGTTGGATTGTGATCTGTTCAGAATGCAAAGGCAAATAAGTTATGTTCTTTTCTCCCTCAAACAGTAACTATTTTTTTAACCTTTTCAGGAAATAGTTATGAGAATCAAATCACACAAAGTCAGGTGCAGGAAATTTGTAGCCACTCAGCTGTTGCTAAGCTACAATATCTAGCAGCTACCAACAGCATGATCACTAGGGTAGAATTTAGAAGCCAGGTTCCTCAGTTCCTATAGGCCTTTCTTCACATACAGTTGTTCTTATATAGCACTTGTCATTTTAATTTCCCTTTTGTTTCAACTGGAGTGTTAAGACAGGTTTAAACTATTCCAGGCAGCTATATCAATTTCCTTCTTCCTCCTAGGTCAGGGGTCGGCAACCTTAAACACTCAAAGAGCCATTTGGACCCCTTTCCCACAGAAAACACTGGGAGCCACAAAACCCTGCTGCTTCCCCCCCAGCACTCCACCGCTGCTGCTGCTTACCTCCCCCTCCCGCGTGGAGCGCCCTGCCACTACTTTCTTCCTCTACCCCCCGCGCGAAGCGCGCCCTGCCACTTTTCCCTACCTCCCCCGCACAGAGCGCACTGCTGCCACCGTTTTTCTCTCCTACCTCCACCACGCGGAGCGCCCTGCTGCCGCCGCTTTTCCCTTCCACCTCCCCCGCACGGAGCGCGCCCTGCCGCCGCTTTTCCCTATCTCCCCCGCGTGGAGCGCCCTGCTGCCACTTTTATCTCCTATCTGCCCCACACGGAGCACGCTCTGCCGCCGCTTTTTCCTCCTACCTCACCCATGCAGAGCACCCTGCTGATGCGGCTTTCCCCAGCAGCAAAGGTGAAGTTTGGGAGGCAGCGGCAGCGCATAGCCCAGGCATGGCCCAGCAGCAAACTTTGTCCTTCCCACTCAAGAATCCCTCAGCGGCTCCTCGGCTCCATCCGAGTTGAAGAAAGCAGAGGCACAGGAGCGGGATTGCTCTCAAACAATAAGAGCCGGGTGCACTGCTCGCTCATATGCGCCCGCCTTATTGAGAGCAATCCTGCTGCTGCGCCTCCGCTTTCTTCAACTTGGATGGAACAAAGTGGGGAGGAGAATGAGGAGGAAAAGAGCGGTGAGGCTTTCTGCTAGCCAGCCGGCCAGGTGAGGGGTAGGTCGGGCAATGGTGGCTGGCTGGCTGGGGGGATCATGGCCACTGGGGGGGATCTGCCAAGCCTCATGGCAGCGGCATTGGCAGCTCCCCCCACCCAGCCCATTTCCCCGGCTCCGTACAAGATGCTTGGCAGAAGCACCACCACACCGCGCCCCCGATCAGATCCACGCGGCACCTTCTTTCCAACTCCGACGCGGTCCTCCGTCATTTCCTCCGCCGCCGTGTGCAGTCTTACAAACAAAAGAAGTTTGTGGGCAGTCCCACAAACTTCTTTTGTTTGTGGGACTAAAAAAAAAGTTCAATCAATCAATTCTAACTTCGCGAGATCTTTTTTTTTCCATGAGAAGTTGGAATTGATTGATTGAACTTTTTTTTTAGGTGGCGGAGGACTGGGAGCTGCAGCAGAGGGATGAAAGAGCCACATGTGGCTCCGGAGCCGCGGGTTGCTGACCCCTGTCCTAGGTCTCTGAGATGCTCTAAAAAAACCTCAGTAATGAAATTACTCTCCTATATGCTGGGAAAGTCTCTCACACACAAACTATGAAAGAATAGAAAGATGAGAATCACAGGACAATTTTTTTCATTTTTGTTATGCTTTTAATGAAACACCCAATAAACACGTAAGGCATATGGTAACAGTAGGCAGATTAACAATTTCATGTCTGAATCTGTAAACAGCATTGGCACATTTGCTTTGTTGATACACACGTACACGCAGGCACACACGCAGGCGCAAGCAGGAGAGGACTTCTTTTCAAATACCATAAAGACTTGAAAAAGCATCTTGAACCATAAAGACACACAAGCTGTTTGTGGACCACCCAAAGCAGAGGGGGTGGGCAAGTGCTGTCACCAGGTAGTAGGGGACTGTGCAGCCTGCCCTCACTGCCAGCAGCCTTTCTTCATCAGTAACTCCCTAGCATGGGGGAAATCTATTTGGCAACAGTGGTGATTCCACAGCTGGCTCTGCAGGGCCAGGATATCCACTGCTTGTCATTCAAGCCTACATCATACTAAAACAATCATGCAAGTAAAACAGCCCTGTTTTGACAAAGGGAGAGCTTTTCCTGCCTTTGAAAGACCCACAATTATCTTGACATTAGCTTTCATTACTAATATCTCTCCCAGTGGTGATTAAATACTCTTTTGGGGATTTTTTTAAGAATAGAATAGAGCTGGAAGGGACCTTGGAGGTCTTCTAGTCCAGCCCCCTGCTCAAGCAGGAGAACCTATACCATCTGAGACAGGTGAGCCAAGCCTAACAAAATGCCAAATGCCACTTTTAAAACAAAAGGAAAAGCTAATTGACGATAATGGAGAGGAAATATTTTAAGTTTTTATATCAGAGACTTAACTAAAAAAAAGTGAAACAAATCTTAAAGAATTTGTTTACCTCTGAACTGAGAATTCTGAAATGTTTAAATCTGAGGGACAGTTGAACTCAGCCATCCTGATAATCAAAGACAATAATGGGTCTACAAAAGGAGTGTAAAGCTTGTTATTTTACATTCTGAGTATTTTATCTCTCTATGACCCAAAGTACTTTTTCCCAAAAGGCAACTGACTTTCTTGGTTTCTCAGATGAGAAGTGAAACGTTTTAAAAAAAAAAAAAACCAAGAAAGTCCAGTTGCCTTTTGGGGAAAAAAGGACCTTTGGGACAACCATAGCCTGGATGACTGAGAATCTCCATAGACATCTCTGAGTGACCTTCCCACCAACATCACATACTATGCTATCTATAATTGAGAACATTACAAAAATTAGAGAGAGATTTCATTCATTCTAGAAGTATTTTTTATATCTCTAAATACAGCTCTGATGTTAACTTTGGCACATTGCAAATCATTTCCCTGAGGGAGCTTTGCCTTTGCCTCTTTCACTTCTTTATTTGAGGAGATCCCTAAATAAGGTGGGCTGGTATGAACTGCCAGATCAAGTTGTGGGAGCTGTTGTGTAAGAGGGCTGCTGTTAGTTCATGCCTCTGAGGACCCACTTCAGCCCTAGGAAACAGGCTTTTCAAAATATGCTCTTTGGGCCTTCAATAATATTCAGGCTACATGTTGCTCATTGAGCAGGAAATATGGCACTTTTTCAATTAAACTGCTCTATCAGCCATACACATGGCAATCTAGGCAGCATCATTTTGGAGTTTTATCAATCAGCTATCTTGAACTCTGCAAGAACATGTATCAAGAAAGTCTTCTTGTGATAAATGTTGTCCTTGTATTCTGTTTTATGGACAATTCAAGAAAGTATCCTATTTCTCCCTTCATCTCACCTCCACATATTTTTAACTTTGAGGCTAAGCACATTGTTTTAACTAGTTAAGACAAGTGATTTTAATTTTAAAGTGGGGATAGGTGATGAAAAGGCTTTATTATTACAAATGGCCCATAAAACCATTGTCTGAAATACATACATGCGTGCACACAGACACACGCAGTCAAGCAAAATAGAAGAGATGATAAAAAGTTCAAGATTACAATATTAATCAGCAAGGCAACAAACAGTATAGTTATAGTGCTTTAAAATTTGATGTTTTCTGTATAAAAGAACTACAGCTGAGTAGTAGTAAGACAAATCCACTTTAGCACAAAGATAAAGATCTTTTCTATTCAGGAAGAACATTTAAAAACTGTCAGATTCCAGCATGAGAGAGCAAGGTTGCAGGAAGGGAACAGGACATCACTTGCTGCTGCTTCGGGTTAAAAACAGTTTTTCCTTTGTGGTGCCTTTGGAAATACATGGAAAGCTATATTTGGCCCATCTCTTCCCAAAGGCACTGGAGCACACTACAGGAAAGAGTTGGTTCTGCCTCAACCAATGGAAAGTTCCACAAATTATACTATTAACAGAACTCAGGTTCTCCATATTTATCACGTGACAGGTTCATTAAGCCATACATCTACTCAATTTAAAAGTAGCTTCCAGCCATTAAGGTTCAGAAATAGTGGTCAGGAGATTTAAACCACACTTTCATAGTTTTATGCAAAAATTATCTGATGGCTCTCATAAGGAAGGTTGAACGTATCTAGGAGAATTCATTGTATCCGTTAATAGCATCAAAATGTATGCATTTCTGTAATAACACATCCTATTATGCAGGTGTCCTCATTGATTAAGGAACAGAAGCTGTCCGTACATTTCATACCGTTTCCTTGGGATGGGGCATTCCTTTTTAACAAGTCAACATTGGCAAAGGCTTCTTGAATTAGACCTTACTCACTGTTTGGAACAAGGCACAATAAATTGGGAATAACCATGCAGCATATAAGTTCCTTTAAAGGCAAGGCTATTCGTTACAATTTTACAATGATGAGGTTAGAAATGTTTTGGAATGCGATCCCGAATAAGGCACCAGGCAGCAGCAAGGAAGGAAGGAAGGAATGGGGGGGGGGACATCTAAACTCATAAAGTTTTACAATAGATTCTCTCCTCATCCCATCCTTTCCCCCCATTATTTTGTAAGAGCTTGGGAAATCACAGCTGATGTCTTTTTTTCTCTATTGTGTTTAAAATAACAAAATTTGGAACTCATTTTTTCTTTTGATCATACAATTGGGATCTGTAAACTCCTATTGACCAATAATCTTAAGACCAGAAGCTAAAATATTGGACGTTGGTAGGTCCTGGGAAATGGTTAAAAATATGAAAAGGTATGAGGTTGTGTATAAAATAAGTGGCAGAAGAAATGCCACATCCGATAATCAGAGCTACAGCCTTATGCTCTAGATTAGTCTCCAATATCTATTGAGTCACCTGCATATCAGATCAGATCTCTGCATTTTCCCCTCCCGATGCCCTTCAGATTTGGAACCTGGATATTCTCTCTGCTGGAAATGCTGAAAGTTGAAGTTCAATATCTCTGAAGGGCTTCAAACTGGAAAAGTTGCATTTGACTTAAATGAGTGGCTGGCTGACTAACCAGCTGTCCTTCCATAAGGTATGAAGTTCTAGGAATCTGCCTTACACTATATTAAACTATTAAAAAACATTGAAAGTTTTGGGGCCAACGTTCTTCCCCACTCTCCTAACTTTATCTAGCGTGGCTTAGATTTGGAATTATCTGCACAAAAATCATATGCTCTAGCACTGAGCGTCGTCTCCTTGAAACAACCGACTATTTGGTTCCTCCAAGTTCTAGGATCCCATGAATTAATTGGTATTCTGTACTGTATTATCTTTCATAGTAAGAACATGGCAAATTAAATAATGTTTTAAAATGCTTGGTAGCCTTTGTTTGAGCCTCTAGAAATGATATACTCATCAATCTCAAAACATTTATACAGAATAATAAAAGGAATGATCCACAGTAAGAAAAATCACTTCCAGAACTTCCGTCTTTTGCTAGAACTATCCAATGGATGTTTGGTATTCCAAGCCAGATTTTCTCCACGGTGACTGCACTAGATGCCTCCTTTCTTATGTTACTCACCATAATGGTTAACAGGGTTGTACAAGGAAAACAGCCAAGGTGTATTAAAATAGCCTTCTCAAGTTGGAGTTTTGCAAATATATTTTCTTATTGATTCCATAATAACAAGATGGCAACCATTTCAGCAATTGGATGTTTGGGAAGGAAGAGAAAATATTTATATTACATTGAAGATATGATGTCCCATTTCATGTTTTTTTTTTTTAAATGAATCTCTGTCCCCCCTACCCCCTATTACGTATCAGGAATGAGATGCAGAACTAAAGATTGAAAAGCTGTAGCATTGTGCAAGAATTGTGAAAATGTTCTATTCACAAAACAGACATGCTAAATAAACATAGTTCTGTAAAAGATTGTAAGCTGAGGATCCCCCTAAATAATATGAGCAATCAAGGGCTGATGGGCCAAAAGGATGTCAAAGATGGTTTCCATTCTCATACACATATATTTGTCTCAATGAAATGGTCTCAACATTTTCATAGATGGCTTTCTGATAGCTAAAAGAAAAAGAATTACCAGAAAGAAAAATGCTTAGCTGATACAATCTACTGAAAATATTTTTTCCTAGGCCAATAAAAGACATAATATTAGACTTAGGTTTTTTCTGATACAACTAACTGTAAGAATCAAAAGAAAAGGCTGAGGAAGCTATTTGGGACCTTTGCCTTTTCTTGGATATTTTGTTTACTGGAATATGAAGGATAACAGCCTCATCCAAAGTAGATTGATAGATTGACAACACTCCTAGAAAGAGGAGGAACTTTAGAAATGGATAATTCAAAGTGCTGAGAAATACTCTGAGGATCAAAAATATTTACTGACACACATGCACAAACACCCTCTGAAGATTCTCAAGGAAGAGCTTTCAGAAATAGTGGTTAATGAAATAGGATCTGACTTAATCTATTAAAAAAAAAGTCTTCAGCAGAAATAGTTCATGGATACATTCTCAAAGTGACCAATTGTTTTTTTTTCATCTCAAAACAGAATCTTACAAATCCAAAAATCTGTTACTATTTCCTGCCCAATCTGTTTCTTGTACAATATTGGTCCTATTGCCCTTCTTCTATAGCATAAAAATATTAAGAGAATATTTCATCTGCAGTCAGTCATAAGCCTGAACTAGGCTCATCTTTGATGTAACTTGCAAATCACTGGCACAGATGCACATCTAGATATTTCTGATCTCAAAGTTAAATAACAATTGTAAGAGGGAATAATGTTACTAAAGTATTTCTCCTATCTTTGACTAAGAACATCTCTGTTGTTTTTATAGTTAAACCTTAGAACAGCCTCATATCAAGCCAAAAGCTGGAGATAACAAACATGATATTACTATTTTGAGATTACAGACTACTCAGCTGTTTAGTACTATTAAATATATGTTTGTCTACATAACTCATTAAATGGAAACAGTATTTGTCTCCAAATGAAGCCATATTTGGAGTCTTCCAGCTTCCTTCACTGGCAATTCCTTAATTTCCCATACTTGCATTCTCCATAGTAGATTTTGACAAAAAAAATGATATACTAGCTTTGGCTACATAGAACAGAGGACTTTCATATTGTAAGAAGCAGTGGTAGCTTTGTTACATAAAGGTAAATGAATACCCCAGAGTCAAAATTCCCTTCCTCACACCTCCCTCCAGCTGCAAGATGTCTAGTGTGTTGTTTATTAAATGTGTCCTTCCAAAGTAGCAGATTCGAAGATTTGTTTCTATGGAAACTGTCAACTGTCAGTAGCTACTAAAATAATGGGTGTTTTACACATTTTAAACTTACTAGTCATTAAGTATTCAGAGGTAAACTAAGGATGGCTAAGGAGAGAAGGTGTCATAGAGACAAACAACATAGCTAGGAATTTTTGAACAGTGTGTGAATTTAAGATCAAGAAAACTGAGATATTGCCAATTGATATGTTTGCGTTGTATACTTTTCACTTCTTCAGATAATTCTCTATATGGTTCCTTTAAGAGCAAAATATCAAGATTGCAAAAGAAGAGCTGCATTTCTCTTTTAAACTAGACCAACCAATAATTTCATAGGGATGGGGCAATCTTTTAAGTTCCACTCTTTAAAGATTTTATGAAACTCAAAAGTTTGCCTCAACTTTAAATGGTCAACTAATCACAAGAAAAGACATTTTTTCTTTAGTCCTTATGTCACTTACTTCATTAACAGCATTGAGAGACCTGTCCATTCCTACTTCCCTCAAGGGTCAGATGTAGGGGGGGGGGAAGGGGAGGCAGTTAAAAAAAAAGTCCCCCAAATCAACCTGAGGTCAAACAGTTCACCCATGCCCCTTGCTTTAATTCTCTGTTTTCTTGTTTTCATCCTTCGGTGGAACTTCAGGAACCAAGACAACTTTCCCAACATTCTTCTTCTCTTGCATCTGCTTCATGGCATCAACCACCTGCATCAGAAGAAGGACCACACCACTTCATTCCTTGTGACCAAGAAGAATGCACCCAAGGATATATGTCAGACTTTCCCAAATTGGTGCATTCTAAATTAGCTATACTCATCATTCTCTTTTTAATATTTACTCACTGTTCACTAAAGTCACACATGATTTGGAGTTTGTTTTTTAGTAGTATCTGCCTTGAAAGAGAAGCATGTACATGTGGGAGAGGGAGTGTTGGTCAAATGACTCAGCCACTTGCTTGCTTACTCACTTTTTAAAATACTTTCTGTCATCAGAAGACCAAATGCAAAATCAGCCAAAGAAGGATTTACACAAACTTCAACACAACTTTGGCTTCTATACTTTCTTTTCATGGTCTTTGCCCTTGAAAAGTCTGCCAGAATTTTTTTATGAGCCTGCCTTCCCCCAACCATTTAAAAGGCGAACCAAATGAATGTGATCTATATACTGGATATATAGTTGAACTGACACTATTTAAAGAGTATGGCAGATGGCCAGCAGGCATCTAACATTCTGAAATCATTCCTTAAAGGTTTTGGAGATAATTGCTGGGGTTGAAGTCTGTAATGATGTCAGTTTTTTGGAGGGGAATAAATTAAGCTAAAGGCAGCAACTTTTTTTAAATTGTGGAACACAAGATATGAGAATAACTCATTGGGCGGCCAAGCATTCTCACCTGATCAAAGGGCCAAACAGAATCCACCTTTGGTTTGATTTTGCCCTGATTGTAGAGAGCAATTAGCTTGGTCACCACAGCATTTAAAAGCTCCACTTCCTCCTCAAGGTAGCCCAGGTGGTAGCCACAAACTGCTTTGTTGAGATGAAGCAGTTGCAAGACATTGATGCTAAACTGATTCCACCAGGTCTTTGCCATAGCCATCAGGTTCTTCCTCTGTCCTGTTAGCAAGTTGGCTACACCTACAAAATTGAGAAATATCCTCAATATAGTAACTCTGGCAACGATGCCTGGAAAAGCAAGATGACTTTTTCTTTAAATGCAAAGTACTGCAGCACAGGAGCAGGCTACAATTCTCATTCCAAAACTGTATTCATGTATTGGGAATTTATGCTTCTTATAATTTAATTAATAAAGTATCTGCAAGAAGTTGAGGACATTCTAGGCTACACTAATATATGTCAGTCTAACTCAATCTACCCCTGCCCTCTATATAAGTAGAGGAAAGCCTATTTCTGTCTCAACAACAGAATAATAGCTTGCAAGGATGGGATTTGGGGAAAGATTTTCCTTTCCCAAAGCACACACAAACACACACTTTTTTTTAATGGTTAAGGAACCAGATTAGAAACCAGGGGATTGTGAGTTCTAGTCCCACTTTAGGCATGAAAGCCAGCAGGGTGATCTTTGGCTATTTGCTTTATCTCAGCCCAACTCGCCTCACAGGATTGTTATTGTGAAGCAGATAGGAGGATGAAGCTATGTTGGATATGTTCACCACCTTGAGTTATTTGTAAAGATAATAAAGACAGGATAAAAAAAAAATCTAAAAAGAACAAATTTCACCAGAGCATCCAGCTAACCACTATGAGAGCTTTGACTTCATCCAGAAAACTAGACCTGTTATATCATTACTTATTGTTTGAATTTCAGAGAATGAGTCTTGACACTGCAAAGTGACCCCATTTAGGCACACTTATTCTCAAATTCCAGATCTGATCTTTGGGATTTAGAAGATGTTGAGACTCAACTCCTGATGAATTCCAGCCGCCCTTTGATGGAATGCTTTCTGACTCACCATAACTGACCAGTTTGCCCATTGGTTTCAGGAGATGAAAGCCTTTTGTGGTATCTGAACCTCCTAAGGGGTCCAAAACAACATCTACACCTAAAAGGGAAAAGAGGAAAAAGAAAACAGAAATAGTTTAATGGGAAATTTCAACTGAAAGGAAACAAAATTCCCCGTGTGGCATTTTCAGTTTAAGCAAGTTTCAATAATTTTAATTTCAGTTACTTTTAATTTTACTATTAAGTTTTGGTAAAAAAAAAAAAAGTTAAATAAATCAGCCTCCTACAGTATATAAACTAATAATTTAATCAGATCTATGATTCAATCAGCCATAAATCTGTAAGCAGAACATCTATATCATTTTCTCACACTCTCTTTATTTTTACTACTTATTTATTTATCTACTAATAAATCCGTGGGTGCTGCCTATGATTTCAATTTTCCCTTTTTCCTTTCATTATAATAATTTCAAGAAAAAAGGAAAATAATGCTGATACAAATGCTGATTTAAAAGAATATAGGAATTAGAGAGATAAAGGGAAAACCAATATAAGCATTAAAATATGGGTGGATAACTAATACAATTTGAATAACTAATTCTTATGACTATAATAATAATAATAATAATAAAGTTGGAAGGGACCTTGGAGGTCATCTAGTCCAACCCTCTGCTCAGGCAGGAAACCCTATACCATTTCAGACAAATGGCTGTCCAGTCTCTTCTTAAAAACTTCCAGTGTTGGAGCATTCACCGCTTCTGGAGGCAGGTTGTTCCACTGGTTAATTGTTCTAACTGTCAGGAAGTTTCTCCTTAGTTCTAGGTTGCTTCTCTCCTTAATTAGTTTCCATCCGTTGCTTCTTGTCCTGCCTTCAGGCGCCTTGGAAAATAGCTTCACTCCCTCTTCTTTGTGGCAGCCCCTGAGATATTGGAACACTGCTATCATGTCCCCCCTTGTCCTTCTCTTCATTAAACTAGACATACCCAATTCCAGCAACCGTTCCTTATATGCTCCAGTCCCCTAATCATCTTTGTTCTTTATTCTAACATACTATTAACAACTTAACAGCAATGTAAGAAATTTGATATGCCATTTCTAGTTAAAACATGTCCCTATTGAAATGTAAAAATATGTAACGGGGAAAACAGAAATCATGACAGGAAAAAGAAAAGCTATAAATAAACACAATAGAAAAATACTATAAGTAATGTGTAGGGCAGGCTACATATCGGACTGAAACATTAACTCTATAATCCAGATTTGCCATAACTCAATGTATAGAATTGTAATCCAAAAATTGTTTCCAAATAAGACTGAATTGTACCTAAGATTAGATATGAAGTCATCCTAGACATCAAAGCATATTCACACAGTTTAGTTAACCATTCTTACACAGAAGGAACAAATCTAGTAACATTTGGACCTTAAAGTTTGCTCCCAGTTTGATATATATTGATTAATCCTGATAAAGGTATGATCTGAGCAGATTTCAGAATGAATCCAGTAATCTTCATCCTTGAAAGATTAATTTAAATTGATAGCTCTACAAAGCACCACCAACTCACGTTATTTATTTAAGCTGATTAAAAAGGTTACCCTGATTAAGCTGGGCTGCAGTTATAATGAAAGTACATAAAATAACGTGGGCTGCCAACTTTGGAGAACAACATTTCCCAAAAAAAGAGAGAGTCTCTTTTAAGAACCTGCAGTGACACATCAATCCCATCATCACCATCACCACCCTGACCATACTTTCTGTGACATTTTTCTGCACATTTTGGCTGATTTGTTTAATTTCAATTCATATGATTAGTCATGCTCTGCAAGTTAAAAATTAAAACTCTAAATAATAAATCATTCAAGTTATGCCAGTTCATCAAGCACCCTCTTTTCAGCTCCCATAATTCCAGAGTGTCCCAAGCAGGAGCACAGAAAATGAAGGAAATTTCAGATGGTCTTGCTCCACCCCATCCCTTTCTTCAGCCTCTACTAACCTTTGGGAGAAATTTTCCGGATTTCAGCCACATAATCAGTTGCCCGGTAATCAATAGGGTGAGTCACCCCATTCTCTTTGAGGGCTTCATGCTTGGAGGAAGATGCTGTACCAAAAATGGTGACGTTTTCCACGGTTTTGCAGAGTTGGACTGCTGCAGTCCCCACACCACCTAGAGAAAGAGGGAAGTGGGTCAAGTGAGTAATGAAAAAGGCCTGCAAGCCAAAAAAATGCAACATTTTCCATTCATTAAAAAAGTCAACATGGATTATCCTCACTAAACTTACATGTTTCCATTCTAATGGAAGTTAAATCAGTGGAAGATGTTCTCAATAGTACCATAAAATGGGCAAAGCATGAAGACAGTGTTAACACAAGGAAATGTATGTGATGCTGTTTAATGATCCTGACTATCTCCCCACCATAATCCCTGAGAGCTGGATAGATTGTGAGTGAGTAGAACGTTTTGGAATAAGGACAAACATCCAGCTGTTATTGGATCAACCCCATATCATTTCTGACCTTTAGTCATACCATTGGTGCAGTCCAGCAACATCTGAGGTTCTTAATTTCTCTGTCCCTGCTTTACAGCATTGTACTGTAATTCAGAGTTTGGGAGCAGAAAAAAAATGCATCACATTTTACATTCTTATATAACATAGTGAACAGGGTAGCCGTATTTGTACATAAAACTAAAGCAAGAAGAGGCAACTTTGGGGGCTGGTAACATGCCTGGAACTTTAAAGTGCCTGAGGCTATGTATTTATTATGTATCATAATACATAAAGCTATTCTGCCCCGTAAATATAAACACTGTGGCTGGCGTTTTTCTTTGCAGTATATCAGATTCCCTTAAAAAATAATAAAGGAATCTTTATTAAAAAAAAATAGTCCAAATCAGGGGGCCTAGTGTATACCAAGAGAAGGTACCAAATAGCTTATCTCTATGCCATGATTTTCTTAATTAACCCAATAGCCAGGTTTCCATAATAAGCCGAATTGTAAACTAATCACAATGGCTATGCACTAACCACAAACTATCCAACCATGTATTAGTTTTATGTCATGCAATATTATAATCCAATGATTGTGCCTTATGAACCTTCCCGCCCATAACACTATGTAGAAAAAGGCCATTATGGTATGTTCAACAAGGCAAAATTAAAAGAAACTATATCTCAAAATGAGGTAGAATGTTTCTGTGAACAAAGGCCATGTGCCACATTCTTTGACAGGTTGAGTACACCTTACATGTAAGAATGATGCTAGGTGAACAGAATCCGTGTTTCTGAAGTTTTTTTTAACTATTAAATGCTCTTTGTAGGGTGGATATCAGTGTTTATATATGTTTCCATCTCAAAATGGGATGAAACTTTGCCATCAGTTTTTTACCAATTATAATCACACATGGAGAATATTCAGGAGGAAATTGCTATGTGGATTCAAGATTGCCCATCCAACTTAACACCATTACAAACCCAATTTATGACTGGGGGAAAATAGTTTTCCAACCACATGAAATTTACAAATGGCTGACTTCATACAGGTAATCCTCAACTTACAACTAAGTGAATTCCCGCAGTTGTTAAGTGGATCGGGTGGTCATTAACCTTGCCCCCATTAGACTGTGCTTGTCAGAAGCTGGCTGGGGAGGTCACAAGTGAAGATGACATAATCCCAGGATACCGCAACTGTCATAAATACCTACGTGTATGTCGAGCACCCAAATATTGATCACATGACCATGACGATGCTGCGATAGTCATAAGTGCAAGAACTGATAGTAAATCACTTTTTTTCAATGTCATTATAACTTCAAACAGTCACTAAATGAATAGTTTTAAGTCAAGGACTATCTGATTATGTACAGCCTTGATTTTTAAACCATGGTTAGTGAATAAGCCATAAGTAGCTGGTTCCCAGAGCACTCTAAGTCATAAACCATAATTTAAAAACTACAAAAACTGAATTCTCATGAGTCAAAAAGAAAGTTATTTTTCAGTTTAGTAGTACAAATGCATAAATCCAATTTATATGAACTTATGTCAGATGCTTTTTCATAATATAACCTGTGTCAACGCTGTGACAATGGATGTCCATGCTTTGACAACTGAGATTCAGCAGCCATTTTACCTTTGCTTTTAATGTGCGTTCTCTGTTCTTGTAGAGTTCAGATGTAGAAGGGGGGATGGGGTAAATGCTTGAGGGTTTAGCTAGCCATAACAATGCAGAAGTGTGGGAACTCAAGGACATTGTCTGATAAGCTTTTGGCGGGCTGAGGAGCCAGAGAGAAGAGCCCGTGTTTTGCTCTAATTGGGGAATGTGATTTATGACAGCTTTTGTGGGGTGGGAATTGCAACTTGTTACTTTGTATCTGGGGGGATGGAATCTCAGTCTTGGGTTCAACTATGTAGGTGCCGATACTTTGTTTCCTGAATAAAATGTTCTTTGAGGAAGAAACTCTTGCCTTGAAGTTCTTTTAATTGGTTTAATCTATCGGAACCATGACATTAACCCTAGACTCCCTTTTTCTTTAAAATTATGGGGTCCTGAGCTCCAATCACCTACCCAAAGTAGAAGGGAGACTGACAAAGACTCAGGGAAGATCCCAATATGGAGAAGAAGGAGAACCCTGTCACCGGCACCATAGCCACAGCGGTTACATCGGCGGATAGAGCGCAGGCCATCACGCTAATTGAAAGCATAGTCTCGGATGCTTCAGCGATGGGGGCAAGACCAAAGACTATAGAGCTCATCTGATTGTCTGAGTGGACCCTACCTAGTGGAGATCCAAAGCAATCAGAAATGAGCCAGCTGAAGAAGGATTCTTCAAAAGTCACCAAAACCGAACACTCGTTGCCAGCTCCCCAAAGGACACGCTCTCCTGATAGACAAAGGGCAAAAAGGACGGCACCGTTGGACGACTCAGGTGATTGGAAGTACCTGACTGCGGTCCGGAGCCAGTCAGTCGAGCACCTTAGGGAGATATTTGAAGGGCTGGAGGTGGGAAACAAGGAGCGCGCCACCCATCCACTGCCTACCAGCAAACAGGGAGATGAATGAGGCAGGGGCAGTTCTCTGACCAGTTCTCTGACCCCTAGTCCCATACTAGGGGCCAGGGCTGCCTCCCCACCTTCGCGGTCACCGGCATTAGCCTCAAGCCCCGTGCGGGAGAGAAGTCTGGACCATCAGCAACAGTGTGCCAGTCCCAATCGTCATCAGCGGTCATCGAGTCCAGCCCGTCATCGTCAATGTGACAGCCCTGGGCGTCAAGAATGGTATGTTAGCCCTGAGCGCCATTGCCCCTCTGAGAGCCCCAATCACTACCTGTGTTACCATAGCCCGGACTATCCCTGGCGCAGGAAGAGCCCTGACCATTACAGAGACCGAGGTGGCTTTGACCAGTACAGAGACAAGGGCAGCCCTAACCGTGTTGCCGACGACACAGCCCTGATCCTTACCCTTGTCGCCATGCCGGGACGGGCTCCTTCTCAGGAGGGAATGGGATAGAGACCTCCATTGTGACCTGATGCCGCATTATGGGCGAATGCATGATCTGCTAGACCGACAGCAACGCATGGCTGTTCCCCCCTAAAAGCTACATTTGATGGGAACTCTGAGAAGTTAACTTTCTTTTTGAATTAAGTGCATTCTTATGTGAACCGCAGTGGTGATGCCTATCCAGACCAGGCGGCAATGGTTGATGTCATTGCAGCTAACCTAGAGGGAGAGGCTTCTGAGTGGCTCAATAGTCTGTACGACGAGTAAGCACCTGAACTATGGAATTTCAACCTATTCATCAGGGGCTTGAAAACCCGATTTGAAGACAACTCCATAGCCTTGAGAGCAGAGAAAGACATTCATGAAGTGAAGCAAGCTGGCAATGGATTATGTGTGCGAATTCAGAAGGGTCGCAGGCCTTATCGAGCGGTGGCCAGAACGATCCCTGGTGCACCATTTCAAAGAGGGCCTGGAAGACGACCTGTTCCAGGCCTGCGTCTACCGAGGAGTTCCTGACTGATTACAAGAATGGTACCAGATATCAGTAAAGATAGATATAGAGCTAACGCATCGAAAAAAGTCGGCAACTCCCAGACCTGTTCCAAGACCAGAACCTGCCAGATGACCACCTCCCCATCAACTTCCAGCGATAAAAGCAGCTGAATCACCGAGGACCTCTCCAGCACCACCGATCAAGTGCTTCAGGTGTGGGCAGCAGGGACATCGAGCAGCGAATTGTCTGGTCCCGTATCCCCAGCAGAGAGGTAGATTGGGACCGCCAGAAAGGAAGAAGCCCACTCAGCAGCTGAGCAAAGAAAAGTCAAGCTGGGCCGCCCAAGAACCCATCTCCCAAGTCGCATCGTCTACGCAGGAGAGAGTCGAGACCCCAGCCGGATCCACCACCACTCTGGCTTCCTACGACAGCGACGATGAGGGGGAAAATGACCCGATGGTGACTCAACCCATTCCACCTTTTTCACTCGCTGCCGAACTCATAGTCCCTAAGACAGGGGTACAAATGGATTTGAAGGTGCTAGTGGACTCAGGGAGCTCCCGATGCATTATCAGCTTGCCAATTGCCCTTAAAATGGGCATACGAGCAAGATTGCTTTCCAAACCCATGAGATTTGAACAAGCAGATGGATCTTTAATGGGAGGAACCTTAGTCACCCACCTAACTGAACTGGTATGTTTAGAAATAGGTGAACATTGGGAGCTCACCCGTTTTGTGGTGGCTCTGAAAATGACAGAAGCTATGATTTTAGGTCTAGCATGGCTAGACAAGTGGAAGCCTTTCATTTGGTGGGAAAACAGGATGAGGACCGTGAGATTGCTGATAGGACCCAATCCCCCTCGTGGCTCTTTTGACGTTAATGCAGAGCCCGATCCACCGGCAGAAACAGTGAAAATAGCCACCATTCCCCTGCCAGGAGAGCCACTCATCCCCAGGGAATACTGGGACTTAGCGGAAGCATTTAGTGAGAAGGAATGTGAAGTCCTACCACCGCACTGACCAAATGACTGCACCATTGAATTAATACCGGGGGCCAAGCTGCCTAAACCAAAAATGTACACCATGTCCCCCCTCGAAATGGAGGAACTACAACAGTATGTGAATAAAAATCTAGCCAGAGGCTTCATTGAACCGGCTAAATCCCAAGTGGGGGCTCCGGTGTTATTTAAAGAGAAAAAGGACGGATCGCTGAGGCTCTGCATAAATTACAAGAGGTTAAACTGTATGAGTATGGAGAATAAGTACCCCCTCCCCCTCCTGAAGGACCTACTAACCCATCTAGCAAAGGGCCGTACCTTCACCAAATTAGATCTAAGAGAAGCGTACTACTGAGTAAGAATAAAAGAAGGAGATGAATGGAAAACTGCTTTTAACTGTCCTATGGGCAGCTATCAATTCAGTTATGCCATTTGGACTACAAGGAGCTCCAGCTGTTTTCATGCAGCTAATCAACCAGGTGCTGCACGATCATCTATACAAGGGGGTTTTGGTGTATCTTGATGACATCTTAATCTATAGCGAGAATATGACTGACCATGTGAATTTAGTGCGTGAGTTGCCAAAGAAACTACTAAATGCTAAATTGTATGTTAAATTATCAAAGTGTGAGTTCCACCAAACCCGACTGGATTATTTTGGCTACCAGATCTCCAGTGAGGGCATTGAGATGGATCCTGGTAAAGTGAAAGCTGTAATTGAATGGCAACCCTCAAAGACTCAAAAACAGCTTCAAAGCTGTCAATTCATTCCTTCGGTTGCTGAAATTGCTGTACCTCTAACAGACTTATTAAAAAGGGGTAAAGATGGGGGAAAGCCATGACCGTGCCAACCGCTAACATGGACTATGAACTGTCAAACCGCTTTTCAAAATTAAAAAAAACTTTTTGTGGTCGAACCAGTCTTAAAGCACCCCTGCCTGGGGGAACCATTGTGATTCAAGCCAATGCTAGCGATGTGGCAGTTGGAGCAGTACTTTTGCAAAAGAATCATGAGGGGGTCCTACAACCTTGTGCCTACATCTCAAAAAATTCACCGATTGTGAGAGGAGGTGGGCAGTTTGAGAGAAGGAAGCCTTTGCAATTCGTTGGGTTCTATTAACCTGGTGGCACTACCTAGAAGGGAGCACGGTGCCTTTCGAAGTATGGACTGATCACAAAAATGTACAGGCACTGAAAACTCCTCGCAAACTTTCCCCTAAACAAGTACGATGGGCGCAATACTTTAACCGGTTTAATTTCACCCTAAAGTACATACCGGGGAAAAAAAACTTTTTGGCTGATGCTCTATCCAGATTGCCCCAGCATAAGAGCCAGCATGAACAAATCAATGATTCGATCATGCCTATGCCACAGATTGTTTCTCAATTAACACCACAGAAAACCCCATCTACGACAAATCCGGTTCTGGTCGCAGCACCTGCGGACGTGCAGAGAACTCGTTCTCTTGGCCGTCCGGTTTTCCCCCGCCGGTAGACCCTGGATAGGGTCGAAAGTCGCCCTGCAGGGGCGACTACCGTAGAGGAGGTCACTCGTTGATTGCGGAGGGAGCGGCAGCTCCCTCTGCGGTCCGAGAAAACCACCTTTGGGCCGACGGGGAAAAGATCGGCCAGTAACATGGCCGATCACTCAGCTGCTCCAGCCGAAAGTCACAGCAACATCTAAGCGAAAAGAAAAGAACCACCGTGGAAGATCCGGGTGAGACCTTTCCTTCCCTCTTTTTAATTTACCTTTTTCCCTGCTAACAGCTTTAAAAACTATTTCCCTATTTTGAGAAAGCAGCGTTTGATTACTGGGGAAAACGGGCTTTGGAAAAACAATTATTGTTTTTTTTACTATTTTATTTTGTCTACATAAGCAGTTGGAACTCGAGCATCCGGGTTATTGTGACTTTCTCTTTTGGCTTGTTTATCTTCAGTTTAGGTGAAAATCCTTAGGGAGGGGGTGGAATGTTCTTTTTTTCTCCCCCCCCTCCTGAACAGTACTGCCTAAAAAATGTTTTGCTCTCTGGGCGGACTTATGTAGATTCTTTTGGATACAATGCATCCTGGGACTTGGCATGAAGCCCAGAAACTTTGACTGATACAATGTAACTTGCTCCATTTGAACTCCCACTTCCTGATTTTGGCGTGATGCCCAGACTGGATTACAACATAACAACTGACTGCCAGTTTTTATCTCTGTGCTGGACTTGACTATTGGTTTTTTTTCTCTGTCTTTCTTTGGAAATATATCTCTGTCTGCATTTTATATTTTATAATGCTGCAATCTATTCTTTAAGCTGAATTTCTTAAAAAAAAAAAAAAGAAGATGGAATCCTACTCACAAATTAATTATGGACTTATATTAGAAAAAATCTTGGAAACGAGACTGGAACTTAAAGAACATATTAGATCGCTTAGTTTCAAGGAGGACTCAGAATTAAAAATTGAAGCTCAAACTTTGATTGACTATGATACACAATCAGATCTACAACTTAATGAGATGGATGGAATACATTTACAATCTATTGAATCTACTGAATTTATTGAAGAGGAAGAGGACACATCCTACATGATGGATTTCTTTGATGATAAAAGGCAGAACTCAACTAAAACATTTACAACTTTAAAAGCAACAGGATTGGACTTCCAAATACGAGGCACAAAAAACGTTGACAACATGACAGTACAGACAACACTGGATAAAAGGGAAAAAGAATATGATTGGACTCAATGGTGGGAAAAGGCCTTTAGCCAGTTACTAAGATGGGAGGATTTAGAGGCCCTGTTGTGGAAACCTACCTGGCCCAAAAAGAAAGCTAGAATTAGATTTAAAAATAAGAGTTACAATTTTATTTGATGGGTAAAAAGGGCTTCTGGACGTTGATTGAACTAATATTTTTGAGATCTTTAAGGTTACTTTGGTATGAGTCAACATTAGATTTAAATTATGGATTTGATTATGATTTGGAATGGCAATAAGAAAAATTGGAAAATTTATAATTAAAGGAGTTAGATTGAGATTGAGACTGGTGAAATATTATTGATATTTTTATTTATAAGAATTGAATGGTAATTAGTGAGGTATTAAATGGATTAAATTGAAACAATTGAGGAATCTTTTAGGGACGTGGACTGATCTATGAAAATATTGGATAGAATATATGAAATAGAATATAGTTGAGAAATATTAAGATATAATAGTTATATTACTTGTTTATGATAGAAATAATTATTGTCTTATTATTATTATAATGTTATTATATTACTATGTCTAATGCAATAGTTTTAAAATATATAAATTCATGTTTATTTACATAATATGTATGTGAAATAGAATAAGAGATATAATTTGATTGAGAAGCATAAATTGAAATTGGAATAATAGATAGAGGTGAGAAACAATTTATATTTTAGGAATGCTCGAATTGTATACCATAAGAGGGAACTTTTAAAGTAGTAGTTTAAATTGTATATGTATGACTGTATTTTTTGTTGTGTTCTATGGAGTGCCCTATCTCCACGATGTGTTATAAGCACTTGGCTGTAAAACAAACAAAAACTAATAAAACTTGTTATGGAGAGATGGATCCTGGTAAAGTGAAAGCTGTAATTGAATGGCAACCCTCAAAGACTCAAAAACAGCTTCAAAGCTGTCAATTCATTCCTTCGGTTGCTGAAATTGCTGTACCTCTAACAGACTTATTAAAAATGGGTAAAGATGGGGGAAAGCCATGACCGTGCCAACCGCTAACATGGACTATGAACTGTCAAACCGCTTTTCAAAATTAAAAAAAACTTTTTGTGGTCGAACCAGTCTTAAAGCACCCCTGCCTGGGGGAACCATTGTGATTCAAGCCAATGCTAGCGATGTGGCAGTTGGAGCGGTACTTTTGCAAAAGAATCATGAGGGGGTCCTACAACCTTGTGCCTACATCTCAAAAAATTCACCGATTGTGAGAGGAGGTGGGCAGTTTGAGAGAAGGAAGCCTTTGCAATTCGTTGGGCTCTACTAACCTGGTGGCACTACCTAGAAGGGAGCACGGTGCCTTTCAAAGTATGGACTGATCACAAAAATGTACAGGCACTGAAAACTCCTCGCAAACTTTCCCCTAAACAAGTACGATGGGCGCAATACTTTAACCGGTTTAATTTCACCCTAAAGTACATACCGGGGAAAAAAAACTTTTTGGCTGATGCTCTATCCAGATTGCCCCAGCATAAGAGCCAGCATGAACAAATCAATGATTCGATCATGCCTATGCCACAGATTGTTTCTCAATTAACACCACAGAAAACCCCATCTACGACAAATCCGAACCCCGATGATCCTGTGACGAGAAAGCTGAAGCAGGAACTCCTCAATGATCAATGGTTTAAAGACCATCAAACCACCCTAACTTGTAGAGATGGACTAGCTTATACAGGGGGGAAATTATATTTGCCTCCACCTCCATGCACTCCAATGGAGCCCTGATGTGAAACAAGCCAGAAACTTTGGCTATTTGAAAATGCTACATTTAATTCGCCGACAGTTTTGGTGGCCGAGTTTGAAAAAGGATGTGGAAAACTATGTCAAAAGCTGTGCAGTGTGTGCCACCATGAAGAGAATTCCAGGGAAGCCCCCTGGACTATTACAACCAGTTGCAGACCCTTCCCAGCCATGGGAAGAGATTGCGATGGATTTTATAGTTGAGTTACCTGAAAGCAGAGGAAATATGGTAATATGGACTGTGATTGATCTTTTTTCGAAGCAGGCTCATTTCATCGCCTGCAAGGGACTCCAGTCAACCCAGAGATTGGCCAAGATGTTCCTTAAGCACATTTACAGGCTGCACGGGGCGCCAAAACAAATAATCTCTGACGGGGGGTGCAGTTTACAGCCAAGTTCTGGAGCGGTTTCCTGAAAATAATTGGCTCATCGCAGGGGTTGTCATCGACTTTTCATCCGTCTATGAATGGGGTGGCTGAAAAAGCGAACTCGATAGTGGAGCAGTACCTTAGGTGTTATGTGGATTATCAACAAACGAACTGGGCTGACCTCCTCCTTTTCGCTGAGGTGGCTTACAACAACACCGTTCATAGCAGCACTGGTTTCACGCCTTTTAAGATTGCTACGGGGAAAGAATTCAACCCCATACCTAAGTATCCTCAAGGACCCTTTACCTCCCAGACTCTTGACCAATGGATGTCAGGATGGGGGGAAGTTTGGGACAAAACTAAAACCGCGCTGAAAAAAGCCTCAGAAACATATAAAAAACAAGCTGATAAAAAAAGGTCTCCCCAGAGATCTTTCCATATTGGGGAAAAGGTTTATTTATTCACAAAATATCTACGACTTAAATTGCCTAGTAAGAAGTTGGGACCGAAATACCTAGGTCCCTTCCCCATTGTCAGGATCATAAATCCAGTCACGATGGAATTGAAACTCCTACGACTTCTAGGAAAGATTCGCCCTGTATTTCATTGCAGTTTATTAAAACCATTCCGGGGATCTATTTTACGACCTCCTCCCAAGAAAGCACCTGGTCCCCTAATGGTAGCTGGACAAACACATTATGAAGTGAAACGTATTCTTGATTCTAGGTTTTACAAAGGAAAGTTGCAGTATTTAGTACAGTGGAAGGGATATCCAATTTCAGATGCCACAAGGGTAAAATCTATTGATGTGAAAGCTAATAGGCTCATCCGTAAATTCTACGACAAACACCCAAATAAGCTAAAGGGCAACCCTTAACCTATGCTTCTGTTTAAATCGCAGGACTACTCCTCTCTGTTAAGGGGGGCTGAATGTCAACACTGTGACAATGGATGTCCACACTTTGACAACTGAGATTCAGCAGCCATTTTACCTTTGCTTTTAATGGGCCTTTTTTGTTCTTTTAGAGTTCAGATGTAGAAGGGGGATGGGGTAAATGCTTGAGGGTTTAGCTAGCCATAACAATGCAGAAATGTGGGAACTCAAGGACATTGTCTGATAAGCTTTTGGCAGGCTAAGGAGCCTGAGAGAAGAGCCCAGGTTTTGCTCTAATTGGGGAATGTGATTTATGACAGCTTTTGTGGGGTGGGAATTGCAACTTGTTACTTTGTATCTGGGGGGATGGAATCTCAGTCTTGGGTTCAACTATGTAGGTGCCGATACTTTGTTTCCTGAATAAAATGTTCTTTGAGGAAGAAACTCTTGCCTTGAAGTTCTTTTAATTGGTTTAATCTATCGGAACCATGACAACCTGTTTTACTTGTATCTATTATATGTTAGTACCTTTTAGCTAAAAATCTCTCAAGAAGATGCACAAAAAAAGTAAAATATTTGCAAATAAATGTCCCAACAGAATAATCAATTAACAATAACAGAGGTAAATACTGTGACCATTTAAGCACACTGAAAGGTCGGATATACTGTTCAGGTAATCCTTGACTTATAAGCATAACTGAGCTCAAAATTGATATCACTAAGTGAGACAGTTAAGTGAATTTCTTGTCACAATTGTTAAATGAATCTCTGCAGTTGTTAAGTTAGTAACAGGGTTGTTAAGTGAATCTGGCTTTGACTTTGCTTATCAGAAGGTCACAAAAGATGATCACATGACCCCAGGACACTGCAACCGTCATAAATATGAGTCAGTTGCCAAGCGTTTGAATTTTTATCACGTGACCATGGAGATGCTGGACAGTTGTAAGTGTGAAAAATGGCCAGAAGTCACTTTTTTCAGTGACTATTGTAACTCCAAATGGTTACTAAATAAACTGTTGTAACTTGAGGACTACCTATAAATGTAATACATGAGTGTAAATACATTAGTATTGTAGAGCAGGAGAAGACTTCAAGATCCATGTTGGAAGTGACTTCAATACATTGCAAAAACAGTAGGACAGGTTTTGTTACCTGCTGCCATGTGGACAAGGACACTCTGGTCAGGGCGCAGATTGCCAAAGTCAAAAAGAACCATGTAGGCAGTGATGTAATTGACCAGAAAGGCAGCTGCTTCCTCAAAGCTCATTCCTTCTGGCATGAGAAAAGTCTGATTGGCTTGGACTGTCACAATTTCTTGCCAGAGACCTGACCGGGCCATCACCATCACCTTATCACCAACCTAGCAAAAACAAAAGAAAACAAAACAAAAACAAAAAAGATAATTGTAAAAACTAAGACATCCAACACAAATTCAGGAGTATAAAAGGCTAAACTTGAAAATAGATCTAAAGCCACCCACTGCACATCTCTAGGCAACCTTTATAAATGCAAAGTTTGCCCCGTGTCTTTTATACTCTTACAATGAGATTTATCCATGAACACCAGGATGCCATCCCATTTACCAGTCAGCCCAAGAGTCTGTTTCAAGTTAGGCATACACTTGTACATTAGAAAGCAAATTTTGGAACAATCCTTTGCTAAGTCTGCACTGTGTCAATATTGCTGTATATTAAGAAAAAGCCTATAAGGCTCAGGTGAGTTAAGTTTGATTTGAGGTTTCTCACCGGAATCTTTTTCAGAATGACTTTCATTCAAGAAATCCACCTTTTTTCCTTAAAACTCCTTTAAAATTTGGTTGACACAGGGAAAGGATTGTGTATTTCCTCAAGAGAGGCAACTGTCTGCTCTTGGATGTTGTGTCTAAAGAGGCATCATGAAATTAGCTGATCGCTTTTCCATTAAAAGGTCCTGCTGTATTTTAAACTAGAACCATGTGATCAGCTAATAATATATATTTGAAAAGAAGTATTAATGTTTTAAGTAGATAGATCTAAAACAGTGTTTCTCAACATTGGCAACTTAAAAAGATATGTGGACACAACTCCCAGAATTCCCCAGTTTAAAACCAATCAAGCATCTAGCATCTTTGCTTCTTGCTCACGCTACATTACAGGGGCAGGGTGCAAGGGTTTCTGGAGGTGACCGTGCAAACAATACATCTTTCTGGCAGCATTTCCAGATTTCCGCCAGCTCACCATGAAATTCTCCTGTTGAAAGAAAACACCACTATTTCCTCTGCAGAGAGGAAATCCTGTGTTTATTTGGCTCTGGTATCAGGAAAAAGAGTAAGACTGAAGCCCTGCATCCTTCACCTTCTGCATGAACTGCTGTCTTCAGTATACTCATAAATATTGTGGACTTGGATTTAAGATCAAATATCAGATTTCACCCTTGACCAAATTAAGAAAAGTTAGATTCCAGAGCTACATGTACTTTGTTTAGTAGCTGGCTGTGCACATTTATGAAAATCACAGTGTTTGGCGTTTGTCAGAATTTATTGATGTAAGGCTGCATTTCCTAAAGCCCCTGTCAATTCTCAAAGGGTTTACTGCAATGCTCTCTGCATTGGCCTGCTGTCGAAGAGCACTTGGAAGCAACAAACTCAGTATCAGTGCATCCATGTAACATCTCTACTTCAAGAGCTATGTTAGCAACCAGGAGCAGCTCCACATGCTGGGTCTGCTAGTTTTTCAATGAAGGTGAAGGTCTGAGAAATTGCTTTTCCGGTGTAATTACAGCTCCCTCCACTTCTCTCTAGACCGGTCTCTAGATTGTTGTAATTCAACCTCTGAAGAGCTGCATTTATAAAAGGAAAATATATGCTTCAGTCATATATTTCAGTTTGCCTCCATATAAATTAGAATTACAATTTCCAGAATTTCCAACTAATCTGGGAATTAAATGTCCAATGTATATGGAAGGCGGCAGCATGAACTATTTATTACTACAGATATGGTTTTTCCTCAGGCTACTACACCACTGGTGAAATGGAAAGAAAACACAGTTCAAATGATAGTGTTATTGCTGAAATGATGAGCATTAGTTACAAGCCTATTTTTCAAGAATGTCATGAACTTGATTTATTAAACAAAGCAAAGACAAGACATTAAGGGGAAAAAACACTCAGTCATTATTCAGTTGTTTCCTTCTGGTTGATGGGGCACTTTTCTACAGCTCTTTATTGCTGAAGTATGCAGAACAATTCCAAGATTTCCTTTCCTATTCATCTATTTCTTTTAAAACAATTTTAAAAGAATTTCTGCATTCATTTTAATGAGAGTTCAAAACATTATTTACATGATGTTTTTTCCCAGTGTGGAAAACGAAAATACAATACAATTTGCGAAAAGCATTTCCTACTACAGAAACATACCTAGTATTGCCTTTATTATCTCTAGTTTTAATGTAATTATTTAGGAAGCAGTATTTGAATTATTTCCTGTAAATACACTAGTAGACTTATGGCTTTTTTCTCTTAACAATTTGCCACTTGCCTTATAAACTTGTAAATCTATAAATTTTAAAGACTTATGAGCCATAAAAGCAGATTTAAAAAATGGATTTAGTATGTCTTGGAAGAATTTATCTCTTTAAGAATTTTCAGATATACTAGATTTCTTTCAAAATATTTCCAACCTAACTTTAACATAATAAAACAATATCAGTTTCTAGGACTGGTCTTGATAGCCAGATTTACATGAAAAGGAAGAATCAGTAGTTCTGGGAGAACATATTGCTGAAAGAATAAAATATCAAAATTCAGTGTCAAGGACTAATTGGGATAAGAGAGATAAGGAAAATCAAGGAATGGGGAATGAAACAGAGTGGCTGAAAATTTAAACAAGCTATTTCTATATTGCAATGTTTTGTTGCAAGGCCTACTTGAATGTGATTAGTGACTGCAAGCACAGAGAAGATAATAAAACATACACCAAAATTAATCTGTCCATCCTTCTTCCTCTACAGACCAGATTAAGACAATGCCCTATTCCCTTTAAAAAGTAAGGAGGCAGAAATAATTACTAAATGCCAGGGAGCTTTGTCTGAGATCTGCTGCCTGTTTTCCCAGCATGATGCCCATTTATTCTATATAGCAAAAAAAATATTGTCTGTTGTAGAAATAACAATTGCCAAGCTTATTAATATTCCAGGCAGTTTGGCCAAGACTTTTTCTTCCTTCTGCAAGAATCCAAAATACAACACATGTATTACAGTTGAATTGCATTCCAGTTGTTATTGCATCTATCCAGATGAGGATTTCATTGTGCAATTGCCCTTGTCTCAATCATGACATTTTATAGGTGGTTTAGACTCTAGACAACATGGCCTTATGCTTGTCACTTTCTTACATGTGGCCATTTTTTCCACCTTTCTTCTAATTATAGAAAAATAATTTAGGATATCTAACATTACCATGTAAAATTCATTTCAAGTAGCCAGAGATTCGTAGTGCCAGGAGACCTTTATCTTAAAGCATTTTAGGATACATTCTTACAATATGCTAAGCCAGTTTATGGCTTGCCTTGTCATATCAGCTAAATCTGAAAGATAGTTATTAAAACTGTGGAGTCTTCTGAAATCTTAATTTCTTTTAGCCATGATACAGCCTGTGTGTGACAGCTACTGCACTTAACCAATAATTACTTTTCCTCCTGGCCTCTACAAATAAAGGAGAAATAGTGGTAAACCATTCCCCAGTGCTTACTAATCTGGTTTCTTTCTCACGAAGAGCAGCTTAGGTGAGTGTTGTCCATTTGGAACATAAAATGCCCATAAAAGAATTAGCCTAGTGTCTCCCATGTGAATCAGATCACGAACAAGTGTACTTTTGCCCCATATAGAAGAGAAAAACTGAAAATAAGATCTGGCCAGCCACTGCAAGCATCACCAGAAAGGGAGGATTTGCACATCATTGATGGCCATGTTTTGCTGTGGGCATCTGGGTCTACCCAACCTGCCTGCAAACCTCAAGCTACAAAATAGCCAACTAACCCAGGGATGTGTGCAAATCCAATTGGTGCATTGTGCAAGTCCATAAAACTCGGCTAATTGGGAAAACATTGATTAACCATTGTTAGCATTAGCTTGTTCTGCATCTGCAGGCTGTGGCAAAGTCCATTACTCACTGTCAACACTAAATGTAGTTTAGCATTTCTTTCCATACCTCATAACAGCAAATATATTAATTTAATTCTCTAAAGATCTTGCTACACTCAAATAACATATACTGCTACAACGATACAAAGTCCTCAGGCTCCTATGTTATCCTTTTTCTAATCTCCTTTACCATCACAGCAAGCAGCACATCGATGATCGAGGAATATCAGAAACAATTATTTCTGTGATATATTTACTACAAAATCTCAAATCAATTTCAGTGTTGTGTATTATCTTATACTAAACCTCAAAAATACTGTATATGGTTTGGCTTACCATGTAAAAAATGTTCTCTGCTCTATTACAGTTCTCTATCATATTTTTAGATGGGTTCTTTTATACTCATTTTTTAAAAACTAAAATACAAGTTTAGTATTCATGCAATATTAGGAACAGATTATCTGGGATGTAGGCTAACAGAACAGAATAACAGAGTTGAGAGGGACCTTCGAGATTTTGCAATCCAGCCGCGTGCTCAAGCAGGAAACCTTACCATTTCAGACAAGTGGCTGTCCAGCCTCTTTTTAAAAGCCATGAATGACGGAACACCCACAACATCTGAAGACAAGCCATTCCACTGCTTAATTGTTCTCACTGTTAAGAAATTTCTCCTTAGCTCTAGGCTGGAAGTCTCCTTGACTAGTTTCCATCCGTTGGTGCTTTGGAAAATAGGTTGATCCTTGAATGGTAGAACTAGAGTTTTCTGTATCTCTTTGCTGCCACCTACCACTCATCTAGAAATTTGCAGCCTATAGCAGCTCTGCACTGGGAGCTTATTCTCACATTCTTTCAACTGCAGCATGAAGGTACACCACTAAACATTTTTTTAAAATATGCCTACATACCATTGCTTTTTTCTTGTCCCACTTCAACACAAGGATGGGCCTAAATTCATCTTCAGATATTCTTGGCTTTGTATTTTCTTCTAACACAAGACTGCCCACATAAATAATCCTTGACAACCAGACCATGTCATCACCACAAGATGCTGTGAACATGCCAAGGTTGTTTTTCCTGCAGGTTAGGGATGCATTACAGCCAGTTGATTCCATCAATCATTTGTCCTTAACTTGTCCCGCATGAGAACCAGAACGTCTAGACTAGGGGATGGCATGTTAAGAAGCAGTGGTATCTTATTGGCCACCCATCTTACCACTGTCTGTGATAAAATGGGCTGCCAATAAATTTAATAAATTAAACATGGTTGTGAGGAGTAGCCTTTACACCTTTATAAAAATAAACTCTGTTAACAACTCAGTAAATTATAGTTATATTTGCTTTCAATATAACTGCCCATCTGGCAGTTTGAAAGCATGCAAATGCAAGTAGATTAATAGGTACCACTTTGGTGGGAAGATAACAGGGCTCCATGCATCTTTTGTGTACAGTCATGCTGGCCACATGAAATCGTCTTCGGATAACGCTGGCTCCCTCAGCCAAGAAACAGAGAGGAGCTCTGTGTCCTAGAGTCGGACACAACTTATAGGAAACCTTTATCTTTTTGCTTTCACCAAGTATAGTTATACTGACCTCATTTGCTACATTCAGGCCACCCAATTTCATCAATCTAAATTAGAAGTTTAATAATTTCCTCTTCACAATCATGCCAGGGATGAAGGAAAGGAGGAAATCAAAGACCCAAATCTGTTCCATTCATGTTCATTTCCAGAATCAAATGGTGATTTAGACTAGATTAAATCTAAACTACTCCCCCAGATGTTATTTACTATATGCGTAATAAGAACAACGTGTAGTAAAAATTAGGCACATAAGAGAGGGAACCTATAAAAACAACCCCCTGAAAACTATTAAGCTCAGAGCTTTCTGAAAAGCGTCTTCTTCATTGGACAATCCATCCAAATATACAAGACTATTTTCTAGTGTATCTGGGATGATAAAGTTAACATTAGGATTGTGCAGCACTTTAGATCAGAAGGGGAAAAAATGCTTCAAAGCATACATAGTGCACATATCACCTGTTAGCAGCTGCTTAAACTTGCCACGTTTTCCTTTTGCGGTTGTACTGCAATGAGGGGTTAAGGAGGTGGTTGTATGATTCCAGAAAAAGATATGATTGCTTTCATAAATTGATGTACTATGTGACTCTTCCTACATACTCCAATAAACTCTCTGTGTTTGAATGTAGAGCTCCATAGCCTAGTAGATAGGCATGGTTTGGAGGATGCAAACCTGAAATCCCACACAACAAAAAGGCAGCAGGATAAAGACTGGTCCCGCATTTAACATGATGCATTTAATTGGATGCATTTAACGTTAATTTGACACAACTAATACTTTGACTAAAAAGTTTCTAGCTACCTTAATTTCATGATGTCCACATACATACAAAAGCACATATGTCTAGGAAATAAATTAGGTTGCCAAAGATTTCAGAATGTAGAGTAAGTAACTAACAAGCAAGACATGGCTTCTAAACAACCTAGGATCGTGCTGCTGAAATTTGGTGGCAATGTGGCTGAATTTTCTCTTTGAATTTTTTACTTTTTTCTTCTAAAAATGAGGATAGAAATGGCAAGCCAATAACTATAATTTCCTCTCTTAATACTTTCACACACACACACACAAGATCACACACTATATGAAATTTGGCAGCAAATATCATTAAGGATTTTTTCTTTATTTTCTTTTGAAAAGAGATTTGTAATGGAAGTACGAAGGCCCTGAAAGGTAAAATACTCCCTTCTTCACCCTTAACTACACCCCCAGCTCTAATTTAGAAAAACACGCACACACACTAATATCACATTGCCAAAGGCAGAAATAAGAGGCATTTTCCTGTTACTGTTCTATCCATCTCCAAAGCCATGAAAAAGAATCTGATTTTTTTCGTTGTAATACCATCCCATTACCAGAAAAATCCCTATAGCCTTTGAACAGGTTGTTAGGCTGAGTTGTACCCTTTACACCATTACAAGTTGCCACCCCAGTCAAGTCAGCTTCATTAATATTTTAATGTTCTGATCCAATTTAATTTAATATTCCATGGGATTGTTCCCTTCTCTTATAAGTGAAACAAAATTTTAAAATCTTGCCATTTTTTAAATACACAGATCAAACTCTTTAGAAATTTCCCAAACTGGCACTTCCAGATATATCCAATTATAAATTTTAGTCCCAATCAGCATTATCATTTAGTAGATAATTTGTAGCATATCTAGGAGTGTCATATTGGTATGTCCAACCTTTGTTTCATGTCAGTCTTGTTTTACCAAATAGACTGAAATGCCACATCTTACTGTACAAATCTCCCTTAATATCCTGCTCAGTAGAGAACAGTAGCATGAGAAAGGACCTTTGAGGACTGTGTAGAATCCCTGTCAGTTAAATAGTTGTGAGAGAGATTGAAGCTTTTCAAGTTCTGAACAGAAACCACCAAAATAATTTTCCTATTTCAAGGGTAAGATTGATGACAGGTCTTAGTTAACTGCAAACAAAATAGCTGCTCATGAAATGTCTTCCTGTAGGTGACAAAAATCCTCATGAAATCCAGTCCTTCTTAAATACTGTCTGTTGATGATTCTGTACATCATCAATGTAAAGCAATCATTAAATTTTACTAACACTGATTTGCGAAGAAAAACAGATTTTCAAAATTACATCTGATTTTAGTTTATTTGACTCTGCCTGGGAACAAGTCCATACCAATAAATGCATGCATTGTCATGTTCTTAATATGCAAATCAAACTGTTTAGAAAATCAAGCTTCAAAAGTTAATGAAAGGAAATAGATTTGTGTTTAAAGAGACATACAGGGATATCTTTCAAAAATTGATAGGAGGAAGGTAGAAGGGTTGTGAAATTTCTCAGGCATGATCTACATTTGCCCAAGATGAAAATTTAGCAATTAGATGAGAACCAGGAACACTAGTCCACAATTGACCTTGTATCTATCAGAGTAATATTCCTGTCCAGACATTACTTATTGGGATATCCAGACTCATCAGAGGATTATTATAAGCAAAAATGACTAAGAAGACAGGCCACAGAACAGAGATTTCCCACCAGCACACCATCTTATTTAATTAGTCAGTGGCTTAAAAGAAAACGTAGAATCTTTGGAATTGCCCTTGGGCTAAAGCAGAAATAGGAGCCAAGTCCAGTTTTCTTTATTCTACCATCCCCATTTTAAAGCATAGATTAGATATGCTTCAAGCTTGTTTTATAACACATGATTTATGAACTCAGATAAGGAGTACAGTGAAAGCACATTAAGCTTCAGCTTAATGACTGGGGATACCCCCCCAAAAAAGGGGGGAAGCAGATGTAGAAGATGTAGACAAAGTTGTAATCCTTGAATTCCTCCCAGAGTGATAAGGGGGACCTCCAGAGTGAAATACTCTACGCAAATTCTAGTGAGTGAATGTGTGTGTAAATATTTTCATGTATTTCAAGGTTGAACGGAGGCACTGAAAAACAATTCAGAGATTAAACTCTTGGGAAGAAAGCATCACTATACCATATAGCTTGTGAGAAGACCAAGAAGGAAAAGATATTTATCATGAATGCTTGCAATACAAAATTCTACAAATAAGGAATGTGAAAACCTGCATCCTGACACCACCGGCAGACAGTTTCCTGTTCCCTAACAGGCTGAGAAGGGATCTCTTAAGTCAAGGATCCCCAGCTCCACTCACTATATCCCCCCCTTTGGGGCAAGGCTGAGAACTTAGAAGTGGGTTGGGCAAAAAGTCACTGTTGCAGCAGGGCTTCAATTGGATTTGTATTTCAAAAGGTTTCTGAATCCCGTTTTAGGATAAGCCCCACCCACCTTCAATTCAGTGGCTGAGATGAGGAATGAGGTAAGTCTTCTCTACTCAATATCCCTAGGGGCCCCAAGTACCTTCAAAGGATTAAGCTTGAAGCCAAGGGAAGCCAGGGACAAAACCCCGTCCCCTTGAGGGAGCAAAGTGTCCTGGTGATCATCAATGATTGCAAAAATATCTTAAAGTCCTACCTCTCATAGTAGCTATTGTATACTCCCCAGCCTTTAAAGGGAGAGGTCTTAGAATTCGCTCTTCTGAATCTGTTCCCTCACTTCTGGATGGCACTAGCTTAGCACAGAGAAAACCAAGACATCTCATGGTCTTAGCAAGCAGGTCCACACCCACTTTTCTGCCAGCTACAGGGAAAAGATACCTTTATCCCTCGCTCCACGTCTTGATCCACAGGGTAGGACCTTTAGCCAGCTTCACACATTTTCTTTCTTCACAACTCACATTTAGGATTTGTGCCTCCCCCTCCCCCTCGTTAGAGCCTCAAGTCTGGGTCTCCCCAATAGTACAGGCCTTTTCCCGGCCACCTCGAAATACCCCACCCATTTTCTTGCACCCAAATATCGGGATAGTGGCTACGCCCACCATCCATTTTTCTGCCTCCCAGTCACTTCCGATTACGATGGGCAGCCCGTTATTCGCCGCCGCGGAGCAAAAATTGCTGCCAGCCACTCCCCGCATCTGAATCCTCCAGACGGGCTGGCCACGGCGTGGTGGCCTCCGTCCGTTGTGCCGCCGAAAGCTCCTTACCCACCTTTGGGCTGGAGACGCCCTCGCCCACGGCCAGGACGATTCCCGCCGCCTCCATGCCAGGGCTAACGGGCGGCGAGGGAAGCCTCTCGTAGAGCCCTTGGCGAGCCAGCAGGTCAGCAAAGTTGAGCCCGCAGGCCCGGACCTGCACGCAGACTTGGCCAGCGCCCGGACTGGGTTCCGCTTGAGGCAGCTGCCGAATCTGCACCTTCACCTTCTCGTAACCACCAAAACCGGTGAGCACCAGTGCCCTGTACTGGCGTCCACCAGCAGCGGTACTGGTAGAAACGGCAGGCGCCTCCTCCGACGTCCCTCCAGCAGCCTTTCCCTCCCCGTCAGTCGCTGTTGCCTCCGCCACTGCTTCTTCGTTCCGCTGCTGGTCTGCGGGAGGAGCAGCAGTGCTCGTTTGAGGGGCTCCCGCATCATCCCCGACAGCTTCTTCCCCGGACATGGCACCTTCTTGGGTACTAGCAGCTGTGGTGTGCCTACACTAGGAAGAGGAGGAGAAGGAGAAGGCGCGGCGGACCAGATGCGCTAAACAGCTGCAGGCCTCCTGCAAAACCCGGAGCTGGATCTAACTTAGTATGCTGAGTTGAAAAACGCAGAATGGAAAGCAGAATTGATGGCTCCACCTAGAAAGACCTGCCCGCCTGACTTTTCGTCAGTCTATCCAATACGCCCATTCTCTCCTTGTTCAAGAAGCGAGGCGGAGACTAGAGCACGGCTGGGTGTGCCCAGCAGAAACAAAGTGAAGCACATGCTTGTTTTTTCCATAGTTCCCCTGAGCATAATAGGGTCATTCCCAAGTAAAATCGCACGTAGCATCGCATATGTACAACCAGATTTAATGCGTGTGTTTTTGGAACGACACCCTTTGTGTTGAATGAGTCTTAACTTCTAAGCAAATACGCATAAAATGGCAACCCTCCTTTATGCATTTCTTCTGAGCTCAGTTAGTTTATTCTCCCAGGGAAGCATGCATAGAATATTAAGTCTCCCTGTCGCTCCCTCATTTTCCAGCATCCTCTCTGTCATGGTAGTAATTTATCACTATTCAACATGCTTTTCTTGCTGTTTTTCCTAATTTCATCATTACAACCATTTCTTTTTCTGAGGGGTCCTTGGTGCTCTCTGAACTTGCTTGTTTTCTTGCAGTCATTTCATTACCCTAACTAGGTAACATCATCTGTGCTAGTAAGGAGTGCTGTTTGCTGTTTATATTCTGGGGTCTTGCCTGTCTGGGTGGGTGGGGGCGGTCCCTAATTCTTTGGTTGGGCTGTTTACTAATGGCTCTTTGGCAGTTTCTTGATTGTATTGCTTACTTGATTGTTGGTCTGAAGTTCACCTTGGAGCTAATCTATGCTGATCTGAGTGCTGATTGCTGGTGGAGAGATGCTGGAGTCTTTTTCTCTTTGGGGATGGTTGTGTGGGAAGAATCCAGAGAAAGAAATATTTTGGGAAATATTAAAAAGGCAGAATATATTTTCCCAAAGGAATAATGGAGAAGATCTTTTTTAAAAAAAGACAGAAACCATCCCCCAGAAATCAGCCCCAGCCCCTAGGCCAGGGGTCGGCAACCTTAAACACTCAAAGAGCCACTTGGACCCGTTTCTCACAGAAAAGAAAACACTGGGAGCCACATAACCCTTTTGACATCTAAAATGAAGATAACACTGCATATATCCTTTTTTTATCTTTATGCTATGTATAAAAAAAACTATAGTGTGTTGCATTTATGAAATCAATGAACTACTACAAAGAAAACAAATTTTTATGCAGGAGAAAGGGGAAAAAAAACCTTTCTCCTTCATCCCAACAGGTGAAAACAATTTTAGTAGCTTATCTACCATCTTTAAATACAGCATAATTATCCCCATACCTCATCTCTTAATTAAAAAAAAATCAAAATATTTCATTAAAATATTCTTTTAGTTCTTTACTAAAAGTCCAGTAAGGACAACATATATTCATATTCTCATTCTCTCTCTCTCTCTCTCTCCTCTCCCTCTCTTTCCTCTTTCTCTCGCTCTCTCGCTCTCTCTATTTCCTCTCGCTCTCTTTCTCTCTCTCTCTCTCTTTCCTCTCTCTCTCTCTCTCTCCCTCCCTCCCTTGCTGCATCTCCGCCACCAATGTAAGCCCTGCATGCGGGGAAAACCCAGCACTGGGAACTAATTGTTTACCTCTTCCGGGCGATGGGAGAGGAGCGGGCCGATCGCCTTCCCGGCAGCCGGGACTCCAGCGCGCCTTCCCGGCCAGCGGGGCCAATGGTAGCACCGGCTGGAGATCGCAGGGGCTGCGCTCCCTCGGGGCCGCAGCATGCGGGAAAGCTGGCCCGCTCAGTGGAGGCTCTGGCAGGCCGCTTCCAGGGGGGATCCCGGGGCTGCCCCGCAAGGCTCCCCGGCCACGTGCGCCTCGGATGGGGCCAGCCCGGGAAAGGGACTTCCTAGCCGCGCTTCTCCCAGGGGTTGGGGCACCTGGGCACAGGGTCAATCAGGAACCCAGAGAGAGAGATAGAGAGGAAGCAAAGCGCAAGTGCCTCTCTCTGTCTCTCTCTGTCTCTCTCTCTCTGCAAATGGCGGAGGAGGACTGGAGCAGCAATATAAGTGCCCTAGGCAGAGGCCAGCTTTTAGAAATGCAAATTCAATAATCCTTTCAGAAAGGTTGGAGCCTTCCAGCTAGAAACTGAAGAGATTAGGAAGACAAAGACCCCTAAAATCTACATACCCCACCCAAATTCTAAGACAGGATATAATAGGATTAATTCACCAATGCCAAAAGGGCACACTCAGACTCAGGTCAAAGTACATGACACAGGAAATACAAAGCCTCAAACAGGAACAGGAAACAACCTCAAGAGTATAAAAATCTACCACTCCCTGTTACATGTGATCAGTTTTCCCAGACCCATCTTTCTGTCTGGCTCTCTTCTTCAATAAACTACAACCTTCTTTCTAAAGCAGTCTCCATTTTGTTTATTCCCAGCTTGGACTGGACCCTGATGAAGATTTTTCTCTCAACAGTTGATTGTCTCTTTTGCATGGTCTATAGATGTTGTTAATGTCTACTGTGTTTCCCCGAAAATAAGACCCGGTCTTAATATTTTTTTTGCCTCCAAAAGAGGTACCAGGTCTTATTTTCGGAGGATGTCTTATCTTAGGACTGCCACAACCAGGCCTCCCAAGCCCCGACACCTGTCATGCCACTGCCCGAGTTCTTCTGCGGCTGTTTGTGGCCGCACACCATGTGGCGCATTGCGCTGCTGCCACCGCTCACACTGCAAGGCTCATCACGCTGATCGGATGCTGCTGCCGTTTGCACCTCAATCAGTGCGATGAGCTGCGTGGCCTCCTGCAAGCGGTGGCAGCGGCAGGATCGGTGCAACACTCCTCACGCTGCGATCGGCAGGAACGGCGTGATTGGTTTGACAAGACTCGTGGCGCGAACGGCAGCAGCAGCATGATGAGTTTCATGCTGTGAGTGGCAGCAGCAGCACGATGCACCATGTGTGCAGCTGCAAGTGGCTGCAGAAGAACTCGGGCAGCAGCGCAACAGTTGTCAGGGCATGGGAGGCCTGGCTGCCACGTGGTCCTAAGGTAGGTGGGTGCGGGGCCCCTGGGGCAGCTCCACCCTCCCATGTCTGCCCTAGCTTGATTTTTAGGCATGCGCCTCGCCCCAAAACTAGGGCTTATTTTTGGGATAGGGCTTATATTAGGCCCACCCCCAAAAATCAAGGTAGAGCTTATTTTCAGGGTAGGTCTTACTTCCAGGGAAACATGGTATGCGTCTACTGATAGCTGATTTGTCAGAGTGCCAGGCTTCTAGAAATTCCCTGGCATTTTGGGACTGGGCCTGGTCTAGGATTGTCACATTTTCCCAGTTTAAACTATAGTTAAATCTGTCTATATGTTGTGAAATTAAAGAATTTTCATCATGCCTTTTGATCACCAATTGGTGTTCATGGATGTGTTCTACCAGTCTTCTGCCTGTTTGTCCTACATAGTGGTTGTTGCAGTTCTTACAATGTATGTTGTAGATGACTCCAGGTTTTCCTTCTTGGGTTCCTGGGTCTTTTTCTTTCTAATTTTTTTCAGAACAGATCAGGAGTACAGCAACTGATAAATGGAAATTTGCATTGTTGGTGTCCAAAGGTTCAGACACAAGTTTTACTAGTCCAAGTTGAATTTGGGAATTATATGTAAAAGCATGAACTTACAGTGGCTGAATTCCCACATCATGTGATTGATTATAATCACGATTGGTTCAGCAAGCCATAGAGATGTGGTTCATACATTAACATTTAAGTCATAAACAATGGTTTACTTAAAATGACAAACTGCAGCTAACTTTGATATGCAAAGGCCATACATGAGGCCATACTTGTCTGAGTCCATACATAGTGCTATGCCACAAACCAGTCGGTCATTGAGTTTGGCCATTACTCCATCTACCACTACTATCTACCACTAGGTCAACTAGTAGCAGCATTTCAGGTTTCTAGGACTGAGAATTCCAGCCCTTCCTGAAAATCCTGACAATTGTCACTGGGGCTTTTTGCATGTAGAGAAATTCTGTGCAATTTTCTTTCCTTAACACTCTAATCTCATCACTTGTGACATTTCTTTCCCCAGAGATTTCCAGAGGTTTGATATTTTCATTAATGTAGACACTAGAGTCAGGTGAGATTTAGGAATAAGCTGATGGACCAAAACACTAAAGAGATTTTCTGACAAGGTGCCATAAGTCACATTGCAGATAAAAAACATTGGATAATGATGTCCTGAAGAGGGGGATAAAACTTTCCACAGAGATAATGTAGAGTAGTAAGATAATAGGAATAAGACAATGCAATATTTTAATTAGGGGGATCAAATCTAGGTTGCAGAAATCCAGATCATACCTTAAATGTATCTCTTTCTTTCCATCTAGTGATCATTTGGATTTATAAACTCTGGATTTAGTAGTCTTACTGCAAAAGAATTAAACCTCCAAGCCAGCTAGATTATATACCAAGATATTCAAGGAGATCACAGATTTTAAAACAGCTGAAATCTTCAAGCATTTTTGGAGAATAGGTGAATGCCAGAAAAACAAAGAGAGGGAAACATTGTGAATTTTGGAGCTTTCACATCAGTGCTTGGCAGTCTAAATTACAGTATAAAGCAGGGCCTTATGATGCTTCTGCTTTATTTTGTAAGATACAAAATCCTCATAGTAACTGCTGCAAGATTAGACAACTGCCTTTAAACACAAATATTATATTCACACTCCAAGCTCCCCTATTATTAAGCAATTAATTGGTGAGCAGCTGACAATAAAAAGCCAGACTAGGTTTATCACGACAGGATGCATGTGCCATATAATTACCACAATTAGCTTGGTTATCACAATTAGCTTAGTTTGCCCAATTTACTAAACCACAGTATGGTTTAGTGCAAGATGTGCTAAGTCAGCCTATATACCTGCAGATTAGCATTGACTTTACTGTCCTTGAAACCTGAATGGTACTTGTCCCTCTCATCTTCACCACACCCTGTTTGTTTTTTATATAAATAAATTTATATAAATAAATAAATAAAATGCCATTAGCAACCAAGGAAATCTTACCATTCATATGGCCATGTGTCACATAGGCTTGTAAAGTTATAATTTCTAAGAATTCCTGTTCAAATACTGTGGTTCTTTCTATTTTAAAGAATAGAAGGCAGCTAACAAAAATAAAGAGCTGTATAAATACTCAGAAATGCATTTGGACAACATCTTCATGAACTGTGTTTCCTTATTTAGTATTGGGCTTGCACCCCAGGTTGGCTTTCTGGACCTCAAAGCCAAGGCAATAGGTCTGCTGCTTCATGACCATCTGTGCTATTTGTTAGTAAGGGAAATAAGGCTGGAGCATGCATAACATAAATAGGGAGTTCTAGATGGGGAACCCATAATGTTGGGAAAGATAATCAAGCAACAAATCTGCAAACACCTAAAAGCAAACAAAGTTATAACCAATAGCCAACATGGGTTTGTCAAAAATAGATCATGCCAAACAAATCTTATTTCATTCTTTGCCAAAGTGACTAAATTAGTGGATCAGCAAAATGTGCAGTAAGTCCTCAATGGAACTACATCCTCGTGGAGGGAAATAAGCAGTGGGGTACCCCAAGGTTTTGTTTCAGGCCCAGGACTCTTGAATATCTTCATAAATGATCTAGATGAGGGAATAGAAGGGGAACTCATCAAATCTGCAGACAACACTAAATTGACAGGAGTAGCCAGCACTCCAGATGATAGGCTCAAGATCATCTGGATCTTGACAGACGTGAACACTGGGCCCTATCTAACAAAATGAAATTCAGTGTAGAGAAAAGTAAGAAAATAATGTCTTTTGGGTTTCCAGGTGCTTTATCTTAGTAAGCAGCTTAAGACTCTTTAAAATCCTGCTGTTTATATGTCTATGAAGATAGTACACAGCTTTCTTCCCAAAAATGCACAAAACTGGCTTTTTCCTGAACAGCTTTCTAAAACAGAGGAGAGAGAGAGAGAGAGAATTTGTTTGCAAACGCTGTGTACTATCACCATGTGGAGCTTGCACATTTTATGGGTTAATTTATTAAATATTTCCCTCACGCTGCTGATGGAGACATCTGTGATGATAAACCAGACTTGCAAAATGTAAGGCCTGTTTCAAAGAGAATCATGAGCTGGACCGAGGGAGGTCTTGAGGAGATGCTATTTGTGCAGATGATCCACTTGAAGTAGCCAACTGGTGCTACCAGGTTTGAACTACATTTTGAGTTTCCCAGTCACATGACTAACTGTGACTGAAACTTTTTGAGAGACTAGGGTTAAGCTCTTGCCATGGGGCATAATAAATGAGAAGCTACATACACATCTGAAAATATTAAGAGCATCTTGTTTCGCATACTTTCAGTCTAATTTTCACCTAGCTCAAACCCTATTTTAAATATTTCCAAACAGGGTCAGTGAGATGGCTTGCACTGAGAAAATAATTATAACAAAGTACAATGTTACTGTGGCTCTAACAGACAGAGAATCGGTAGCAGCTACACTACATAGCATTCATAAAGCCCCTAATGATTGTACAGACACAGGAATAACCCTTATAGCAGAAATACTGTCTATCTCTCTATTTCAGCTTCTATATGTACTGAATTTAATAATCTTACCCACTGTATCAGGAAAACAAAGACTTCCTCATTTCCAATATAGTGTAGTGCAGTGGTGGGATTCAAATAATTTAACAACTGGTTCTCTGCCCTAATGACCATTTTAAGTATAAAAAAAATGATATACTGAAAGGTAGTAGTTGGTGGCCTTGCCCCCTTGTCCGTATGCACCCAATCGGGAAACTAGAGAGATGAAGCATCTATTCCTGAAACTATCTCTGAGAAGCACCACCTACTTTTCACCTGAGTGATGTGATCGAAGGCGCTGCGTCTCCGTTTGATTTCTGTCACTTCCCTCTTGGACTTTTCGGGAGGGTTGTTTTTTTCGCCGCCTGGAAGGAAGTTGAACGAAAACCAGACATATTCCGGAAAACACAGATTTATCATAACCGGTTTGCCGAACTCAACAAAAATTAGGTATCGGTTCTACCGAACCAGTGCGAACTGGCTGAATCCCACCACTGGTAGCAGAACTATTACTGGTAAACTTGGATAGATTGGCTGGGATCTGTCTTAGTGAGAAACAATTCTATTTGTAAACATGAAATTCCCCCTGAGATGCCATTATATTTTATATGTGGCACCTTGACTATTCAAAAGAGTGAGTGGAGGCAAGTTTGAAATGCCAACATTCTAACAAAAATAAAAATAAAATCTTCAGGATATTCAATCACTGTCTTTAAAGCAACCAGAACCACAAAATCTTCTTTGCAAAAATAACTATATTAGCAGATTTAGTACCTTGCAGATTGAACAAACTTCACAGTTTGTTCCATGTGTAAATTTGTTCACTGATACAAGAATACCTGTGTCACACTCAGGAATAGACTTGGTATATGAAATCTTACACCATAATATATTTTTACTTTTATGATATTTCAATTTCCTGACATTTTTGCAGCAACAGCTCTGGAATTAATTCTTTGGATCAGTTTTACTTGATAATTTAATCACTTCAGTAAAAAGTTTTTTTTTTAAAGGCAATGGGCTACCGTGAGATTAAAAACCTCAGAGGCAAGCAGAGACAAGTAAACCACATAGAGATGACCAGAACACCTAATGTGATGAGTACCTCTGAGTCACAAAAACAATGAAGACTCTTTTTGTACATTGAAAGTGGCCATTTCCCTATTAATGATTTATATCAACGTACAATGTATAATATCATCCAACTAGCCCTGTGCTTATAATAGTAATGAAAATAATATTTATATAACCCTAGTGATGTTTGTAAATCACTGGTGGAGAAATGGTTGAACATATTGATTAACTTGTGATGATCTCTTGTCCAAATCTCCCTTTGGTATTTCTTAATTCTAAAATGTCCAATGTGGAAGTATGTAAGGGATTTAAAAAAAAATACTGAATAGTTCCCTTCTAGTTTTTGAGAGTTGCCATTTTAGGTCAGATTCATGTTATTTTGTTCTGTTGTTTGCTAATATAGAAAAAAAAAACAATGCTAGTAGGTGATGGCACACATCTTACTGGGAAATACTGTATGTAGGTAAGTATATATCCAAAGTCAGTTGTGTGATGGTGTTATTAGGTCCAACTAACCAATGGCAAGAGAATTGGCACTTGGATTTGTTACAGGATAGAGGTCCTCAGGTTATGACCATCCATTCAACAACCATTCAAACTGGTGACCACGATGAATGAGAGAGACTTATGACTGACCCTCAGAATTCTGGCTGAGGCACTATCCCCATGTGATGTGGATTGAGATTTCTAACATTCCCTGCTGGCTTTCCACAAGCAAAATCAATGTAGAAGCTGGAAGTCATACAATCATGTGAGGTCTTCACTTAATGATCTGTATAGTCCTCAGTAATAGCAACCAGGACTGCTGGAATTGCCATAGCTAAGTGATGCAGTCACATGTCATTGCACATTATGACTAGCTATGGCAATTCCAATCTCATCTGCAATCCTAACCCAATTCTATCTGTATTGTTCTTATGGGGCTTGTTATGCTTCTTGATAACTGGGGCTTAAACTACCATATGCCTATTTCCCAACATATTAGAGTTGTGTGGATTTTTAAAGGGGCACTTTGCTTCACCAAAAAATTGAGCAAACCATAATATATCACCTCCTTTTGAAAGTACAAACTGGTCCTGCTGCACACTTTGCAGTTCAAAGAATATAAGCTTGCAAGCTTCAGACATAAAAACAAAGCACTTAATTTTGGCAAATCAGTCTCAAATGGGCGGGATAGAAGGGCTATGAGTCCTTCAAGGTTGACCAGACTAGAAAACCAAGTTACGAATGCTGGTGCTTCTTTTATTATATGGCTAGAATAACAGAATCTTGCAAGTCTGACAATGCTTCTTCCTCTTTCCCTTATTTTATCTTTGTGAGAACTTCAGAGGGTCAAGTCTGAGATACTTTCTCAAATTACATTTATGCCCCAGACTCATATTACAGATTATCTGTTTGGTTGTGTCTCTTTCTCCTGGTTCTCAAGGTTATTCCTACTTCCCATTACAGTAGTGGCTACCATTATGTGAACAAAGCCCGCTGTTCTTTTATGTGCATCTTGCATGTAACACATGTAAAAGGGGTAAGGCTTCAATTATGTGGCTCCTATCTCCATCTTGACTTTTCTACCTTCCCCAGATGTCCCTGGTTGGTCCCCCTTTTAAGGCAAAGTAACATAAGATGCTTTTCCATATGGAAGCTGTGAGATATCTTGTTGAGGCAGATGCTGAGCAATCTGCAAGAAGTGTCACTGGAAACATTTGCATATAATATTCAACCAGCATTTATTTCAGAAATGTGGATTTTTTGCACCATGATCGATCTGAATAAACACAGTAGGTAAAAGCAGCATTCATAGCTCAGTATGTTGTGAGCTTATCTGGAATGGGATTCCTGGGAACTTTAGCCCAGCTTTGTGAGTTATAAATTCACAGGTACTAGGATGGCATTCTTTTCATTGTGGATGATAATTTCCACATAAAAGTATTCCTGCTTAGTGAATTGAAACAACCTATTGGTCCCCTTCCAACGTGTTGGGATTGCTATCAAGCAGAATGGTCCCTGCACTTCTTGAGGGCATCAGTTTTGAAAGGCTGATTGAATAGTTCCTTGTTTTTCTGGAGTATCTGTGAAAAACAGGAAGAAAGGAACCAACTATTTTCTTATTTATTACTTTTTACTTTCCATTACTCTTTGGCTGAGTAGCTGGATCTCCCCCCCAACACCTTCCCCCAAATTGAGTCCTTTTGTTCCTCAGCCATCTGGATGAGTTAGCTATTGACTAATCTTGCAGCCTTATAAATTGCCCGTATTTTTATGTATTTAATAACATACAAGAATCAAAGAGTAAAACTTTCTCCACTACCCTTCACTTTCAACATTTCAGGCACATGTGTAGCCTCAATGTAAAAATAATTATCTGACCATTTATTTCTATTGTTTTAAATGGTTAAATTCTCCTTTGAGTTGGACTCCAGATCCAATGATATCAAGGATTCTTTTTATCAACAATACAGAAGTAGCTTGCTGTTGCTGTCTTTGAGATGTTTGTATTTATTTGATTGATGTAACCTAGTCCTAATGTTTCCAACTATTAACCAGACCTAGCCTGCTTATTAAGCAGCTTTTACTCCAAAATTCCAAATACCAAGGCCTCCTGAATTTCAGTTGTCATATTCCTTAGTCTTTATAGATTGCCAATACTGCAGAGTTCTTCTGCATTTTCTATTAGTTGAAGACAATATTTTACTTCCAAAATTTATGCAATCAGAAATTTGCTGGTTCAATAGGATGATAGAAAGGAAAGGAAAGGAAAGAAAAGAAAAGAGCTGTAGTTCTTGCAGCAACAGGCTGAGGCTGTTGCTCTTCTGCAATTTACCTTAATTGTAGATAATTCCTGTTGTGTTTTTATGCCAGAGTCATAAAGGACTAGACTGCAGGAAATAAAGGTGGTGCCAAGAGCTGACTATAGACCTGGCAACAACTCACTGAGCAGGAAATGCCTGGGTTTAAGTCTTTCTCCCTCCACACAGAATGAAATTTGATCTTGAGATATAGCTTTGTTCTGATCACTTTCAACTAGACAACTCAAAATGTGTTATAGCATTCTTTTCCGTTATTTACTTTGTTAATATTTAGAAACACAACCTGATTCATATCTATGCTAACTGTTTAATTTGATACTTCTGAACACAACTACACTGTGGTTGTTGGTTAATAGTTTATGGATTAGGTGATGTGTAAACCCAGTCTCTTGTGGTTTATTCAACAAATCACAATTCAACAAAGTCTGATTTGCTGATTGTGCCTGCCTTAAAAAAAAATCTGTGAGTGCTGCCAAATCAGCCAAATCAACCCTGGCAATTAATGGTGTGTCAGGTATTATGGCCAATTGGCCTCAGTTCAGCATAACCCATGGTTTCTTTTTTCCCCTTGGAGTCGGAGGTGCAGGGCTTTCGTGTTGGCAGTAACTCAATAGCAGAAAAATTCACCAAAATTTTCCGCCCCCCCATAATCATCTCAATCTACTGAGGATACCATTTCAGGTATCTCATAAAGTATAGTTCAAGCCACGAAAACCTCTATAATATCCATCATACTAAGCATTTCTTATTCTTGTATTAGTATACAGAAAGTCTGAACAACTCAGAGTCAGATTATCTTGAAGAATGACTGCAAAACATCTTCAGGGAGGAGCTGCTGTTGATACTGCAATTTGCTAATTACAGATCCAAAGGGGGGCCTTGTCTCTTTTGGTGTGGGGCCTATTCTACTAGAATGACATCTAATAAGTTGCATGAACTTTCTGTCTGAAAGGTAGTTTTACTTGATGTTTTGTGTATTGAGAGCTTCCTAAGCAAAACTGGGGAAACTCACAGTACGTCAGTAACATTTAAACAGCTTCATTCTGGGCAGAACTTCAACCAGCCACTTTGCATCTGTCTGTGTGTGTATGCTGGTGAGTTTGCACATAAATGTATTTGTCTGTACACATCCCTACACATAAACTTAAACAAGTAAGGGAAACCTTTTGTATTTGTTGTGGCCATGACCTTACCAAACTGTAGAAGTAGCCTTGGCCATTTTGATATATTGTTTCCATAGATGAAAAAGATCAATTTCTCCATGACAGCATGTCTTTTAATTTCTCCTCTGCTGGGTAAATTCCAGCTGCAAGAGAGAAACAAAGTGTCCTGCTGAATCTAAAAGATGGGCAGAATATTCCAAGATATTGGATGTTTTCCATAGAAGGGTCTTTGGACCTGCAGCTGGGGATTGACTGTCTGCAGCCTGTGTATCTTCTCTATTATTTGAGGGATTGGTGACCTCCAAGGTTGTGGAATAAAACATATGGCTGAAGGGATTGCAACAGGGTGACAAGAACTGTGTTGGCCCATTCTGTTCACTGTAACAAGAATTAAGGATCTTCAATCCTCAGAGTTTTGGATTGAGAATATGCAAACCAAGACATTTCTTCGCAATTCAGGAATATGAAAGTTAGTGCAGTCTGCAATCAAAAAATGCACTATATATATAACCCAGAGGACTAAAGAACAACAAGGCAAAAGCAGGGAATTTCCTAAAAATATTTCCAGTTTTCCCATCCATCTAAGAGGCAAGGGTCAGACAATATAGTATTACTTGAATCAATTTTTCATAGAGTATTTAATTTTTAAGATGTCTCATGTCTCCATTCCTCCATATCTTGTGGAGGAAAGGGAAAGAGCTCCCTGTCACTAGCTAATGTGATGACTGTTGACTGGAAGAGCTCAGTCCCATATAAAGAAGAAAGTCTAAGTTGCAATCCAGGATACTGTATTGTAAACTTTGTGTGTGTGTGTGTGTAAAGACATATTTGATAGTAACACCAGAGCCAATAAGGGGAGGGAATGCATGACACCAAAAATCAACCCTTCTGGATTAAGTAAATCTTCCAATCTTTTAGCCCCTCTTCTTTCAAAATCTGTATAATTTGCTAGATGTTTATTTAGGGCCCGCTGCTTGCACGGCCTGGTTCTGAATGGGCCATGGCCTGGTAGTAGGCTGTGGCCTGGGTGTTGGGGACCCCTGTACTAGAGGACAGTTATCATGTCATCCCTACCGGTAGTCAGACATACCTAATCCTCTCAACCACTCATCATATGGTTTAGTCTCTAGACCTTTTATCATCTTTGTTGCTCTTCTCTGCACTCTTTCTAGGGGGTCTAGACAACTTGCTGTGGCCGTGTTGCCATGGCCATGTCACCACAGCCAACTTACCACAGGACAATTCGTTGCAGAAAACTCGCTGTCGGAAACTCACCGCAGGACAATTCCATGCAGGATAATTCAACGCCTTGCTTTTACCTGGCAAGCCTTGCATGGAAAAGGTGCCTGGAGAATTTGGAATTCTTTTTCATAGAAGCCCCCAGCCCCGCAGGCATTGGGTCCTTGCAGGGAGGCTGCCGAGACCCTGGGGCTATCCCTGCCTTGGAATTCCCCCCATGCCCTACCCATGTTCACCCCAAGAGTCCTGGCCACGCTGAGGCTATAGCAAAGCACCAAACCCCCATCCTCCCCCACTGGCTCAGAGAGATGATGCCAGAGCTGATAAACTGCCGCTGCTGCTGTCTAGATGCGCAAATTAATCAAGGATTACGCCCTACCTGAGCACTCCCTGGGGATTGTGCTTTGCCAGCCTGACTGGCTGCACTGCCCTCACTCCCTGCTGATGCTGGAGCTAGAGCTCCCTTCCCTGGGGCCTGCAGAACTCCCAGCTACAAAGGAAAATGGAGGCCAGGAAGGGCTAGATTTGCCCTCCTTCTCCCAAGCCTGACCTAGTCTATTCAAAAACCTTTTGCCCAAGAGAAAATAAAAACACTTCTGTGCGAGGGGGATAAGCTGGTAAAATCCATCTGGCACCAGCAGAGAGTGAGGTCAGCACAGTCAGGTAGGGAATGAAGCACATCCATGGGGAGTGCTCAGGCAGGGTGCGATCCTTGATTAATTCACCCATCTAGACAATAGCGGCAGCAGTTTATTGGCTCTGGTATCACCTCTCCGAGCCAGACCGCAGCGGGAAAGATAGGGTTCCTCCCTGGATCCAGAGATTAACGTAACTTGCAGTGGAAGAGAAGGAGGTTTGATGCTTTCCTGCAGTCTCAGCATGGCCAGGGCTCTCGGGGTGATCTGATAGCGGGGGGAGATTCCAAGGCAGGGATAGCCCTAGGGTCTCAGCAACCCCCCTCCAGGAGCACAGTGCCAATGGGCAAATTCTCCAAGCCTCTTTTCCATGCAAAAAACCCCAGCAAGTCTTGCCAAGTAGAAGCAAGGCGCTGAATATCTTGCATGGAATTGTCCCATGGTGAGTTTCCTGTGGTGAGCTGTCCTATGGTGAGTTGGGTGACATAGCCATGGCAACATGGCCAAGACAAGTTGTCCCATTCCACTTTCTAGGGCCTCAGCATCTTTTTTCTATCATGGTGACCAGAACTGGATGCAGCATTCCAAGTGTGGCCTCATTAGTGCACTAATGGTATTAACTCTTCTTGTGATCTTGATACTATCCATCTGTTAATGCGGCCAAGGACTGCATTGGCTTTTTTGGCAATTGCAACAAACTGCTGGCTCATACTTAAGTGATGGGCCACTAGGCCACCAAGATCTTTCTCACAGTTACTATTTTTCACCCTGGTGCTGACTATTCTATACCTGTGTATTTGGTTTTTCCTGCCTAAGTGCAGGAAAACTTATTTTTCTCACCACTAGCTGCATTTGACTGGATAAGGCCCATTTCTCACTGGGCCAAGACACAATCTTGAGTTACCCCACTGTATGTTTCCACAGCATTTTCTTGATCCACCAATTTAGTCACTTTATCAGTGAAAGCAATAGGATTTATTTGGCATGATATGTTTTTAACAAACCCATGCTGGCTTCTATTAATTGTCTTGTTCATTTCTAGGATTCACAAATATGCTGCTTGATTATCTTTTCTAGGATTTTTTTCAAGTATTGATGTCAAGTTGATTGGTCTGTAGTTTCCTGCTGCCATTTCCCCCACTTTTTTGAAAATTGGAATCACATCAGCTCTTTTCCAGTCCTCTGGCACTTCCCTGTGCTTCAAGAGCTCTGAAAGATTTTGTTCAGTGGTCCCGAGATCACATTTAGCAACTGCTTCAGAATTCTGGGATGCAGACCACCTGGTCCCAGCCATCTGAACTCATCTAAAATGGAAAGGTGTTTTCTTACTAATTTTTTCCCTGTTTTGACTTGCTTTCCAGTTCTGTCACCCACAGTGTTATTCTTGGACTATAGATAGGATTATTATTTTTTCCTTTTTAGGGAAAAAAGATAGATGCCAAGAAGGAATTAAACAGTTCTGCTTTCTCCTTGCTGCTCATTACCATCTTACCAAATCTGTCATTAGTGGACCTATCATTTCTTTGATTTTCTTCTTATTCCTTACATATTGAAAGAAACTTTTTTTTGTTATTTTTGGCATTTGTTGCAAGTCTTAATTCATTGTGAACTTTAGCTTTCCTGACTCCATCCTTGCAGATTCAAGTTATTTGCTGATATTCTGTTCTAGTTATTAGCTCCTCTTTCCACTTTTTGTCCCTCTGTTTGTCAGTGAGCTCTTTATGCAACCATATTGGTTTCATCTCAGTTCTCTTTTTTTCTTCCTCTGTGATATTGTGTTTGATTGGGCTTGCTCTTCCTGCAAGTTCCTACAATTTCCACCCTCTCTATCATTCCATCCCTATTAATAAGAATTAAGTCAGTATAGCTGACTATTTCCTCTGCCTAGTTATGTAATATAACCAGGCCTGTAATATATATCTATAGTAATGCCATTTCTTTTTCCTTTAATATTCACCCAAATGGATTCAAGAGGGCTTTCATCCCTGGTATTGTGTATTTCTGTAGAGGTATGGTGATTCCTTACATACAGTACATTTCCCCCTCCTCTTTTATTGGGTCTGGTTTTTTTTAAAAACAGTCTATATCCATCTAATACTATCTTCTAGTCATGGGTTCCATCCCACCAAGTTTCAATAATGGCAACAATATCACATCTGCCCTCACTTACTAGGACTTCAAGTTCTCCCTGTTTGTTCCTCAAACTCTGGGCATTAGTATCCAAGCTGTTTGTGGCTGACCCTGCATTTGCTTCCTACATCTCCTGATTTATAGTTGAGTTTCCCTTCCTTCTCACCACTCCCTTCCTCATTGTCTGATTTGTTGTGTTGGGGTTTATGCTTGGGGTTTTATCTGAAAGATTGGTCACCCTCCCCTTCAATTTTTAGTTTAAAGCCCTTCTGATGAGCGGAGTCAGTTGTTTTCCAAACACATTATTCCCAGTCCTTGTGAGGTGCAGCTGATCTCTTGCCAGAAACTCTTCCTGTAGGTAATATATACAGTACCATGGTTAGAAATCCAAAGTTCTCTCAATAGCACCAATCCCAGATTCGAATCCCAGGTTCCCATCCAGAATGCTATGGCCTCCTAGGAAAAATTCCCATCTCAGCTCACTTGAATGTGTCATCTAATGATCCAGTCAAAGAAAGGACTTTATGAGCTCTGTCTCCTTTATAAATCAAGCAGCACTTCTGGCCCTTGCCTATTGCCTACAACCCATGTGTCCAACTCCAACTCCTATTTTGTTGACAGGACAACAAAGCATCTTAATTGTCTACCTCATCTAGCCATTTTCCACTTCCCCACTGCTGATAAATCATCTTTCTGTCTGACCTGAATGATTTGCTTCTTCCGCACATATACGCCTAACTGAGAGACAGGCAAATGCACCGTTTATCTGGTAGCAACACACAGCAGTGACACACACATACAAACCAGAATCTCCAGATGTATTGAGACTGTGAATTCCAAAACTCCCAACCAACAGGGTCAAATAATCCATTTCTGCAGCTCCTAAACAACCAATTTCTTTTTGTTAAATTAGAGGTATTATTGGTAGCAGCAGGAACTGAGCAAATTCTAAAAGGAAAAAGTCACTGCTCATCTGCCTCTGACAGTTGTCTTATGGAGAGAACATAGTAGCAGAAGACAGGAGAAATAGATCATCCTCAGCTGCATAATAATGAAAGACATCCAAAAATGTTTTTTAGTGGAATGCTGCCTTTGTTCTAAAATGGACATAAGGGAAAAATGGTATTCTAAAATGGTATTCTAAAATGGTATTCTAAAAACATCCAAAGATTAAATATTAATTAATTATATATGATACACTTGAACTAAGGGTAGTGAAAAGTAACTAGAGAAAAAATATGACACTGCCCTGAAATCTGCTTTTCTTTTTAGCTTTTCGTTCTTAATCCTCTCTCTCTCTCTCTCTCTCTCTCTCTCTCTCTCTCTCTCTCTCTCTCTCTCTCTCTCTCGCTCTCGCTCTGTGTGTGTGTGTTTGTGTGTGTGTGTGTGTGTGTAAAAAGTTCCCCTCTCACCCAATTGGTGACATATATCATCCTCAAACTCCCAGGCCTCTGCTAGGGGATGAATAGTTTGAGGGTTCTGCGCAGTATACTAGTTGTTGCTAGCACTGCACTTTTCTGGATAGAGAGCTCTGATGTCTTTCCTGGGATCTTTTGGAGCCACTCTCCCATCTTAGGAGTCAAAGCCCCTTTTTGGCCTTTACTTTCCACATCCTCTCTAGTTACTCCTTCAGGCTCTGGTACTTGTCCAGTTTCCCATACTCTTTCCTGACATTGCTGTCACTTGGCACTGCTACATCTGTTATCTGTGCTTTCTTCTGCTATCACAATGTCTGATGGGTTGGCCAGTACCTGGCTGTTCATCAGAATCTGGAAGTCCTGTTATACTTTACAATCTTATGTAGAATCTCCTATCAAAGCCTCAGTGCAGTCTATTAGTTAAGTCCTTTCCAGCCACTGGTAGAGTTTCCCAATGTCAGTCATCACAGCTATCTGTATAATCCATATAAGATCTTGTCTTGCAATAGCTTAATTTTCCTCCCGTGTATATTGCTGCTCCTATGTATACTACTGCCTCTCTCAGCAGCTTATCTTTGGATGACATCTTACCAATGTACTCCTGGATGCTCTGGGTTTCATCCAGGACAGTGGTTTTGAACTCACAAATCCTGTCCACCCTCTTTCTGGCTAGTGTACAATCTCTAGGTGCTGGACTTGGGGTAGAAACCTCTATACATTGTGATGAGCTTCTAGGTCTTCATATTGGCAGCCTCCGTATCTTCCTTTGGCCAACTCTTTATACCAGCAAGGTATCTGATGACTGGCAGGTCATAAATGTCTATGGAGATTCTCATTCATCCTGGTCATGGTTGTCCCAAAGGTACTTTTTTCAAAAGGCAACTGGACTTACTTTGTTTTTTTTCCTTTGAAAACATTTTCAGTTCTAACTGACTGGTGGGGAATGAAAAGATTTATAAATATAAATCCTTCTATTCCCCACTAGTCAATTAGAACTGAAGAAGCTTCCTGGATGAGAAGCAAAGCATGTCCAAAGGAAAAAAAAACCAAGAAAGGCCTTTTGGAAAAAGCATCTTTGCAACTATGGTATATGTGTTCATGGCATAGATCTTGCTCTTTCCATTAAGCTGGCTCTTCTTTGGTGGTACTTGGATGTTGCTGCTTTCCTTGCTTCCTCATCATAGTTCCCATGTGTGACTATGAGATACCAAGGTACTTGTAGCTGGTATGGATGTCTGCTATGTGGCCTGCTGGTAGTTCCATCCCATCAGTCTTAACTACCTGCCCTCTCTTTACAAATCCAGTCACATTTCTGCAGCCTGAATGACATCACAGTATCCTCACTGTAGATACATGTCAGCTGGATCGAGAAGCTGATGTCTTGTTCACTCTTAGCTTGATGTCATCCATGAAGAGGAGATAGCTGATCTACTCTTGAACTTGTATCTGTATCCACACCTTGTGATTATATTGCTAATGGGGTTCAAGCATATGCAGAGCAACAGTGGGGGTAGTACATCATCTTGGTGTATGCCACACTTGATGGACATTTGTGCAAGCTGTCTTGAGTTGACTTCCAGTATTCTCTTCCACAATCCTGTTGAGTTCTTGAGGAAAGTCCTTAGTGTCCTGTTGACTTTATATACTGCCAGACATTCACAGATCTATGTGTCTGGTATTGAGTTGTATCAGGGCTCAGCGTAGTCATTCTTTGTGTTAGCCAGTTTCGGTGAGAGTCTGCCGCTAGTAACTGGTTTACCAGTGTTGCTAGGTTGTCATGCATTGCTGCTAGTTTCTTTAGCCAATAGGTGTGGAACATGTTGCGGTCAAATACTAAACAGCTCTTCATGTTCTTGAGCTGCTGTTGGGTGTTTGCTACAGTGATTGTGACCAGTTCCTGATCTTCAAAATTGTTGTGGTCTGCTCTTAAATCCTGAGCCACTTCACATTGGTGTTATGTGCACTGCAATTGGGAATTCGCCTTGGATGGTTCTTTGGAGAACAGGGCATTTATCTTCTTGGCCTTTGCTTTTCTAGTGTATTTCCTTAGCCTGGTAGCCAGTGCCATAAGCCTTTGTTTAGCAGTCTCTGGGCCTTCAGAAGGAGTCAGCCCTTGTATTTTTTCAGTAGTCAAGTATTATCATAAATTTTCATAATCTTCTATAGTTCCACCAGCTAGCTAACTTCTTTCTAAGCTGGCTTGATCTTAGCCTCCTATATCATTTTGTGGGTGTGGGCAGAGTGGAAGTAAGCACTGCTGTTCTTGATTGTTTAGCCAAGCATTTTCAGATTACAATGGCTGCAGTTTATATCACTTCATTGGTTTGAGTTATAGTGGTAGTAAAAATTGCTGTTGGCATCTTTAGCATACTATCTGATGGTACTTCTCCACTGAGCATAACTAGTTTATCCATGATCTAATGCCTCACATTAGGAGCTGTACTCTGAAATGGAAGTGGTAGTAATGAGATTCTAGCTTTAGATATTAGGATGTAATGTGTAGTTTGGTCTTTCTCAAGTTATGAGAGCAGCTTCCTCTTTACTATGTTGAAGCATTGGGCAACTAGTTGTTTGTCAATTACTGTGGATGTAGGTTTCCTGTCCATCCATACGTTTCATAAGATCTACCGATGTGATAGTGTTGAAAGAAAAATCTTCAGGTCCAGTCCAAGCTAGGAATAAGAAAACAGAGACTTATTTAAGAAAGAAGATCCAGTTTACTGAGTTGCCAGAAACATCAGTGACACAGCATGTATTTCTGGGGTGGCTGACCAAAAATGGAGCTGGGAGTGGTGGGGTTTTATACCTTCTTGGGCTTTTGTGTTTGGAGTTGTTCCTGTTCCTATGGCATGAACCTTGACCTGAGCCTGAGTGTGTTCTGGTATTCTAATGGTGGTGGTTTAATCCTGTTGTGTCCTAAAGGTCATGTCCTGCTTCCCTGAGGCTGTGGCTGATGACTATGTCCTGTGTTGGATTTTTGGGTGATGGGTTGCTGGTTCTAATCCTATCACTCTGCTGTTGTTAGCTATCAAATCTTGCACCAAGGGATTTCAAAAGATCCTGTCTTGAATGGACTTCTGCAGGTAGTATTTACTCATGAATGGGGCCTCAGTCTTTTTGAATGGGATTATCAAATCTGCATTTCTACAGAGCTGGCCTTAGTTTCTGCTCAGGACTATTAAGAAAAACTAGGTCTGCTTTTTTGCCTTTAATATCCTTTGGGGAAATATAATATTCTGCCTTTTTAATATTCCCCAAAATATTTCCTTCCCTTGGGGGGGGGTGACTTCCCACAATAGCATTTCAGGTTCTTTTGTTTCATCCATGCATGGTTTATTCCAGTTGCCCACTTACCATCAGATTGCCCTAGTTCCAATTGTGGGATTCAGCCGGTTCGCACCGGTTCAGCAGAACCAATACCTACCTTTTTTTTGAGTCCAGCAAACTAGTTGTTAAAATGGCACTTGAAAAAAAAGACTCCATGTGCACACCTGCCTCGCGCTCGCCCTGAGTCCTCCATGCTCTCCATGGCACGCTGCAGATGATCCGAGGCAGCCAGCCAGGCACCAAAGTGCCGCCGAAAACAGCAGTCTCTGTGCACACCTGCCTTGCCCGCATCAGCCATGGTCTCCACAGTGTGCTGCAACTGATCTGAGGTGGCCGGCCAGGCACCAAAGCACTGCCAAAAACAGTGGAGTCTGTGTGTGCTCCTGCCTTGCCCGTGTCAGCCATGCTCTCGATGGCATGCTGCAGTTGATCCAAGGCATGGAGAGCAGGGCTGACGGGTAAGCACATAGCAGGCACACACATGGACTCTGCTGTTTACGTCTGCGCTTCGGTGCCTGGCTGGCCACCTCGGATCAGCTGCAGCACGCTGTGGAGAGCAGGACTGATGAGTGAGCACATAGCAGGCGTGCACATGGACTCCAATGTTTTTGGTGGCACTTCGGTGTCTGGCTGGCCTCCTCAGATCAGCTGCAGCACTCTGTGGAGAGCATGGCGGATGCAGGGCAAGCATGAGGCAGGCGCGCACCTGGACTCTGCTTTTTTCGGTGGCGTTTCGGTGCCTGGCCGGCTCAGCCAATTTCCCTCTTTCTTTTCCCAGTTCCTCCTCCTCCTTTGACAGTGGCGGCGTTTGGGGGCTGATCAATCCCCATTCGTGGTGTGGCCACCAACCAATCGCCATGCCGCTTCTCGGGAGGGCAACACCAGCTGCCATTTCATAAAACTCATTATACCTTTGATGAAATATATTTTAATTTCCTCATGTTTGTTACTTCAATAAACAAACATAACGTAAAGAGAAAAAGTGCCAAACAACCAGGGAGTAACAAGCTGTCATTTGTTTCAGCTTGGTGTTACGCCCAAAATCCCCCCGAGATATTATGAGTGCGCTCGTGTTCCCCAAAGGGTGAATCCAATAGGAAGCTAGGACACAATGTACTAATAGAAATATAGATTTTAAGGGTTATCTTATCGCCCATTTCGGAAGCCGTGAAAGAATGCTCACAACTTTCCTGTGACAAACAGGTTTGTCGTACACATTATTCGATTGTTTTTTTGTCAGGTATTATTTAATATTTTTTCATTAATATTTCAAAACTCTTTCTTATAACATGATCTAGTTTTGTGTACCTCTTTTACTGTTCTTATTTAAGAATTAAATGCATGAAACAATAAACTACCTTTCAGTATATCATTTTTTAATATTTAAAACGGTCAATAGGGCAGACAACTGGTTGTTAAATTATTTGAATCCCACCACGGCCTAGTTCCCCATCATCTAGCATGGACCTTGTTAATCTGGACAATGCACGAGCTGCCATGTCTCTTTTAGTTCGTGTCATTGTCATATCTGAGGTAGGTAGGTGAAGCATTAACGAGTCTTTGCCCAAGGTAGGTAAGTACCAGCCAATATTCAAACCTCAGTCCTGCCCGACAAAGGGCACCTCTCTAACCGTTACGCTTTCCAGCCGCTCTAGGCCAGTGATAGTGAACCTTTTAGAGACTGAGTGCCCAAACCACAACCCAAAACCCACTTATTTATCGCAAAGTGCCAGGGCCACATCAGCATTGTGGTGCCGTCAGGGGGGGCATGGGGGCATGGCCCACTGGGTGGGCGTGGCCCACTGGGTGGGCATGGCTGCGGTTGTCACGGCAGACTGGGTGGGCGTGGCTGGGGTGGGCATGGCCACTTCGATGTTGTTCATGGGGGGGACGCCTGGGGGGGCCGGGCAGGATTGGGGGAGATCCGGGGGTCTCTGGCAGGTGGGGCGGTGGGCAGGAGGCTCAGCATAGATGGGGGGAGGCACACAATCCTAACTAGGACTGGGGGGCCATGGCACCGATGGGGATCCGGCTTTCCCTGCTCGGGGTGGCCTTTGGCTTGCTGGGTGTGGGTGTGCTCTACCACCTCTACTCGAGCTTGCTAGCTGGCCGCTTCGCCTCCTTTGTGCTGGGTGGGGCTGCCGCTCCGGGCAGTGGTGGCGGCCTAATGGACCTGCGCAAGCTGCTGGCGCACGTGCCCATAGAGAGGGCTCTGAGTGCTGCCTCTGGCACGCGTGCCATAGGTTCGCCACCACTGCTATAGGCTAAAGCAGTTTACATATTGTTTTAAAAATGCACAACAGATTTTTTAAAAATTTACAATGTATTTGCATGAAAGAATCTTGAATGAAGCTTTGATCTAGCCCTCTTGTCACTATGGCTGGTGTCTGTTTTCTCAAAACCCTTGGAATTGCCTGCCTTTCTAGGGTTAACAAAGAATCAGAGAAGGAGTCTTTCCAAAGTGCTATTAAATAATGATGATTCAACTTATTAATAAGAATACAGGAGCTACATACATAATTATTAATGCATAAAGGCCAGCTGTGCATGAGGCAGAATGAAAGGCCTCCTTCCTGAAGCTACTGATTTTTGAATATATATTTATGAGATTTATATCCCACTTTTAATTCTGGACCTGTACCCACAACATCTGAGGATAAATAAAGCTGGCATCACAAAGAGGCAACAAAATATTAACTATTTTTCTACTTGGATAGGAGACCATCAAAAAATCCCAGGTTATAGGCTGATCTGGAAGAAGGCAGTGACAAATCCTATCCATGCTGTTGCCAGAAACCAACATAGATATATTCAGAAATCATCAAGAGTTGAACTCAATCTGAAGGATTGGCAGTCAGAGAGATATTATTTGCAGCAGATAAAAAGCCAATTCTTAGGATTCATAATGCATCCAGTTTGCACTCAAAATGCTTTTAAGCTGCATGACTAGCAATACATATTGCACTTCTTTAATAAACATTGACACAGAATACTAATAAAGAACCAATCCTAGGAGATACTCAGGCTCAATAATCCCTTTGGTTTCTACAGAAAAGCAAAATGGTGTCGACAATAAAGTCAGAAGCTGTAAAAACGATGGCAATTTTCTACACAGACCTACACAGGCGATTGCTAATTTTAAAAAGGCATATATGCAGAAGGGTTCAAAATATCAAGATGGCATCTGTTTTGCCTTTTTTTTTTTTACATGTATCACATGTATTAAACCCATATAAGGGCCAGGGCTTTAATCATGCATTCTGAGCACACACACTCTCCCCCCACCCCTTGGATGTCTTTGCAGAAAACATCAATGGTGAGGCTATTCCCCACTTTTCTTTCGATCCATTCCAGACCATTTTTTTAATGGTCTGATTCATTGGTAAACAAATTCTTGAGCTGCACCACTCACAATTTTTATTTTATTTTTTGTTTTTATTTATTTTATTTTGAATTTTATTTTAATATGTAGCCACCCATCTTCCAAACAACTCTGTGTGGCTCCCAATCAAAAATTAAAAGATGCATAAAATCATTTCAAAACTATAAAATTCAATTAATTAAAGCATTAAAAACAACAACAAAAACCTGGTATTAGTAAGTTCTAATGTGTGATCATTTAATCTTCTCTCAACACTTAGGGTGAAAGCCAAGTCTTTAAAGCCTTGCAGAAGGCTAAAGGCTAAAGGCCTGTTGAATCTCAGAGGGCAGAGTGTTCCATAGAACAGTGGCTGCCACAGAAAAAGCACACTTCTTAGCTCACACCGGATAACAATGTTTAGGGGACCAGGAGTATGCCCACCCTATCTGACCTGATAGGACAGGTAAATGTCCTTATGGAAAGACAGTTCCACAGACTGCCTGGCTCTGTGCAATGTAGTGTTTTAAAGGTGATGACCAACACTTTAAATTGCACCCAGAAAGAAACTGGAAACCAGCATAACTAGTGCAACAAAGGTATTGTGGGAAGAATCCAGAGAAAGAAATATTTGGGGGAATATTAAAAAGGCAGAATATATTTCCCCAAAGGAATAATGGAGAAGATCTTAAAAAGACAGAAACCAGCTCCCAAAAACCAGCCTCAGCCCCTCTCCCCCAAGCAGAAAGTAGGCAGAGGCCAGCTTTTAGAAATGCAGATGTAATAATCCATTCAGAAAGGTTGGAGCCAGGAAGCTATTAGGAAGACAAAGACACCTAAAATCTACATACCCCCCCCCCCAAATTCTAAGGACAGGAGACATAATAGGATTAACCCACCAATACCAAAAGGGCACATTCAGACTGAGGTCAAAGTACATGACACAGGAAATGCAAAGCCTCAAACAGGAACAGGAAACAACCTCAAGAGCCCCAGAAGGTATAAAAACCCACCACTCCCTGCTCCATGTGGTCAGTTTTCCCAGAGTCATTGTCGAAGGAAAAGTCTTCATCATGGTTCAGTCCAAGCTGGGAATAAACAACATGGCGACTGCTTTAGAAAGAAGGTTGCAGTTTATTGAAGAGGAGAGCCAGACAGAAAGATGGCTCTGGAAGAAAAGAGGATCGAGCACATGCAAGGAGTGGGTTTTTATACCTTCTTGAGCCTTTTATTTGGAGTTGTTTCTATGGCATGAACTTTGACCTGAGTCTGAGTGTGCCTTTCTGGTATTCTGATGGTGGTGGGTTAATCCTATTATGTCCCAAAGGTCATATCCTGGTTCCCTGTGGCTGTGGCTGATGACTCTTAGATTTTTGGTGTGTTGATTCTAGGGATCTTTCTTCCTAATCCCAGTTTCCTGATTCCAGTCTTTCTGACAAGATTATCACATCTGCATTTCTGCAGACTTGGTTTCTGTTTGGGACAGAGAGACTGGGGTGTGTGTGTGTGTTGGTTTCTGCTTTTAAAATCCTTTAGGGAAATATATTCTGCCTTTTAAATATTTCCCAAAATATTTCTTTCTTGGGGGGGGGAGCTGACTTCCCACAAATCCCCTCTTTGTGCCATAATAGTGTGGGTGACACACTTTTACTAGCACAAGATTAAAATTGATCTGATCAGGGAGTCTTGGTAAACAAGCTTTAAACTGTTAATGCAAAAAAAAAAAAAGGAGGCACTAATAAAGTTCAACTATGAAGGTCTAAAACCAGGGCAAAAGTTCTGTTATATGGAAAAGAAATTTATACTGTCCAGTATTCTGTGCCAATTCTTTTTAAATGTTGGATGTCACTTTGAGCTTCCAGTCAGGTTTTGAAGCACATGCCCCTCAAAATTCTTCACAGCCATGGTTTGCCTCAGTACATAACCACTGACTGCCCATTTTCAAGGGTTGTTTCCTGCCTTAGTTCAGTGCATCCAGGTTTGTAATGTCCAATTGAGGTTAGTCAGTATGCAAGCCAGGCTATTAAATTTTCTTAAATTGCACATATTGAGCCCTAGGACTCCCAATCTGAGTCCACCAGTGCAAGATATTCAGGGCTTAGGTTTGGAGATCTCTTTTCTGTTACTTCCCTAGTCAGGGCATATGAATTGCAAATCACCTGAGGGGGCCTGGTACCCTCCCCCTTGGAATTTTGCTGGAAGTTGTTCCTACAAAGTTTTAATGACACAGGGCAAGAATCAGGCTGGAGCTTTACTGAAAGTAGGTGGAAGACTCAGTGTGATTATGAATGGTGTGTGTGCGTGTGTGTGAGTGTGAGTATGTGCAGCTGCTTTTACAAAACAGGCAATACAAGCATCCTGGACAAATTTTCCTCCCACCAGACAGAAATCCAAGGTGTTCAGGACTTGCTGTGCCAACTATTCCCAAATGCCATCTCTCCATAAATACATTCAACTGGCTTATTACAATACAAATGGGGCAAGAAAGAAAACCTTACAATGAGTTTCCACCCTCTCTCCATAGTCTTCCTAATTTTAGAAGAAAATGTGAAGCCTCAGATGGGGACCAATGGCTCCAGGACTCCTTCCTTCCTCTGCAGCTTTCACAGGCATCTGGGGGAATGGTAGGACTTGGGAAGATCTATTCCACTCAGGTTGCATGGTGGCTTTTTTAAGTGAATGGCTGGATTCAAAACCCAATTCCATGGCTCAAATGGATGGAGGCAGCATCTGGGTCAGTGTGGTCTGCTTCCAAAGGTTGGGGGGGTCATCTGTGTAGGGCTGAAAGACATGAGAACAAGATTTCCTCTCCCTTTTCTGGGTGGACTCTCCCAGGAGAGGCAGACAAAGGCATGGAGAACAGAGGATAAGAAAAGGAGAAGTAGAATTGGGGGGGGGGGTAGCTTGCAGACAGAGTTTGAAAAGGCATTAATACTGCAGTGGTTAAAGAAACAGATAGGCAGACAAAATGAGGAAATCACAGATGAGGACAAAATAAAGCTGGATTCTGGTAAGAGAATATAAATGAAAGGTCTCACTTCTGAACTGAACATTTGCAACATTTTAGGATTTAAGGACTTGCAACTTGAAAAATGCTGGTCATGTTTCAGGAAAAGGATAGACAGATAAAACCCATTTACAACACATAAATAAATGCAAGAGTGAAACTTTTCCAGCAGATGAACTTGAAACATTCCCTCCTGGTAACTTTGGGCTGTTCTTAAGAATACAGAGAGAGGACTTCCGGTTCCAGATCACGGCGCTGGCGGTCGAGCGGAGAGAGTCGTCTCTTCGCCGGCCGGTTTCCCTTCGCCGGTAGACCCTGGACAGGGTCGAAAGTTGCCCTGGAGGGGTGACTACCATTGAGGAGGACCCTTGTTTGACTGTGGAAGGGCAGCAGCTCCTTCCGCAGTCCGAGGCAGCTCCTTAGGGCCGACGAAGAAAAGATCGGCCATTAACATGGCCGATCACTTAGCCTCACCAGCCGAAAGTCACAAGAACATCTAAGTGTAAAGAACCACCATGGAAGATCCGGGTGAGACCCTTCCTTTCCTTTCTTTGCCCTATCTACCCCTGTGAAAAGCCCCCTTGGAATTATTTCCCTGCTTTGATAGAGCAGCGTTTGCTTACTTGGGAAGATAAGCTTTGGAATAAAAGGAAAGAATAATTAATTTTAATGACTATTTCTACTTTTGGATACTCTGGGGTCCCGAAAAAACCCCTATTGTAGAATTTTATTATTCTATTTACTTGGAGAATATTGTTTCTTTTATCTTTTAAACTGGAAAACAAAAACTTTATTGGCATCTGGAAAAAGATTTTATAACCTACTGGGGACATCTTGTGGCAAAATCTGACACTGCAATTGCTTTTTTTTCTTTGATTTTGAGCCTGGCTTTGACTTTCAAATTATCATAAAAGGGAAAAGATAAAGAAGCTGAAACAGCTGGGTGGTGAAACTAACTGTTAGAAATTGTGGAGGTAGATACTGGCTGACTGTTATTAAATATAGCCTCCACTAAAAGACTAAAGGACTATTTTTAATCACCACTGAAACGGAGGAACTTTACCCACCACTTAACTACAATCTCATACTGGAAAAAATTCTTGAAGCCACTGAGCAAATGGACTCCAGAATGAAAGTTAAAGAGGTTATTCCAGAACTACAAATTAAACCTGAAACTTTAACTGATCAATCTACAGGCCAAGGAATAGCAGAGGAGGAACAGATCAACATCCAAGAGGCCTGTATGCAACACTACGTACAACTCAATGAGATGGAGGAACCTTATCTACATCTTAATTATAAACTTATACTGGAAATTTTTTTTGAAGTTACTGAGCAAATGAATTCCAGAATGGAAGCCAAAGATGTTGCTCCAAAACTGCAAACTGATTTCCAGACTCCAATTGACTATTTTACAAGCCAAAAAACAACAGAAGAGGAACAAACCAACACCAAAGAGGACTTTACACTATTCTATATACAATCCACTGAGATTTTTGATGATCAAAGAGTGACTTCAATTAAACCATATGCAACTTCAAAAGCAACAGGAATTGATGTTCAAACACGATTTATTGAGAACTGTGACAACTTTGATAACCAATTACCAATTACAACATTGGACATAACCGATTGTGTTACTCAGCTTAACCAAATATTGAGATTTGAATTTGTAGGGCAACAACGGAATAATTACAAAGGAGCCAGTTCCCTAAAATTGATAATGGGATGCTCTCCCTTGATTCAAATGATATGTCGAGGAATGAAGGGAGACCTATCTAATGATATAGAGGCTCTGTTATGGAAACAGAGTAAGACTTAAAAATGGGATTTAAAATTTTACTTAATGGGTTAAAAAGGCTTTTTAGAGATATGGACTGATTTAATGTTTAGGATTTAGACCTATAACCGAGATGAAAATTATTGGTCAGATTATAGTTTGGAATTGTAATATGGAAAAGGTTTTAAATGAGGAGTTATTAGGATAAGAAATAGAATATATATGTGAAATAGAGTAAGAATGTATTTTTTGGAATAATATGTTTATCTTAGGTATGATAATCACTTTGTAATTGAATGAGAACAAGGAAATGAATTGTGACAATGGAAGACATGGTATTAGTAAATGAGGAATTATTAGAATAAGAAATAGAATATATTTGGGAAATGTAAGAATGTAACTGTTGGAATAATATGCTTATTTTAGACATTATAATTATTATGTTATGAAATGAGGGAAATTAGGGATACCCGAAGTGTAAACAATATGTTTATTTAAGGCTAAATTGGAATATGGTAATTGGAATTTAGTAAAACTTAAAAACAGGATTTGGACTTGTATAGGTCAAATGTTATTGATAATTCTATTGATTGATTGAATTTTATTTAGAAATGTATTAATTTGAATATGCTATATTAATTGAGGGAAATAGAGAGGGAACTTTTTCTTATATAACAAGTTTTATTGAATTTTTTTGTTTTACAGCCAAGTGCTTAGGACTCATCGTGGAGATAGGGCACTCCATAGAACAGAATAGAAAATATAATCATACATAAGCAATTTAAGTTACTTCTTTAAAATTTCCCTCTCTATTTTATCAATCAAAAAAACAAAACAAAAAACAAACAAACAAAACTATCGATAATATTTCCATCCATTTTCGAGCTTAATTAACTATTAACATATTCCAATTTGTCATTACATAAAGATATAGTATACAATTCGGGTATCCATATAATACAAATTATTCCTAACCTATACATATTACTCCAATTATTCACTTTATACTTCTCAGTTAAATTTTATCTCTTATTCTATTCTATTTCACATACATATTTTATAAATGAAGATAACTTTAAGTGTTGATTATTATTTTTTTAAACCATTTTACATTAGCCTAAATTATTTCTAATTATTTCTAAAATAAACATATAATATAACTATTATATATATATATATATATATATATATTAATATTTCTCCACTATATTCTATTTCCTATACTCTATCAAACATTTTTATAAATCAGTCCAACTTTCGATCATTGCAAGTAAAAAATATCAGTAATATTTCACCAATCTCAATACTTTAATTTTAACTTTTCCAATTTTCCATAATTGCCATTCCAGACCATAATCAAATCCATAATTTACCTCAATATTAACTCAGACTAAAATCTTAGACCTTAGAAATCTCAAAAATATTAGCTCACTTGAAGTCTCTAAAAACCATTTTACCCGTCAAATAAAGTTTTAACACTCATTTTTAAACCTAATTCTAGCTTTCTTTTTATGCCAAGCAGGTTTCCACAATAGGGCCTTTAGCTCCTCCCATCTTAATATTTGACTATACACATTTTCCCACAGTTGCGTCTGATCATAGTCTTCTTCTCTTTTTCCCAATATTGTCTGCACTATATAATCAGTCTTAGTCAGTATGGTGATTATTCGTTGTTTGTATATATTGTCAGCATTTTTAATGTCTCGTGTTTGAAAGTCCATTTCTGTTGCTTTTAAAGCTGTAGCTGTTTTAGTTGAATTCTGCCTTTGGTCCTCAGAAATCTCCATCTTTTGTATATAAGGTATAACGTCTTCCTCTTCAGTAGGTTGTAGATATAAATCCTCAGTCTCATTAAGTTGTAAATCTAGTTGTGTGTCATGATCAGTTGAAGTTTGAAATTCAATTTTTAACTCTAAAGCCACCTTTTTCCTGAGTGTCCTGAAGTGCTCTCTTAATTCTTCTTTTGTTTCCAGAATTTTTTCTAGTATAAGTCCATAGTTAAGCTGTAAGTGAAATTCCATTCTTCTTCTCTTTTTTTTTTAATGAAAGTTCAACAGTGTCTGGGCGTGAAGCCAAGTTCAGTACTTCAGCTGCAAATAGTTACATTGTTACAATAAGGCTTTCTGGGCTTCACGCCAAGTTCCGAGCTACATTGTAACCATCCAATCCACATAAATCCACCCCGAGAGCAAAAGAGATTTTTTTCCCCTTTTTAAAGTAGATAAGAATGTTCAGAAGGGGGGGGGAGGAAGAGAAACACTCCGCCCCCCTCCCTAAAATCTTCCAGTTACGCTGAAAACAAGCAGACAGAGAAAGAGAATGACAGTAAGGCTTTTTCTTCTTCTTCTTTTTTTCAGGATCCCCCGAATTCCAACAGTTCCAATAGACAATAAAAAGTAGTTATTTTTTCCCCCAAGTATTCGAACGCTGCTTTTCCAAGGGAGGGAATAATTTCTAGAAGCTTTTCACAGGGAAGTAAATAAAACAACAAGAAGGAAGGAAAGGTCTCATCTGGATCTTTCACGGTGGTTCTTTATGCTTAGATGTTGCTGTGACTTTCGGCTGGAGCAGCTAAGTGATCGGCCATGTTACTGGCCGATCTTTTCCCCGTCGGCCCAAAGGTGATTTCTCGGATTGCAGAGGGAGCTGCCGCTCTCTCCGCAATCAGATGAGTGTCTTCCTCCACGGTGGTCGCCTCTCCAGGGTGACTTTCGACCCTGTCCAGGGTCTACCAGCAGGGGAAAATTGGTCGGCAAAGAGAGCATACTGTTTGCCTGACCGCAGGCACTGCTACCGGAACCGGAAAGTCGAGAGGGAACTTTTAAGGAGTTAACCTGAGCTATACATGTATGACTTTGTTTTTGGATAATTGATTACCCCATCACCACATTGTTTCCTAAGCACCTTGATGTAAAAATTGAAAAATTAATAAAACTTGTTTTAAAAAAAAAAGAATACAGAGAGAGAAAGGAAGGAAAAAACAAACAAACAAACACATTTTTTCTTCACTCTGTTTGTTAGCCAGACAAACAGAGTGAGGATATTTTACTTTTGGTGGCTTATTTTAAGCAGAATTTTAAAATTCTTTTCTCTTTGGATTAGAGACAATTAACAGTCACATTTACCTCACACACAAAGACTTTGACACACATATACAAACAAAGACAAGGAAAAGAGAACAGAAAAAGGAAACAGAAGTCTTAGTTTTACACATCCTAGTCATTCCCACCATAAATCTCAGTTACCTCGAATTAGGGAAGGCACAAATCTTAAACATACCACATGGCTGCAGAGAGAGAGAGAGAGAGAGAGAGAGAGAGAGAGAGAGAGAGAGAGAGAGAGAGAGAGAGAGAGAGAGAGAGAGAGAGAGAGATTTCTTATATTTTAATTTCCCTTTAAGTACCTTTATTTAGCCAAATTGGTTTCCCAGCAAAATCCTGAGCAAAGTCCATTTTTTAATAGTTTCTGTCCTAATTCTGACCCTCGAACTACAGCTACCCATGTTCCCCTTACGATGTGGGGTTCAATCGGCTTGGTCAGATCCTAGCAGCACTGCCCAGCCACTCTTAGCAACACTATCCTTGCTGTCCTGCCGTCACTTTGCAGAACAAAAAGGGGTCTGGGGAGGACCTGCCGCCCTCAGCTCAGACAGGTATGCGGCCTCCTTCTACCTCACTGCCTTCAGTTTTCAGACTCAGGAGGAGTCTGGGAGGACCTGTGCTTTGTGCACTAGTATGAGCCCCTCCTACAGATGAGCTTTGCTTATAGGGCCTTACCAGCTGGTTGCCCAAATCCAATTCTCTCATTCACTCATTCCATTTCATTTTCACACAGCCTCTCCCTTTTCCCTAACAAAAGGTCCTGCACTCTGGCCAAATCCCCATGTGTTCCATGCTTTCCCCATGCTTGAACAGATCCTTTCTGCGGTTAGGAAAGGCCAGAGGGAGCAAAATGCAACTGTGATTGGGGAAAAGGGTCTTCTCACTCACACACACAGACATACACACATTTCCTTTGCTCCCCTGGGCTTTAAAATTTAGAGGTACTCACCTTCACCTTCTTCCCAAAGCAGCCCTTGAGCTCAAACCTAAAACTCCCTTTACTACCCTGGCTCCGCATGGGCAGGGCCTGGGAAACCCATCCACAGACACAAGGGATCTGCTGCCAGCAAGATGGGGCTTACCAGTCTTAGTCCACTGGAGAGGTTAGCTTGGAGTCCCATCTGGGGTGCCAAATTGTTAAAAGAAAAGTCTTCATCATGGTTCAGTCCAAGCCGGGAATAAACAACATGGTGACTGCTTTAGAAAGAAGGTTGCAGTTTATTGGAGAGGAGAGCCAGACAGGCTCTGGAAGAAAAAAGGATCGAGCACATGTAGGGAGTGGTTTTTATACCTTCTTGAGCCTTTTGTTTGGAGTTATTCCTGTGGCATGTACTTTGACCTGAGTCTGAGTGTGCCTTTCTGGTATTCTGATAGTGGTGGGTTAATCCTATTATGTCCCAAAGGTCATATCCTGCTTCCCTGTGGCTGTGGCTGATGACTCTTAGATTTTTGGTGTGCTGATTCTAGGGATCTTTCTTCCTAATCCCAGTTTCCTGATTCCAGTCTTTCTGACAAGATTATCACATTTGCATTTCTGCAGACTTGGTTTCTGTTTGGGACAGAGAGACTTGGGGGGGGGAGGGTTTCTGCTTTTAAAATCCTTTAGGGAAATATATTCTACCTTTTAAATATTTCCAAAAATATTTCTTTCTCTGGGCTGACTTCCCACACCATCTTTCTGTCTGGCTCTCCTCTTCAATAAACTGCAACCTTCTTTCTAAAGCAGTCTCCATTTTGATTATTTCCAGCTTGGACTGGACTCTGATGAAGATTTTTCTTTCACAATTTGGCACCCAGGATGGGATTCCAAGTTAACCTCTCCAATGGACTGAGATTGGTAAGCCCCATCTTACGGCAGCAGACCCCTTGTGTCTGTGTATGGGTTTCCCAGGCCCTGCCCATGTGGAGCGAGGGTAGTAAAGGGAGTTTAGAGTTTGAGCTCAAGGGCTGCTTTGGAAAGAAGGTGACTACCTCTAAATTTTAATTTTAAAGCCCAGGGGAGTGAGGGAAATATGTGTATGTCTGTGTGTATGAGTGAGAAGACCCTTTTCCCAATCACAGTTGGATTTTGTTTCCTCTGGTCTTTCCTAACTGCCAAAAGATCTGTTCAAGCATGGAAAGCATGGGGATTTGGCCAGAGTGCAGGACCTTTTGTTAGGGAGAAGGGAGTTACAGAAGCCATTATCAAAGCCAGGAATGTCCAGAGAGGCTCAAAAAAGTGAAGATGGTAGCTGCAGCTGCATGATGGAAGCCCATGAAATGCAGATTAAAAAGCAATAGTGCTTCAATCACATGGTATCCATTTGATATTTTGAACACCCATATGGGCATTCCTAGTCATACCATTAATAGCACAATTCTTTTGTTTTTACACAATTTTCACTACACTTTTTTTCTTTTGCAGTTCACTTTTCCTGATCTCAGTCCTCCCATTTTTCTGTCCCTACCCTCGCAGCCATATGGCCTGCCATTAGTTTCCCTGTGTTTTTGAGGCACTTCTGATTTCTGGTGAATTAGCACACAAGCCCATGCAATTCTTTTGCAACATTTTTTGGATGAAGTTTGCCATTGCATCCTTCTGGAGGCTGAGAATGAGTCACTGGCTAAAGTCATCCAGCTGGCCTTCTGCTAAGGCAGGACTAGAACTCACAGTCTTCTGCTTTCTAGCATAGGCCTTTAACCACCAACTGGTTCTTGCCATCTTGTATACTATACTTTATTCCACCAAAAGTTACATCTGCAAAGTCTCCTAAACAGGGCAGTGTTAATGACTATATAAACATTCTGAGACTAGTAAACTAATTTGCACATGGAGCATGAGGAAAAATGATACATTTCAGCATTCTCCAAACAAAATTTCACATTCAGTATTCAAGGCATTAAGCTTGTTTAACAAGAATGTTGTGGCAGATGTCAATGTCCTATATTTCAGGATTTGGCCATTCCTGATGTCCACTGGTGCTTTTGTGTATAGATCTATTCAGAATGACAGAATGACATCTGTTGTCTTGTAACAAATGCCCAAACCAAATCTGGAGTTATAAAAACCCTGGAAGAAAGGCCGGGAAGCAAAACCTTGGTGTGGCCAACAATATTGGATCACTTGTTGTCAAGAGCTGATGCAGAGAGAGTCAGGCTCTGGGCTTCTTGCCTGATTTTTGTTCTGTATTCTATGGCTTGTAGTTACAGACCAGTGGTCATTTTAATCAGAGAATGTCAGAAAGAAACAAAACTTCTTTTTGTGGATATTGGAATTATATATAAATAATGAGATGGATGCAGTTTTGTGGACCCCGCGATATGACGGAAGTAATGCAAAGAACAAGAAGAATGACAGGGATGTATTTATATCATACATGTGTATGGCTATGCCATCCATGGATGCTGGGTGTTGTAGTCCACTTTATGAGTAAGAAAATCAACACGGAAAAATTGTTGTGTGCCTGTATCCACTTTTATGAGGCCATTGAATGAAATGGTGATTGTAGCCATGCCACAAAATGTCCATGCAGTCACCAAGAGGTCAGCCCCCAATTCAAGGAAGTCTTCATCTGAGAGATTTGTTACATTCATTGCAGCATCTTCTTCCATAACATTTCAAAACTCTTGGGACATGAATCATTGTGGTCCCCCATGTGGCTAAGGAAGAAAATAGTCTCTATTTGCACAAAAGAAAAAAAAGACACAAAATGGCCTTTCTGTTTTGAGTACAGAACTGTATCATCTTTTTTAGGATCACATGAAGAGAGTAACATCTGTCCACACCAAATCTAGAGCTGTAAAAGAGGAATGGAAGATAGATTAAAAAAAAACCCAAATGCATGATCTGTGCTGGTGTATTAATTTCTCATTGATGGAAGTTTCTGCCAAAGTAATTTGTGGGCCTTTAAGGAGTTAGAGAGGATTCTGCCACAACAATCTAATGGGGGGGCTATCTCTTTGGAAATGAATAAGAAAAATTATTTTAAATCTTGTTAATGTTTAAGAGTGAGACTGGTGGACTAAAGACATCTCCAAGAAAGCAGAGTTGACAACCATGGCAAAGACCGAGTATGTATGTTTCCTTGAAACCTTTCCAGATAAGGAGAGAAGAAGGGATCATCTACCTTTGCTCCAGACAGCTGATCCCTGCCAGGACATTGCAGGAGATCAGTCTACCTTGGATTTAAGTGATGAGAGACAAGAGAAATACATTGCGACACGTCACATGACGCAGCGAGTTTGACACCCAGTAAATGGACTATGGATCCAAATAAATTTGCAATTTAGAAACCATTATAACAAAATTTCAGAATTAATTATAAACAACTTCTCATGGGAAATAGATCTCTTGGTTTTTACAAGACCAATAATTTTAAAAATTGAAGATTAGGGGGACTAATTCAAGGCAGAGAGGAAAAAACCATATACCTACCTTTTGTGTTAATTAACTGTGATCTATAACATGTTGTAAAATGTTACAACACTGAAAATATTAAAGACTTTTGAAGAATGAGACCAAAATTAGTAGCTACAACTACTGACAGACTGACTGTGTCAGTCATGATGTCTGCCTCTGTGGATAGATTATGTCCAAAATATGTTATTTGACAAATGTTGAACAAATTTTATCTGACAAGATAGAGGTGATAATGAAAATGGATATGCAAATGATGGGCAAAATAACAACTTGGAAAACGATGTCTCACCGGATATACAAAAAACCTGTCTGATATTTTTAAAAAATCAAAAGGGAAATACAAATTATAAACCAAGAAAGTGATCTGGATAATTTTTTATTATTGGATTACAAAAGAGGCTTGTTAAAGACCTGAAGAATTCAGTGCAATGAAATAAATGAAATAAAATCCAACAAAAATATTTGAGCTGAAGATTGACTGTTAAAAATAAAAAGAATACAAAGATAGTTTATTTGATCAAGATATATTGTTACTTTTGGTAACCCTTTATGGATTTTCTGCTTACATAAGAACTGAAAAGAAGATCTTTATGATGGATTTGTTTGTAGATAAAAGATGGAGTGAATATTTGTATCCTTTAGAGGGGCAAGAAGAGTCACTAAATTTGTTTATACTTGTGATGAAGACTGGAAGTCACTTCTTTACATTTCTTTTTTATTATAATCTTTCTTTTCTATTTCTTCTCTTTGTTTTCCTTTTTCTCATATTTTTTACCTTCTATTTTCTTCGCTTTCTTTATCCTTAGTTTAAATTAGATTTTTCTATTAGAATAAACATTTTAATGCAGTTATACATGTCATTATACTAATACTGTACTATGCTACACTACACTACATTTTTATCAGGAAATTATTTTGAGTTTCCTATAATATTTGCCTGTTTAGATCTTTTTTTTTAAGTAGTTTTTTTTTTTTAGCGTTAAACAGTTTGCAGGAATAAAATGGGGGATGTAAAAATATAGAACGGGTGAAACGTAAAGAAAATAATTATTCTTCCTGCTCCGTCAAAAAAGTAAAAGTCCTGCAGTTCCTCCAAAAGACAGAATTATGAAGGCATTTAAATTTATAATCCCTTAGTAAGTTCAGCAGGGTTAGTAAAGAAACCCGAAAAAGTCCTCCTTCCAAATTATAAAATAATTTAAATGTAGTTCAAAACAGCATGAAAATTGTCATTATTTTTTCCCAGGTGAAAGATACTTTTGAACTTTGCGCGCGACGCTTTCGAGCTGCCAGAACTCTCCGCGCAGATTGTCTGCGCAAATCTTGATGCGTCTCCGGCGTTCCTCACTTCCCGCAAGTGAGAGAAGCAAAGAACGCCCTCTGGCGACAGAGATGATGAACTTCTGGCTGCACCAGGACCGCGAGCAAGGGGGCCCGGGAGGGCGGAGTCGGGGGTGTGGCATAAGGAGCCGGAAAGCAGCGGCGGTAGCCGGGCGCTGGGATTGAGAAGGCAGGAGAGCGAGAGAGTGAGCGAGCGACGAGCCGCGATGCTTTGGGGCCGGCCGGGCTAGCAGGCAGCGCGTTGTGTACGCTCGTCGCTCATTCACTCAACAGCGGGGACGCCGGCGGTCATGGAGAATCAGCTAGCGCGCTGCAAAATCGTGGTGATTGGTGATAGCCAATGCGGCAAGACGGCGTTGCTGCATGTTTTCGCCAAGGACGCTTATCCTGAGGTAGGAGAGCCGGGGCAAAGGGGAAGAGTGCAGGCGGCCCGGGATGGAGAAACTGCAGGGGAGCTTGAAGGAGCAAGGGGAGCGGACGGAGGGTCTTTCGAAAAGATGGGGCGGGAGGACTTCGTTCAAAGGGACCACACTGCGGAGGTCACATTGTGGACTGAGGAAGCGGATTCAGCGGGAAGCTATGGAAGTGAATGAGAGCGACTGGCTGGGTGTGCAGGTGGCGCGTGGAGAGTGCTCTTGGGGCTGAGGTGGGCACGAACCCTTGGTCCCAACAGGAAGGTCCAGCGGTGGGGCTGAGCATACGTGAGCCCAATGATCGTGGACTACTTGGTGGAGGACTCGCAAGCTGCAGGGTTACAGCTCATGCAGGGGGGAGAGATTGAAACCCGGTTTCAAGGTAGACTGTGAGGTTGGGGAGATAAGGCAAAAGAGAGAAATAATGGGTAAAGTATATCGACCCTCATGCAGGAGGGAAAGTAGAGCTTGGGTGGGATTTGGGGGGAAGGAAGGAGGTTCAAGGGCAGTTTCTGGTGGAGATTGATAAAGGACAGGAATCAGATCTGCTCAAGGAAAATAAGGGAATTAAAAATTTGAAAATTAGGAAACTAGGGTTGGAAAGGGGTCATTCGATCATATAGCAATGTGTCCCATTCTGTGGATAATGCTGAGGACTGAAAAAAGCCTTGGTCTCTTCAGGGAGCTCTAAAAATCTAGTATCAGTTCCCAGCCCTTCTAGAGGACTGCCTGTACGCAGTTGCTTTCATCCTGGGGTAGCTCATGAGTAAGCAAACTGCTGCCTCAGGTAGTTCTACATTACTGCTTCCATCAGCTTCATGTAGCAAAGGAGCCTTGAGAATATTAGTCCAGCACATCTGGGTGTTGCTTACACGTACATTTAGTCCTCCCAGCCAGGGCCTATTTTTGTCATATCAAGAATAGAGTGAAGGAGCCAGAAAGGCTGCTTTTGAGAGTAGTCTAAAGAAGAGTGTGGACAGTCTGATGGAAGTAAGCTCCTATTTCTATGAGTCTTGTATCTGATGCTTGATATGCATTCTGATCCCTCATTTCTGTCCATTCTCTGCAGAATTATGTCCCTACTGTATTTGAGAACTATACAGCCAGTTTTGAGATTGAGAAGCAGCGCATTGAGCTTAACATGTGGGATACTTCAGGTAAGTGAGGTGTTATCTTTGGAAAGGCTGGGGTTTAAACTCCAGCAGAAATAGCCATTAGAAGTTGGGATCTTGGAAAATATACACAAAGGAATTCTACCTGCTTGTATTCTTCCCTCCCTCTCTCCCTCCCTCCCTCTCTTTTTCTCTTTCCCTCCCCCCTCTCAGTATAGCTCCCTCATATCTTTTTTTCCCACCACAACAATGCTGTGAAGTAGACTGGGTAGAGAGAAGATGACTGCCTATAGCTATGGGTAGACTTGAATCTGCGTCTCCCAGTGCCAATCTCTATACTATACTTATTTTATTATTATTTCTTTCTGATTATTTAAATATATACATCCTCAGTTCTAATACAGGAAGTGGGAGTGAGGCATGATTCTGATTCATATTACACCAAGCCTTATTTAATCATAGCTTGTTAAATAAATTGAAGTGGCTGGGTTTCCTTGGCATTTCCTTTCATTGGTCAAACCAACAAAACCAGATTAGGGCTTGATGAGAATCTGGGCAAGGACTCTTAACATTCCCTCCAGCAATAATATTGTTAAATAGATAATGACTATACTTGGAAACTATAAGTAAAACCCTTACTTCCTAGTTATTTGGTGAACAAGGCAGGTGCTTTGCATGTGTTATACTCTTCCCTTATAGCTATAAACAAATTAGCAGTTCAACTTTGCAGACTTCTGACAAAGTTCTGCTTGTATACAAGGGTATCTGCATTGCCAAAAAAGTCAATGTGACACTCACCATTTTGACTTTTCCTCCTCCCCACAAAACCAGGATTTGAAATATACAAACACACATTTTCTACCAATGTTTGCTGGTTCTCCTGGTTCTCAGTTTCACAAAGCTATTAGGAACCAAATTTGGTAGTGGGGGGAGGGGATTTGTCCATATGATTATGTTTTCCCCCACACAAAGAGTAAAAGCTGCCATAGTAGCCCCAGTCCCTACATCTTTCTCTTTCTGCCACTTTCTGCCAGCGTCATGATGATCAAGGTGATTGGAGAGAGGTTCAGAGTGAGGCCACACAAGAAGAAAGGGGAAAAGCTGCTTTGGATCCAGGAGCAGTCCTCACTCCTGGGAGAAAAGCCCAGTGCCATCTTCTCTTGTCTGCAGAAAGGAAAGGCTTTCTTTTGCTACTGTTTCAAAAGCTGCTCTCCTAAGGCTTTTCTTGGGCTCAGTCTGGCTGCTTTTTCAATGTTGCCTTTTATTTTGAACACACCTCCCTGCTAGCTTTCTGCATGACTCCTCATACATCAGGAAAACCTCTCCTGCTTTGGCTCAGGTTGCAAACAGTAAATGGGGTGCTGTGATCACGATGAGGTGTGGGATAAACATTGCTGGAGCAGGTTGGGGGTAGGGGAAGGATAGTCTGACTATTTGGGGCTCCCTTATTCCATCTTGGCTCTGCTTTGCATTGATTAACTTTACAGCCTCATAACTGGCACTGCCAGACCCTTCCCTTGGCAAAGGTCTCTCATTAGCTTTGTTGGCTTGTGTGAAGAGCTCTGTTGTATGTGGTGCAGCTGTGGCAAAATTTCTGGTGGGTTCTTAGGAGGCTGTAGAAAACCTCTTCTGTCTAAGGAGTGAAAAGGATGTCTCTTCCTTTAGATGTGGACAGAGGAAGCAAGCAAACAATTCTTCTGCTGTGAGAGGCCAGAGCAGTACACAAAATGATAACAATGCTTCAGCATCTCCTAATGAACAGAAATGCAAGCATTCTGCAAGGCTGAGAAACATTCAAGGCTAACAACGGAGCTCTGCTACTGAACTACAGCTTCAGTTTTGGCAGCCTGATGGAATAAAAACAGCCATCAGACTGCTTAGTAATGATAGTGGATCCAGCTAGACGTGCCAGAGATTTGTGGAGGGTGGATCTGATGCTTTATTATCCAGAAAAGCTGACCATAGAAAGCTATGCCTAGTAATAAGAGCTGGTTACCAGATGTTGCAGACAAGAAGTAGGATTGAATCTGGCTGGCATAAAAAGCTGCTGGGTCTCCTGCAAGGGGCTTGTGCTGGTCCTATGGGATTGGCAACCTGGACACTGAAGTCCACGTATGCAAATGTCTATTCCTGTCACCAAGTGTTTTTGAATTGAGCCTCCATTTCAGAGACGGTTTGTCATCAGCCCAGGAGGATCTGCTGAAAACAGAAGCAATGTGAAAGTACCCCAGTCCTGCCTGGAGTTTTAAGATGGATGGGTCATCAGTTCTGGTCAAGCAAGGCATTCTTAAATTTGTTGGAGAAAATGGAAAAACTCTGTATTGTTTCTACTGCCTTTTTGAAAATCCTTTTGCAATAATTGACCAGATACACTTCTGAGTTCAGAAACTACCAAGACCATTCTATAGAGGTTCCTGCTGCTATTGGCTACTCAGTCTTTCCAAATTTGGTGTGCTCCCGATATGTTGGACACAATGATTATCCAGTACTTCAGCATTACTAAGAAATCCACTGTTGGGATTTGTACTAGCTATGCCAATTCTTTATTGCTTTAAAAGGACCGTGAATACATAATTGTCTTCAAAGTGGAAAAAAATATATAACAATAAATCCAGTATAATTTAGAGCCAGTTTTAAAGTTGTCTATACAAGTGACGTTTTCCAGAAATGCTCTACATTTTCATTTCTAAATGAAATATGCTGGATCTACCTTAAACTACAATTTTTATTTTTTTAAAAATCTATCACTCCAATTAATGGTGGAACTGACTTCTGTTAGTTGTCAAGGGAAAAATCAAAAGAAATCTGGTAGCACACATTCCAGCTAACAAATTTATTAAGAGCCATTAACTTTCATGAGCCACTCACTTCATTAGATGCATGGATTAACTTGACCAATGTATAATTTAAATTATGGGGAGGTGGTAAAATGATATTTATAAGGTATTTGTAATCCGTCTCTCAGGTAACATATACCATATCTGCATAACCAACCTGTCCCCCCCCACCCCGCATCATCCCAATTTAAATCCCCCAATTTAAATCACTGATCAAATGGCTGATCAGTCAAATCCACTAGTATCTGATCAAATGAGCTGCAGCTCATGAAAGTTAATGCCTCTTAATAAAATGAGCTAGCCAGAAAAAGTGCTATCAGACTTCTCCTGGTTTTTGGCTGCCATTGACTAACATGGGTCTCCTAAAGTAGTAAGAGAATGGCTTTCTGTCCATATTCAATTGTTTACATAGTATTTAATTTCTTCCTGATAATTGCAGTCAGTTATCTCTTCACACGTTTAAGGCAATAGGATGAAGAAATGGCTTCAGAGCAAGACCTTATATCACAGTTGGAACTCTTCTATAAAAACTTGTGCATGTTATGGTGAAGAAGTCTGAATGACTCTGAGCTTCCCTGACAACCTATGGCCCTGGCCTGTAGCTTTTGTGTGATTATATTATAGGCTGAACTGGGAAGTGATGACATTTACTAATTTCCTCCAACTTCTTGTAGCTTTTAAGCTTCTAGACCGGCACTTTAGTGAAGTATGTACTCATTTTTCTTTCCTCACAAATCCTAGTTCTATTAGATGAATTTCCCCCAACTTAATGTTTACTAATTTCCTCCAACTTCTTGTAGCTTTTAAGCTTCTAGACCTGCACTTTAGTGAAGCATGTACTCATTTTTCTTTCCTCACAAATCCTAGTTCTATTAGATGAATTTCCCCCAACTTAATGTTTACTAATTTCCTCCAACTTCTTGTAGCTTTTAAGCTTCTAGACCGGCACTTTAGTGAAGCATGTACTCATTTTTCTTTCCTCACAAATCCTAGTTCTATTAGATGAATTTCCCCCAACTTAATGTTTTTCCAGAATGTTGGTCCTTCAGACATATTAGGCCGCAACACTCCTAACCCCCAGTCTGTGGAGCATGTTCTTTTCCCTACAGCCTCTTCTCTACGAGGAATAGCAAGGTGCACTGCTATTGGTTTTCTGGCAGTGGTTTCATAGCCATGGTAAGCTTAAATTGTGGGGCAACAAGGCATTTCATAATGGCTGTCAACTACATTGAATGTTGCTGCAAAGATTTGTCACATCCAAATGTCCTTCTTACATCACTTTTGCACTCCCTCTAGCCTCTCTGTCTCCAGCTATGTTTTCTGAGTCTGCAGGCTGGTCAGATTAGATTTTATCTGCTGCACATGTGAGGATCAAGTTGGCTCTCTATTTCTTGTTTATGGTTACGACCATCCAAGAGCCATTTAATCTCTAATAACTATTAGGTTCTTATACAGTTCTATGACTTGAGAGTCTGTCCTGTTGCATATGTACTAACAGTGAATATAAAATTATGCTTTGGCCTAAGGAGCTACTTAAATATTTAGTGCTCTTAATCTGGAGGTTTTGCATCTTGAAATAAGCCTTGCCCACTCAACAGACACACACATACACACACATGAGAGAGAGGGGGGCGAGGGGGGAAAGGGAGGGAGAGAGCCCCCCAGGGACCGCATCTTGCAACTTTCTCTAGTATTATGTCCAGGTGAATGCATTGGTTTAGTACAAATCACTTTCAAGTACAATAAAAGTCACATATGAATGCAGGTCTCTGGATGGTGTAATTGGGATGCCAGGCATTTTGTTTAAATGCACTCTTGATTGCAGTTCTGCTTTTTCATAGACGAGCTGCTTTGGAAATATTTGGAAAACATGATGAGATATATTTCTCTTGGCCTCTATATGCCCTTGAGAGTTGGTTGACTCTTGAGGGCTGAAGTGTTGAGCAACATCCATAGTTTACCTTTAACAAATCAGTATTGATTCACCTTGCCTCCTATTGTGCTTTCTCATATTTGCTCTATGCATTACAAATTGGAGTTTGGAAGTCTTAATAATTATATCCCAGATCGTGTCCTTTAAATTCTGCTGAAAGGCTACAGACTTTAATACATTTTTTGTCTTGAGCTAGGATTATAGTGCCATTCATCTTACCTCATGAAATATTTTCTCAAGTTGAGTGTGGCTTTTTCAACCTTTTCACCGATTGTACCACTTTTAGAATATGGCAGTATTCAGGTACCACCAGTCGCCTAGCAAGGTGTCAAAAACATGACCCCCCCCCCAAAATGGAAAAAGTGATAAAGTACAGGTAGTCCTCACTACCCTTTAATATCCTCTCTTCTCTCGCCCCCTTTAATATCCTCTCTTCTCTCACCCCCTTTTATATCATCTCTTCTCTCACTCTCTTTTATATCCTCTCTTCTCTCCCTTTAATTTTATTTCTTCTCTCACCCCCTTTAATATTATCTCTCACCCCCTTTAATATCCTCTCTTCTCTCACCCTCTTTAATATCATCTCTTCTCTCACCCCCTTTAATATCATCTCTTCTCTCACCCCCTTTTATATCCTCTCTTCTCTCACCCCCTTTAATATTCTTCCTTTAATTTTATTTCTTCTCTCACCCCTTTAATATTATCTCTCACCCCCTTTAATATCCTCTCTTCTCTCACCCTCTTTAATATCATCTCTTCTCTCACCCCCTTTAATATTGTCTCTTCTCTCACCCCCTTTAATATCCTCTCTTCTCTCACCCTCTTTAATATCCTCTCTTTTCTCCCTCTCAGCAGGACCAAGGCAATGCCTCGTGCAGCTCCAGCTGAATCTCTGCCTGAAGACTGCGTGAGGCCGCCTGCTACCCCCAATCAGCTGGAGCTGTGCGCGCTGATCCTGGGCTCTCCGCAGGACCCAGGCAGGCAATGCCTCACGCAGGTCCAGCTGAATCTCTGCCTGAAGACTGCATGAGGCTGCCTGCCACTCCCAATCAGCTGGAGCTGCGCGTGCTGATCCTGCTGATCCTGGGCTCTCCGCAGGACCCAGGCAGGCAACGCCTCGCGCAGCTCCAGCTGAATCTCTGCCTGAAGACTGCGTGAGGCTGCCTGCCACCTCCAATCAGCTGGAGCTGCGCACGCTGATCCTGGGCTCTCCGCAGGACCCAGGCAGACAATGCCTCGTGCAGCTGCAGCTGAATCTCTGCCTGAAGATTGGGTGAGGCTGCCTGCCACCCCCTATCAGCTGGAGCTGCGCGCGCTGATCCTGGGCTCTCAGCAGGACCCAAGCAATGCGTCGTGCAGCTCCAGCTGAATCTCTACCCGAAGACTGCGTGAGGCTGCCTGCCACCCCCAAGGCTGCCACCAATCAGCTGGAGCTGCACGCTTTGATCCTGGGCTCTAGGACCCAGGCAACGTGCAGTTCCAGCTGACTTTCCCACAAGCCTGTGCGGCGCTGCTGCCGCTTCACCTCATCCACTTTTACAGTTTTTTTTTTACAGTGCTGTTTGACCCATCGTACGCGTACCAGCTGCCAGGTGCCAACGTACCACTAGTGGTACGCGTACCACCAGTTGAAAAGCCCTGGCTTAGAAAACATTCATGATAGCATAGAAGATGAAAATGGTTCTTGCTAAGCTTAGTGCATGTTTCAATTTCTAATCTGATTTTAAAACAAAAAGGAAAGTATGGTATGATATGGTAAGTCTCTGATCCTTTTGGATGTGGATCCCTATTGGAATTTTGAGAATATATTATAAATTCTCTGGCAAAAAGCTTATCGGCGAATCTGATTCTTCACAAAATGATAGCTATGTGGGATATTACTGATTGCAATCTACCAGTTCTATCTGCTATTCCCTCTCCAGCTCCTGAATCCACTGCTGCCTATTAATCCTGCTTTCTTTTTCCCTTTTCTGGGTGGGGGATATACCTCCAAAATCTATTACTGTGCTACAGCACTCGTTTTTATTTCCTAAGAATTTTGGCGCTCAGAGTTATCCTTGGAAATAAAGGTAATGTTGCTAGCTGGTACTCCGCTTTGCAGATTGCCAGCTTCCTATTTCTAAAAATTAGGAGATTTTTTTCCCCAAAAAATACACTTTCAAAAGAAGGGTGGTCAGCACAGGAGACCTTCAAACAGAGAAAACCACTTCCCAATGCCATGTTGGGGATCCCAGTACCACAGGTAATGCTATTTAGCAGTCTCCCACGGAGGTTATTTTTTATGTTGACTTCCATGTTTTCTTCAGAATCCAAAATTCTTGTTATCACTTATTGTTATGAGGAGCATTAGGAGTTTAGATGTATTGCATGAAATATGTCCTTTACCCAAGGTCAGTGCTGGTGAATTTCAGAAAACTATTCTGATCATGAGGTAATGTGATTACAAATTATTCAAAATTTATTTGGGGTTCAGTTTATAGTAGAGGATCACTGTAAGAAATAAGAGCGGACATCAGATTAATTTACATTGAAAATATAAATGGGGCCATAAACACAGTAGTCCTCCTGACAGAAACTGAGAAGTGGTTTGCATGGGAGTCAAAAATAAATTGATTCTTACCTCTACATCTTGACTGCAGAGGGAAGATTGAATCTTGTACTTTTCCATATATTGTACAACCTATGAGACTTGATGCCTCACAATAATCAGATTCACATATTGTACTAAGGCAGTGTTTCTCAACTTTAGCAACTTTAAGCGTCTGGACTTCAACTCTCAAGATTCCTAAGCCAGCATACTAAAGTATAAAGTTTATTATGTTGGTCTAAATGTACTATATGCATGAAGCTGATGAATAATTTATATTAGAGCACTAAATCATTGGATGAAGCTTGGTTTTTTATTGTTACTGTGCTCAGTGTAATGAACAAATGAAGCATGTGGTTTCATTGTTTATTCCTATCTTGTTTAAGAAAGTTAGGAATCTAACAAGAAATTTTCCATTAAGGAGTGATTTTGTGCATACACAAGATTCTCTGACTCATTCAGTAAATCATGGTTAAAACAAATCATGGTTTAGAACATGGAAAGCAAGCTTCTTCAGTCTGGGGTCACAGCCAAGGAATAGAGTGGAAAGGGCAATGATATGATGTGGTAAAAGTATACCTGTGAATAGGATGATCAGGATTTTCCAGAATTTTTTGATTCCTTGAGGGGAGGGGAGAAAGAGGGCAGTGTTAAGTTTCATAACAAATTTACAAAATGTAATACATGTATCTTTGCTAATTTTAAACTGTTTCCAACTTAAACATAATGGAGAATCATGCCAGCATATTTTGGTGATGTGAAAATAAGAGCTTTGGGGGTTATGTATGAATGCATGTATGTATGCATGTGTGCATGTACTATTACCCTCATTTCCATAATTTTTAATTGGCATCCCATGGCAACAATTTTTGAACCAAGGTACCTCAAGTGGGCTTACTTGCAGATTGTGTTCAAAATCTGGGACCCATGACTCCAGTGGAGTTGAAATTTGGCAAATTTTATAAAACAAGTTTATAATACAAAAAGTCATAAAACATTTCCTGTGCAGATGTTTGACTGTGCTAAACAGTTCAACGTGTGCTATTTTCAAGGCAGATCTCTGAATACATCCCAACATTTCTAGTGAAGAGTATTGCACATTGGAAGTTCTGTCATTGTTGAAAGCATTGAAGAGCCTGGTAAGAAAAAATCTCTGAAGCGATGGCCCAAGTCATGGTGTGTGTGTGTGTGTGTGTGTGTGTGTGTTCGTGTGCCTGAGTAAAAAAAATCAGCTGATATATGCAGACCATGCGCATGTTTTGTACCATGATGTATGAACTCAACCAATATAAAACAAACTAAAACATAGCTTCTACCCCAAGGAACTTGCACAAATCTGACAGCCAGATAAATCGGGAACAGGAAAGGCAGAGACTTAGAGGTGAGAAAATACAGTGGGACTTTGTTTCCAGTAAGGTTAGGTTGGGAACAATAGTTTAAGTTAAAGATATAACAGAAATGAATTTTCAAGGTTTTGCATGCTGGGAATTACAAGGACAGACTAGATACAAATTAAATAGATAGTTTCTATCTTTCTGTGTCTTTTTAAACTAAATACATTAATTTTTTGTCCACACACTTTAATACTGGTGGGTGTTTCTACTAGCAGCTACTAGATATTCAGAGAATTGGTATACTGGAAATGTTTTTTTTAAATCTTCCTGATGAAAATTATTTCATTATTTATTATTAGCCCTGGAAGGGATTAGTGGTGGTGATGGTGGGAGCTGAGAATAACATTTCCTGTGCAGTGGAATGATTTTGACTTCTGTGCCTCTTTTTTAGAAAGGGGGAAAAACAGGCATATTAAATGTTAGATCAGGCCTTGTAAGTCCTAGTTTGGCCTAGAGAGGTCTGAACTACTGGGGGTGGTTGTCTTTGACTCAGAGGATAAAGAAAGAAAGTAAATGCTGTCTTTTATTTGAAGCATTTGGTATATGATTATGCAAACTTTCAAGTACTGTGGAATTTATCCTTTGGCATGAATTGATAATGCTATTTTCTCTCAGGGTTTTTTCCAACCACTTTAGGGAAGCACAAAGAAAAATTGAGATGATATTTGCATCTTTTCTCAGGCTAATAGTTTTTTGCATTTTATTTGCAGAGTTGGGATGGTTACAGTTGCCATATTACAGTATCAAATCACTGTGCCTGACCAATCTATCTTCATTTGTATTTGAAGCACACAAAAAGCTGCTGACTGGATAGGAGATTAAAAAAAAAAAAGTTAGACTTTGTTTTTCTTTGTGCCCTTCAGAGATTTGTGAAAAATTCTAGGCAGAGGGGGGAAAATTGATTTCTGCCCTCCCTCTATTTTTTTCTTTCTAGAGAATGTATATGGCTGCTGAAATTGTTTGGATAAGTTCCATATTGAATGATACAAACCCAAGGGGATATGAGAGCAGAGGGGAATAATGCTGTTTTCTCAAAAGGAGCAGTGATTCTTAAAATGATTTTATTGGGATCTAGCCAAGAAAGGGAATGTCTTAAAAGAAAAGAAATGTTCCAATGCTATTTTTCAGGCAGAAATTTAAATGCAGCACTTAGTTTGAGAGAAGGAGTAAGTGAAGTATGGCTAGAGGAGAGTTATCTAGAGGTGTAGAATATTATTTATTATTGTAATGATTTATAGCCCATTTTTAGGATAACAATCCTCCCATCCGCTTACAGACAATATACACTGTAAATAAAATTACGATAAATGTGTTACTCTCTCATTTCTCAAGATCAAAACTATGATTTAGAGATACTTGGATATGAAGCCTGTCAGGTTGGAAAATCTTATTTTCAAGTGTATAGTTTTTATTCTTCATGTTTTAGAAATTAAGAAATATTCAGTAGGAAAACTAAAAGAAGTGCAGATTTTAAGTGGTGGAATAAAATTGTCAGCAAATATTACAACCATCTAATCTATTCTGGGGGACTGTGCTTCTGAGCAACATGGAAGTGTAAAGGAGCCTACTGGTGCATACTGGTTTGTTTGACTAGATTTAGCCTCCCTCCCCCACACTTGACTTCCAGCTGGCTCTGGGCTGTTTACGTTTTAAAAGTAAGAAACAATATTGTAAAGTGAAAGAAAAAATATGTACAACCAAAGAAAGCAAGCCTAGTACATCAAAAGAACAATAACAGAGGCTCAACCCCCACCTTAGCTCCAGGTCTGGGAGCAAAGCCAGTTTTTTGAAGATCTTCTGAACAACTGCAAAGTGGGAATAGGAACTGTACAGATCTCTTGGGAGAAATGCTATTCCAGAGGGCAGGCACCACGACAGTGAAAGTGTTCTTTTTAAGTTTCAAAGATGACATTGTTTGATTGAAGGGACCTGCACATGCCTACTCTGCCTGATCTTATTGGGTGAGCTGACACCATGGGAGATAGGTAGTCTCTCAAATTACCAAGCCCGTTGGTAAATTGCACCTGGAGGCTAACTGGTGTAGCTCACAAAACAAGAAGACATGGTCCAACCATCATGCTGCATTCTAGGGAAGTTCCATGTGCAGCACATTGCAGTAGTCCATTTTGAATTGACTAGAACTGAGTTATTGTCTGAAGAGCTTCCCACTCTAGGAATGGGCACAACTGGATCTCTTGATAGACCTGTACAATGGCCCTTCTGTCCATAGCTTCCACCTATTCTTTGAGCAGAAGCTGAGAGTCCTCAGTGATTCCCATATTGCATACCAGTTCAAATGAGGAAATGCAGTCCCGTTTAAGATAAAAAATGAATTATTCCCAGTTCCAGGAGACCCAGCCACTCGGTTTGCCAGGATTTAGCCTGAGTCTGTTCCTTCCTATTCAGATTTGAACAGCCTCCAGACATCACCTGATGGCTGGAGTTGAGATCTACAATTGAGTATCATCTGATTTTGGATACCAGATCAATAGATGGCCTCATCTAGCAGTTTCATGTAGATGTTAAAATGGGAAGGGGTAAAGCATCAAGACTTGAGGCATCCCACAAATGAGGGGCACATCTCCCCATCAACATTGAATTTTAATAGCTCCAGAGGAAAGAGATGAATCAACACAATATAGTGTCCCCCATCTTCACAGCTGCTGCAGAAGGATATCATGAGGTATGTTACTAAAAGTCATTGAGAGATCAAGAAGAGTGGATGCATACTACCCCGTCTTGGCTCCACTAAAGATTATCAACAAATGCAAGCAGTACTGTTCCCGTGCTGTAATCCAACTTGAAACCTGCCTGCAACAAGTCTAGATAGGCTACTTCCTGCAAGACTTTTTGCAAAGTGCTGTCTAACCATCTTAGCAACCTTACCTTAAAGGAAAGATTGGAGACTGGATGTTAGATGTCCAGAATTGTTGACTTTATTGATAGTTTCTTGGGGAAAGGATACATTAGATGTATATTGATGTATATTACAGGCCACCCAACCAGTCAGAAGAAATAGATGAACTCTTTGCCAATCTGTTAACAAACATATGTAGGAAGCATACCACAGTACTAATGGAAGATTTCAACTATCCAGATATCAACTGGGAGACCAACTCTGCAGCGAGTGGGAGATCAAACAGATTCCTAACCAACCTAGCCAACAACTTTGTCATCCAAAAGATGGAGGAGGGAACTAGAAGTAAAGCTATACTGGACCTAATTCTTACTAATAGAGAAGAAGTGATAGAACGAGTTGAAGTTGCTGGAACTTTGGGTGAAACTGACCATGTCACAGTGGATTCAATATAATGCAAACACAAGCAACAAAAAATAATCTAACCAGTGTCTTAAACTTCAAAAGAGCTGATTTTAATAGAACCTAGGAAAAATTCCATGGATGAAAATCCTAAAGGGGAAAACAACCCAAGAAGTGTGGGAAACTCTGAAAAATGCAATCATAAAAGCCCAGTCCAGCACAATACCACTGAAAAAGAAAAACAAGAAATTCAAGAAAAAAACAGCATTGCTGCAGAAAGAACTCTCTGACAAACTGAAAGACTAAAAGGACAAGTACAAAAAATGGAAAGAGGGACACATAACCAAGGCTGAGTATCAGCAGACAGCCAGAACATGCAAAGATGAAATCAGGAAAGCAAAGCTTCAGAATGAACAAAGACTTGTAATAGAAATCAAGGATAATAAAAAAAGTTTCTTTCAACAATAACAAAAAAGTCAAGGAAACTGCAAGTCCACTAAAGAGAGAAGATGGCAAGGACATAACAGACAGTAGGGAGAAAGAAGAGCTGTTTAACTCATTCTTTGCATCAGTCTTCACACAAAAAGAAATTATAGCCCAACACACCAAAAAAACTACTGCAAAAGATAAACTAGAAACAAAAATTAAAATAAGAAAAAGGTAAGAGAACACCTATCTGACCTTGATGAATATAAATCATCTGGACCTAATGGATTATATTCTAGAGTTCTGAAGGAACTGGCAGATGTTATCTCAGAACCATTGCACCATATTTTTCAAAAATCCTGGAGCACCAGGGAAGTATCTGAGGATTGGAAAAGGGCTGATGCGGTTCCCATCTTCAAGAAAGGAGAAAAAAAACACTATTGTCTGAAATGATATAGGTTCTCCTGCTTGAGCAGGGGGCTGGACTAGAAGACCTCCAAGGTCCCTTCCAGGTCTATTCTATTCTATTACAGTCTCTTTCAAAGCAGGAGGAACCACCTCCTTCCCCAACATCATTCCATGGATGCAACTGTAGGTTACCTCCTGGGCAAAAAGGATCTGAATTCAAGAGAAAAATGGCTGGAGCATCTGATCCATTTCAGGATTTAAAGGTTTTATTGAGTTTTATGGAGTTGGGGATAAAATAGGATCAGGGTAGGGATTAAGGTTTAGGGTAGGGTTGGGATCAGGATTGGGATTAGGACAGGGTTGGGATCAACATTGGGGTTACCCCCCCAATAACATTTTCAAGCTTTAGCAAACAGACTATTGTCCGGGTACATATGTTCAGTTAACACTAATTAATATAATGGTAAATAGCTGTAGTAAATATGATAAACGATAATCATAAACAGTATCAGTTGGTTAATACATATCATTCTTCTTACTAATATATATTCAATATAACATATCACATTCATTTCTCATTAGTTTGTTTTCCTAACCATTGGTAAAAATTATCCCATGTTCTAAAGTAAACTGAATCTTCTTTCTCTTTGATCTCTAAAGTCAATCTATCCATTTCTGCACATTCTAAGATTTTCTTAATTAAAACCTCTTCGGTTGGTAAGTTTTCATTTTTCCACTATTGGGCAAATACTATTCTCGCTGCTATCAGTACATGCAATATTTAAATATTCATTCTCCTTCTCATAATTAGCTCCTAGTATTCCTAACAAAAACAGTTCTGGTTTAAATTCTATCTGTCTTTTAATCATCTTTTCCAGCCATGTATGTATCTTAACCCAAAACTTTTTCGCTTTAGAACATATCCACCAGATATGATAGTAAGTAGCTGGTCTTTGTTTGCATTTCCAGCAATTATTCGAAGTATTTTTAAACATTTTTGCTAATCTTACTGGTGTCATATGCCATTGTCGTAATTGATTTCTGGTATACTGGACTCGAGACAGGGGCGGAAGATACTTTTTCCCCAGGTTTGGATAGATTTGAAGCACTCATCTTTGTCTTTATTTCTTATATTGTAATCCACCAGGTAGCCAAATGGCCAGCTTTTATAATCCAATAGGCTCCTATTGCTAGGAGGGGAAATCCATAAAAATAGTTAAAAAGAAAAAGTAAAAAATGGCAACAAGGCAAAAAGAAGGAAGCAATAAAAAAAAGGAGAGGGGAAAATACTCCCAGAGTGAAAAGGATAAAAGAAAAAAGAAAAAAACAAGAAAAAAAACAAAAATATCAAAATTATAATCCACCAAATTCTGTTCAGAGAAATTTCTTAATTTTCAATTCTTCTAAGACAGCTTGTTATAGTTCCAAAGCACACAGTATTTATAATCCAGGGAAGCAGATGGCTCCAAATACTATTTGTTTATAGATATAGTCTGTCTTGTAAAGCCAAATAAACCAAAAGAAAGTCTTTTCTCAATAAAGTTTCAAGGACTTAGATAAAGAATGTCTGGGCATACAGCCAAACTTCTAATCTAAATAAGCTCCAGTCAAGAGAAAGTGAAAATAGTTCTCAATGTAACCACAAGGTAACACTAAGTATCCATTCCCAGCGCGTTTAAAGGGGAAAAGAAAAAAAATAGTCAAGAGAAAAAAGTTTAAAAAGTTTAAAAAGTAAAAATTGCAATGGCTTTTCAACAGAAAACAAAGGTAAAAAGTCTCTGTAAGAACAGGAGCTCCCCAAATTTATCTTAAGCCTCAGACAGCTTTACTATATAAAAAGTTTTTAATTTGCCAAAAAGCTTAAACCGCCGCTTGAGTTCAGGAGGGGGAAAAAAAGAAAACAATTCCACCCCTCCCTAAGAGTGAAAGGCTTCACTCTCAAGCTGTAAAAGAGCTATTTGCCAAGAATCCACCTCTAGTGAGAAAGAAGATGTAATTCTCACCCGGCTCAGCTGCTTGCTGTCATTCTGAGCTTCTTCTTCGTCTCCAACGATCAGCTGGTAATGGTGGACCGCATAAATGCGGTCCGCCTTTCTTCTGCCGATTCCGGGGGCTCCTTTGGCTCCAGCGAGCCAGCTACTGCCAACCCGCGGTCCCCAAAACTTCACCTCTTGGTGGCCACCTCTCCGGGGCGGCTTTCAGTCCAAACGGATCCACCGGCAGGTGAAAATCGGACCCGGGGAGAGGAGAATCTTTCCTCCGGGTCTATTCTTCAGCAACGTCACCGGAAACTCCAAGCATCTGATCCATTTCATTGGGAATCACAGATTCAAATTCAGTACGGATAATATCACAAGACCATATCCCAGGCATCTCAAATGGATCTGTCCAATCAAAGTCCATCTCTGAATAGATCTTATCAATCATATTTACCAGATAGTATGAATGTTCTTCACACTTCAGACAGTAACCCTGAAAATATTCCTCAGGTCATTCCTGTTCAGCAAAGAACAAATCATCTTCAAAAAGACTGCCAGACAACTGTCCATGAATGTGGTAAAGGTGGAGAAATAATATTTTGCTGCTCTTATTATCGCAAGGCAATCCTGAATTGGAATCTTATTTGTGTTGGATTGGATTTACATGGGCAGAAACCTGCTTTCTGTGTTATTAGAGTAGCATATCATGATGTTAGTTATTCTCTTTATATAGCACCTTTTCTCCAGTGACTTGGGGCTACATGTATAACGTAGGCTGAGAAAGAGCTTTGGTGGTCAGGAGTGACACTAATTTGTTTTTCCACTGCACAATGCAACTTCCTACCTGTGTTTTCCAGAAAATAAGACCGGTCTTATATTAATTTTTGCTCCAAAAGATGCATTAGGGCTTATTTTCTGGGTAGGTCTTATCTTCGGGAAAATACAGTACTAAATGCATCCATCTGGTTGACAATCTTAACTGGGGCTTATTTTTGGAGTAGGGCTTATATTATGAACATCCTGAAAAATTATGCTAGAGCTTATTTTCCGGTTGGGTCTTATTTTCGGGGAAATACAGTATCATTAAGGCCTCAAAAACTGGATGATGTTGAGCTCTTAATTTGGGATGAAGAAGGTGAAATGCTGTTTTTTCCTGAGAACTAGTAAAATGCGGAAGCACAAAGAAGCAAGGAGTCCATCCCTAGACAAAGATCAATAGTTGTCTTTCCATTTGAAAAACTATTGAGCAGACGGTTGACTCTAGGTGTGTCTGCTTTAGATCCTATGTGTGAAGTGGAGGTTGATGCGATGTTTCAAACTCAGACTGTGTGAAATAGTTATAGAAGACCTCTGAAGGTCTTCTTATTTTGCCATCAAATAATCACAATCAACTGTAACTTACTTGGACTTTAATGGGATTTAATGGGAGTTGCACAGTCTTATTCCTTTTTTAATTATAAAAGTCCAGCATGTGAAAGAGGAACACATTTTCAAAAACCAAGCATAGGTCTTTTTTTTTTTTTTTTCTTTTTAAGGTGAAAAGTTCTGTTTCTTATTTGCAGTTGTAGCTTAGCCAAAGAAATATTTGTTTCTCTTGAGGGGTGTTATGCAGCCTTGATCAAAACATTTATGTTGGAGAGCAAAGCTTATAAATACCTGATGTTTTTATTTTCAGGACAGCTCATGCAGATTTGTGACTGATATTGAAGTAATTGAGAATTAATTAATAATTTACTTGGACTTCAGTAAGGCATTTGATAAAGTAGATCACAACCTACTACTCGATAAGATAGAAAAATGTGGGTTAGACAGCATCACCACCAGATGGATTCGTAGCTGGCTGACCGGCCGTACTCAGCGTGTGGTCCTCAATGGAACCGCATCTACATGGAGGGAAGTGTGTAGTGGGGTGCCCCAGGGCTCTGTTGGGCCCAGTGCTCTTCAACATCTTCATCAACGATTTGGACGAGGGGGATAGATGGGGAACTCATCAAATTTGCAGATGACACCAAGCTGGCAGGAATAGCCAACACTCCAGAAGACAGGCTTAAGATACAGGAGGATCTGGACAGACTTGAACACTGGGAGCTATCTAACAAAATGAAATTCAAGGTGAAAAAAGGTTCTACATTTAGGCAAGAAAAACCAAATGTACAGGTATAGTATAGGGGGTACCTTGCTCAATAGTAGTAACTGTGAGAGGGATCTCGGAGTCCTAGTGGACAATCACTTAAATATGAGCCAGCAGTGTGCTGCAGCTGCCAAAAAAGGCAACACAGTGCTGGGCTGCATTAACAGAGGGATAGAATCAAGATCACGTGAAGTATTAATACCACTTTACAATGCTGGTAAGGCCACACTTGGAATAAATCCAGTTTTGGTCACCACGATGTAAAAAAGATGCTGAGACTCTAGAAAGAGTACAGAGAAGAGCAACAAAGATGATTAGGGACTGGAGGCTAAAACATATAAGGAACGGTTGTGGAATTGGGTATGTCTAGTTTAACGAAGAGAAGGATGAGGGGGGACATGATAGCAGGTTCCAATATCTCAGGGGCTGCCACAGAGAAGAGAGAGCCAAGTATTCTCCAAAGTGCCTGAAGGCAGACAAGAAGCAACGGATGGAACAATCAAGGAGAGAAGCAACCTAGAACTAAGGAGAAACTTCCTGACAGTTAGAACAATTAACCAATGGAACAACCTGCCTCCAGAAGCAGTGAATGCTCCAACACTGGAGGTTTTTAAGAAGAGACTGGACAGCCATTTGTCCGAAATGGTGTAGGGTTTCCTGCCTGAGCAGGGGGTTGGACTCGATGACCTCCAAGGTCCCTTCCAACTTTATTATTATTATTATTAACTATTAAGTGTGAAAGTGGAATCTTAGTTAGAATCATAGTTCTCAGGCAAGATCTGTCTCAGAAGAAATTAAGTAGCAGCTAAAACATCTTTATTTAGAAAAGCATTTTGGATCCTTTTAAAAAACCTCCAAACATGGAGAAAAGCTTTGCTACTGGAATTCTTCCTCATTGGACTGCCCACTTTTGGGCCATAAGGATTTAGCTTAGAGCGTGGGAACCTGCAGCGTCTGATGAAAGATCCACTGCATTTAGGATGGGGCAGGCATCAAAGGTATTGAAGAATTACTGTGGAGATTAAAAAGCCATATATCCACTTCTAGGGGAGGAATAAATTTAATCTTACTTATTTCTTAGTCTTCAGAGTGATGGCTTAGAGGCTGGCATTCTGAGAAGGAGAAATAGGGAAAAGCTATATTGTTAACTGAAAACAAACCACAGAGTGTGTGCTATTTGTTGGAATAAAAGAGATGAAAGAAAAGAGTTGGATACCAGGCATGCATGTCCCATCTATTTCTTGATCCTTTTCTATCTTTGACTTCATCTCCTGCAGCTAAAAGTTGATATGACAAACCAACTCTCAATTCACTTTTGCTAGTGGCAACACTGCATAGCAATGGACTATAAAAACAAAGTGTAAGTGAACAGTGACAATATTTTTTAGCCAAACATATATTAACAAGGGTTTTTCCTGGTTGTTTTTCTCTGGCTATAAATGGAAGTCGTCTTGCATGAGGGGTTGCCATGACATTACTAGGGGAATCTCAGAATGATTTTTGAAGTCCATCCAACTGGCTGTGCTTGATCATGCTACAATGCATCTTCTATGCTATGGGGTCTGAGGCCTAGGTGAATCCTCTATTGCTTTTGGTCATGGGGAGGGAGGAAGTTGTCTAAAGTTGTCAGCTCTGAACTAAGCTGGGCTATATCCTCTGCACAGCTGCCTTACTAGTAGAAACTGACAGGTGAATTTTTCTATAATGACTTATCTGTATAGGGAAAAACCTTGTTGATTCCTGTCGATTGAGCATCCCGGGAAGTCTAGGCACAGGCGGTGGCAGGCTAAAAAACTGCCTGGATCTTACTTGACTTGAATATTTCACTTTTTTAAGGTAGAGAGTTGGGATTGGGGTGTTAGTACCCTTAAAAAGAGCTGGATGGCTCTCTCTCTCTTTCCACGGTGAGAGGGAGGGAGGGAGGAATATTTTTAAACACACATCTCTTTCTCACCTGTCTGCCAAGATACCTAGTGATAAAATACTTGTTGAATATAGGAAGAGGAGTAAAAATTTTCTCCTCCCAGTCCTTTGCCTTTGCCTCCCCTTAGGTGTTTTCTTTGCTAGCTGAAGTTTCCTTTATGTAGTTGTTCAGTCAGTGCCTTGCAAATTTCTCTCTTTTTAACCATCATGCTAACAGGCAGTTTTCTAAGAACTGCCTATTAACACTACATTAATTCTTTGGTTCTAAAAGTAAACTTCACAAAATAGCAGAGATGAAATTTAGCATCCTGAAAATTTGCTGTTTGAGAAATTAAATTTCTATCCTTTAGGCTATGAAGAAGATTATGGATAGTGGCTAGTGAAAAGAGGGGCAGGGGATAGTAAGAAAACTAAGTGCCCCTAGAGGATGATAGCATCCATTAAATTAGCAGATTAAATACGTGCTTAATTCAAACATTGTAATAAGACTGGGAACTGGGCTTTCATGTATCAGAACTTACTTACCAGTTTTGTTTAGTATTTATTACATGTATTGCAGTCTGTTTGAGAAACTAGAGAACCTTTTTTCTTAGTAAGTGCAGTTTCTGTAAGATATTGAAGTGAGATTCTTCTGAACTTAATATCTTAAAAGGATACTATGCCCTGCAAACATACATCTATATTTAGTGTGCATGCAAGGGCAATTACAGGGGAGCATAAAAGAAGTCAAGATGGCAGTCTACCCACACAACTGAGGTTCTGCCTTCTTTATGTGGTTGCTTTTTACAACCACATGTAAAAAGGGGAGACTTCAATTGGCCCTCTGTCTTGACCTTCTTATACTGCACTCTGGTCTCCCACAGAGGCCCTTGTATGAATACATGTCCAACAGACCAGTAAGTCTATTTGGTAATTTAAGGACATGTTGATACGGGTGCCATGGTGGGTGTGGCCAGTCCTATGTCAAAAGACAAACAAAGCACTAGTCACCACTATTTTATTTCTCACAATTTATACAAAATCCAAAGGCATTGTTGCAAGTAGAGGTTATATCTGAAGTTTGGATTTTGTTTTTCTGGCTTCCTATCATGTTTTAAAAGAAAACTATCTTGAAAAATAAATTAGTTGATCAGAGCATGGGCAGGTACCAATGACTATGTTGGCAGGTACATTATTGTCTTCTATAGCCACACTGAAGACCCAGCATACATGACTTAAGCTGTTTAAAATTTAATGGGAGTTGCACAGTCTTATTCCTTTTTTAATTATAAAAGTCCAGCATGTGAAAGAGGAACACATTTTCAAAAACCAAGCATAGGTCTTTTTTTTTTTTTTTTTAGGTGAAAAGTTCTGTTTCTTATTTGCAGTTGTAGCTTAGCCAAAGAAATATTTGTTTCTCTTGAGGGGTGTTATGCAGCCTTGATCAAAACATTTATGTTGGAGAGCAAAGCTTATAAATACCTGATGTTTTTATTTTCAGGACAGCTCATGCAGATTTGTGACTGATATTGAAGTAATTGGGAATTAATAATTCAGATTTGAAGACTGTTAGCATTCTATTTTTGGAGGACATGTTGACTGGTTCATTCTTGATATCGTTTTATTAAACACATAAGATTTTGGCTGAGAACTTGATCAAAATAGAAGGCATAAGTGCCTTAATGCAGAAAAACTGAATAGAAATTTTGGAGACACTCAGAATTCTTGGGTTCTGTAGAAAAGTTGCAATTCATTCGTAGAAAATCTAAGAATCCATTTCAAGATAGAACAACTTCTAAGCTTTCTTTCTGTGGATGTTGTGATGGCTTATAGCTTTTCTGTTTGACATTTGGTAAAAACTATATCTGGTAGGAGGGAGGACTGATACTGGTTTTATTTTTGATAGGATGAAGAAGGCTATGTGGAGCAAAAACAATATTATATCATTCTATCCAATTCTAACTCCACTCTTGCCAAATTTATATTTTGTATGAAATTCCTTTTTAACAACCTTGTCTTCAGAAGCATTACTATGGACTATTTGATGTAATTTGTGTATTGTTGCAGTGTGAAAAGAAGGGCCTTAAAAACTACTTGTTTCTTGTAATCTATTTTATCTAGTAGCATCCTTTTCTTATAGATATTATACAGCAAAACAGTTGTTTCGGAAAGGTACAAATTTTAAAAAATGGAGCAAAAGATTATGCAAAAATATAACTTTTACATAGGATTAGGACAAACAGGAAATCTTAGCATGAAAAAGATTATAATCTCAGCATCATCTACTATCAAAATTATTTAATTTTAAGACGTCTATGAAGATTGTCAGTCATCCAGGTCATGATGGTCCCAAAAGTGCTTTTTTCCCCCCAAAAGGCAACTGGACTTTGTTTTTGTTTTTCCTTGAAGACATTTCACTTCTCATCCAAGAAGTTTCTTCAGCTTTAATTTTAAAACATGATCTTTAACTGAACAATTATGACATGGGATGAGCTCTACCCTTATCTCATATTATTTTTTGAAAAAAATCAATAGTTTTGGTTTGCTTTTTGGTGCAATTGCTATTGGAGAAAGTACAACTAGGGTGAAAATATTGCTTTTATCTTTAGCTCAGTCCCTTTCATGATCTCTGTACAATGGGGATTGCAAGTCAAGCACAAAACAAGTACATCCAGGGTTGCATAGGTCAAGAGTATCACCCCAACTCTCATTTGCACTCCAAGTTTTGAAGCTGTTCCATCTGTCGTGATTCCTGGCTTTGCCAAATATTTGGCTCCATCTGTTAATGACATCTGGTTCCACCTGCCATTAGCTGTTGTGCCCCACTAGTGCTGTTGGATATCTGCCATCACTGATTGTCCTCATCTGCAGCCAATAGAGACCCATTTGAATAAAGCTTTATGGCTGTCTCTAAATGCTGATCTTGGTGCATGGCAGTGATTACATCTGAGTTGAATACATAGGGGCTGCAAACATTTGTGATGCTCTTTCTTTTTTCTCTGAAGTCATTTGTTCCCTACTGTGCTCCAGTCTTCCTAATTGTATCTCTCACAAGTGGATAGTGGAATTACACATGGTGAATTTACTAGCTCTTTTAATTAGATTGGGGAGGATCATTTTGCTGCCCCTTCCCCTGCTTGCTTCAGAAAAATTCAACTGGCTGCATTTCTTTAGATAGTGGGGGACTCTTTCTCAGGCTTTCACTTAATGCTCCAGGCTGCATCTGAGAGGAGTGTGCAGTTTGTACTGTTGTTGGGTTGCATCTCAGTGGAATACATAATTGCAATAAGTTAATTTATGGCCCTTGCTGTATGTGTTAGTATTTCATCTATACAGTATGCTGAAGGGAAAGCAATGAATCCACTTTGAGCTATTTGCCCTCTTTCTAAACAGACAGGCTGCTTTTTCCTTGTCATCCAGTCTATGGACATATAAATTACTTACATGACACTTGGAATTTGCAGAGCATTTACTAATGTTTTATCAATAGTCTCACAACCCCATCAAACTGACTGTTCTCATTTTACAGAAACAAAATTGCTCTTATCTAAGCCCCTAGCACAGGGCTTTTCAACCGGTGGTACACGTACCACCGGTGGTACTTTGGCACATGGTACGTGACCATCCTAGAGAAGTGGTAGAGGGGGGGGGGAGAGGAATGAGCTGAAGCGGTGGCACTGCTGCACAAGCCTGAGGGAGAGATAGCTGGAGCTGCAGGGCTGTCGGGGCTCGGCAGAAGCCCCAGGATCAGTGCCGGGCTCCAGCTAATTGGCACTTCCGAAAGCAGTGCATAGCTGGAGGTGCATGGAAAAGGAGGGGGTGAGAGAGGAAAGGATATAAAAAGAGGAGGCTTTGGCGGGAAAGGGCCAGCAAGGGGCTGCCCCCACCCCTGGGTGCGAGCGCCGGGCATCATTGCTGACCGCTCAGAAAGAAAAGAGGCAAGCCCAGGCCGACCGGGTGCTGATTGACAACCTTGTAGCCACCATCAAAGCCAGAACACGCTCAGCCTTAGATCCACAGGACAGCCCTGGAAGCAGCGACGGGCCACCTCGCCACCTCAGCCACACCCCTGCCCCAGCCCCTGGGCACGCGCGCAGGAGGCAGTGAACGAACGTGCAGGGCCTGGCATCCCTAGGTGCCGTGCTCTGAGCGCTTTGCAGGTTCATTTTTTTAAGCTGCCCGAGGCTCCAGGCAGGAGGCTTCCCATTTTGACCCCTCCCCCCTGTCGTTGCCTGTGTGCCTGAAGGGCCTCTGCGTGGCTCTCAGCTCACCTTTCCCAGATGTATGCCACGATTTTGACAGTTTTGCTGCACTGTTGTCTGTGGACGCCCCCACTAAATGCAAGCATGGGATAAACAGCCTGGTTTTTCTCAATCTTTTAAGTGGCCACAAACTACTAGCAAAAGTGGCATTTGATCACAAGGCAAGGAGGGATTGAAAAATGTTTTCCCTTTTGCATTTGAGCATGCAAGAAGGGACAGAAAAGGAGAAAAGGAAAGAGGAAAGATAAAGAAAAAGAAGGAAAGAGCGGAAGAGAGCAAGGAAGGAAAAGAAGGAAAGAGGGGAAAGAAGAAAAAAGATAGAATGAAGAGGGAAGGGAAAAAAGGGAAGGAAGGAAGGAAGGAAGGAAGGAAGGAAGGAAGGAAGGAAGGAAGGAAGGAAGGAGATTATAATGAGAGGAAGGGAGGCTCTGAGGGAAGTCTTGCCTTAGCATTTGGCCACCAGCAGCCCTGCTGCCCTTTTGCCATCCCCTTGTCCCCTCCTCCTGGCCTATCCTGGTGGTCTCCCATCCTATTGCAAAGGATGCTTTGGTTACAAAGCCGGATCTCCTCGCATGGAGAGGTAGTGGGCCTCCCTCTGACCCATGCACTTTGCCCTCCTGCACCCACCATGAGCAACCTGTCCAAGGAGAGTCAGGACAGCAGCAGCAGCAGCCTCGAGGAGGAGGTAAGCGCAACTGGGCTCCCCCTCAGGGAAGTGGGGCTGGACTGGGTTGAGCTGCAGGGTCACATTTTTCAGTGCCCTTGTAACTTCAAACAGTCACTACGCGAACTGTTGTAAGTGGAGGACTACCTGTACTTTATGACTTTTTCCCTTTTTTTTTTTTTTTGATCATCAAGTTTTTGACACCTTTATAGGCGACTGGTGGTACTCAGATATTGCCATATCCTAAAAGTGGTACAATGGGTGAAAAGGTTGAAAAGCCCTGATCTAGCATGTTGATTGCAGAAAGGGAAATGAGAAGTTAGGAAGAAGGACAAAATAGTCCAGCAAAAATAAGAATTTAAAAGGCTTCCCAGCTTCATTCCCAGTCATAAATCTGTCAGTTCTCATGACAAAAAAAAGCCTTCTGTGTACTTTCCTTTTCTTCCTTCACAATCTTTTTAAGAACATAGGCAGGAAGTGAAAAGGGCTACCTTTCATTCAGGAGGGTATGTAAAAATCTGGATATTTTGCCTTTTTCTTGATTGTTTTGGAATTTCTACTACCAGTTAAAGACCAGGGGTCTGCAACCTTAAACACTCAAAGAGCCACTTGGACCCGTTTCCCAGAGAAAAGAAAACACTGGGAGCCGCAAAACTTGTGCGCACATGCGCGCGCGCACAAGGGGGAAGCTTGATTGAAGAGTTTAATTAAAAAGAAATAGAGGCTGCTGTGCATGAGTTCTCTCTCTCTCTCTCTTTCCTCTCCCTCTCTCTCTCTTTCTTACCTTCAGTCCGTCCCCTCAGCTCCACCCCCCAGCCAGCTAGCCAGCATCCGGCGGGTATCTTGAAAAGCAGCAACGCAGGCCCCTGGCTCTCCTTTCCGGTCTGCTATTCGGTCCTTGCTGCCATGTATCTTTCCTGTGCCGAACAACTGTTTGTCGGCGGCGCGGCCACTCAGCTGTTCGGCAGCTTCGTAGGGCAGATAGGACCGTCCCCAGCATCTCCCCAGGCGTTGTCCCCGCTTCCAGCCTCCGCCGGGGTTTTCTGTGCCGAACAGCTGTCTGGCGGCCATCTGAGGGGTCTCCCAAACGTTCGGCATTCGGCGTTGTTACCGTCAGTTGTTCGGTGGCGTCGCTGGCTTCCTGGTTTCCCCGGGTATTGTTGCCTCCCTCCCCCCTCCCGTTCATGTCGAGCCTGCGGGGCTTTACAGTTTACCTCTTCCGGACGATGGGAGAGGAGCGGGCCGATCGCCTTCCCAGCAGCCGGGACTCCAGCGCACCTTCCCAGCCAACGGGGCCAACAGTAGCGCCAGCTCGGTATCGCAGGGGCTGCACTCCCTTGGGGCCGCAGCTTGCGGGAGGGCTGGCCCGCTCAGCGGAGGCTCCGGTGGGATGCTCCCAGGGGGGGATCCCGGGGCTGCCCCACGCGGCTCCCCGGCCATGTGCGCCTCGGACGGGGCCAGCCCGGGAAAGGGACTTCCTGGCCGCGTTTCTCCCAGGGGGTGGGGCATCCAGGTGCAGGGCCAATCAGGAGCCCCGAGAGAGAGGGGGGGAAAATCAAAGCGCAAGTGCCTCTCTCTGTCTCTCTCTCTCTCTGCAAATGGCGGAGGAGGACGTGAGCCTGGAGCCGCAGGAGAAGGCTGAAAGAGCTGCATGTGGCTCCAGAACTGCGGGTTGCCGAGCCATGAGCTAGACTGTTAATATTTTAAAGAGCTAATGCTGCTAAATGGTGCTGGAGTTTGGTATAGTAGTAAAGGCACCAAGCCAGAAACTGAGAAACCCTGGGTTTTAGTCCTGCAAAGGTAGCTGGGTGACCTTGAGCCAGTCATTCTCTCTCAGCCCTAGGAAGGAAACGGGGGCAAACCACTTCTGAAATCTTGCCAAGAAAACTTGTGGAACTAGTCTAGGCAGTCACCAAGTCAAAAACACGCAAACACACACACACACACACACACACACACACACACACACTGATGCTAAGGTTCCAAACGTTCATATTCCTGAATATGAAATTCTTAACTTCAAACCCATATTTTGATATCTAGAATTACATAATGCCTGCAACAGTGTTTTGCATGTGTTTATTTCAAACCTTGACTGAGGAAGCAACCTAGAAGGAGAGAGAAACAGCTAGAGCTGAAGATAGAATAAAATGAAATGTAGAGAAAATTGACAACAAAGGAAGAGAAGGGGATGGGGAAGAAGGCAGGCAAGAGAGACCGGAATATGAATGAGTGTGAACAGAGATGTCCCAAAGATGCTTTTTCACAACGCAACTGGACTTTCTTGTTTTTCTTTGAAGATGTTTCGCTTCTCAGCCAAGAAGCTTCTTCAGCTCTGATTGGATGGTGGGGAATGGAAAGATTTATATTCCTTGCAGACAGCTGTTCATTTGCATTCTTTTAGCAAGTCGTTAATGCTATCTGGAGGCTTATCTGTGTTGACAGGGTCACCCGAGTAGTCCAAATGTGTATGGAGCCTTCTTGGAACTGCTGAAAGGACTGCGTTGTAGACTGGAGATAGATGATGTCATATCCCTCCACCCCAAGGATAAAACACTGAGACAAGGCCCCTCCTTAGAAGGCAGCAAAGGCCACATTTTGGACAGAGAGGAGTGCTGGTTTGAAAGAGGGGTCAAAGAGGCCATCTATGTGAAAATTGAACAGCCCTCTCTCAACAGACGGGGAGGGATATGACATCTATCAAAGATGATGTCTTTTAAAAAAAAAAACAACCAAGAAAGTCCAGTTGCCTCGTGAAAAAGCATCTTTGGGATAACTATGACCTGGATGACTGAGAATCTCCATAGACACTGAACAGAGATGGTAAGAGAGAGGGTGTGGTATTTCTAATTCTGCCTTTTCTGGCATGTGATTCATGGAACTTTTAAGTGAATGTGATGCTCAGATTGAAAAAAACCCCACCCTATCCGCTGTACAATATACAAAACCATGTTTAGCTATATAGTTAAGTTAAAACTGTATCTTTCTCATGCAGGCTCAACATACTATGACAATGTCCGTCCACTAGCCTATCCAGATTCAGATGCTGTTCTTATCTGTTTCGACATTAGCCGTCCTGAAACTCTGGACAGTGTCCTTAAAAAGGTGAGATTGCTAAAAGTGCTACTGAAGTGGAATATGAAGATGTGATGGTAAAGCTAAGAAGAGCTTATTTTATTTTTGAAAAATAGGTTTTCCTATCGCCTGGGGACAAAGAGGAACTCTCCTTCAAAATCACAATTTTATCACTATAGTTTAAAAACAGTGTATTGCAAGAAATGCTAAACATCTGATTAATAATGGAAAATTGAAATATTGCAAAATTATCAAAATGTGTCATAGAAACATGAAAAGAGCAAATGCTGTTGGAAAAATAGCACTGATAAATCCACTCACTGGAGGGTTGCCATTAACCAGGGATGTCAAACTGGCAGTCCATTGGCCGGATGTGTCACGTGCAGGCCACGCCCGCCCCGGCTCCGCAAAGGCAAAAAACGTCACGATACATCACAATATGTCACGTGATGTGATCGAGTTTGTGCAATAAACCCTTTATTTGCTCAAAAATAAACAGTTTTGAAGCTCAATAAAGCAAAGCACAATAAAATGAGCTATGTCTGTATATTTTTTAAAAAACAAGTAAAACAGAGCATGTCTCTACCTCAAACCTTGTAGTCTAATTTTGGAAAGCATCCTCGGTTTTTGCACAGGTTGACAACTTTTATGTGTCTCGTGACTGGAATGGTGGTTTCTACACCAGATACAATTAGTCTTTAACTTATAGTCAGTGGTGGGATTCAGCTGATTCGCACCGGTTTGGCAGAACCGATACCTAATTTTTTTTGTTGAATTTGGCAAACCGGTTATGATCATCTGTCAGTGTAGAAACTAAAAAAGCAGGAAACGTCACCTAGGGAAAGATACGCTACTCTGGACCTTGTAACATTCTGGGAATATCACAAGGTAAACTACCTTCGCTTTTCAACAGCGATACAAATAAAATTTGACCGGATTTCCTCCAGAGGAGGTTAGGAGTTTCTGTCAAGGATAGTGGCGTCCTTAGCCATGCAGTGGTACCTGGAGACGCCCACACTAACCATTCCGATCCAATTCCCTTTGTTCCCACTTTGTACCAGATTCAATCCCGCGCTGCCCCCTCTGTAGAGCTTGGAATACTTGTAGTCACCGCCATGTCTCTTTGCGCGGGGAAGGCACACATCTAAACACTGTCCCCATGAAAGGACCTCTGGAGCTGCCACAGCCCGCCCTTTCTCCTCCTCTCTCTCTGTGGGCTTGGTCCACCGGGAGGAGGAGGTTTCCATGGGAAAGGACCTGGCCCTTCGAGGCTGAGGCGGCACTGTGCTGCTGGGAGGAGGCGGGGGCCGAAGCTGTGTGGTGGGGGAGGTATGCACCCACGGATGCTGGAGGGGGCTCTACAGCCATGGTTCCCTTCCCCGCCTTCCCTTTAGGCGGGGGCTGGAGCACTAGTGGGAGGAGAAGGAGCAGGAGGTGACTGCAGCCACAGCCACAGCAACCTGGAGCAGCTGCGCAGGTTCCCCACTCTTGCCTTGACTGGATATGTCTACCTCCCGCCTCTTGGCCGGGGCTCCTTTTCCCTTTCCCTCATCCATGGCAACCTCAGTCCCATCACTCCCTCAATATTGTCTCTGTTCCCCGCCTTCTGCCATCGCATCTGCCCCCTCTCTGTCTTCTCGAGGACCTTTAATGGCTCAGCGACCGCCACCTGACTTGTTTGTGCCACTGGTGGCCACCACAATGAGCAAAAAAGCCCGAGAGGAGCGCCATGCACGGTGAGGGGGTGCAGGACTTAGGAATAGATGCTTCATCTCTCTAGTTTCCCAATTGGTGCATATGGAAAAGAGGATGAGGCCACCAAGTATTAGCTGGGGTTGTGGCAGAGAATTGGTTGTTAAATTATTTGAATCCCACCACTACTTATAGCCATTATAGTGACCGTTATCAAAGTTACAACAGCACTGAAAAAAGTGACTTACACAGCATCCCCTAGGTCGTGTGATCAAAATTCTGGCACTTGGCATCCGGCATGTATTTACAGTGGTTGCAGTGATCCAGGGCCATGTGTGATTGCTATTTGTGAACTTCCCAGCCTCCTTCTGACAAGCAAAGTCAATGGGAGAAGCCAGATCTTCTTGACTGCATGCTTCACTTAATTGTAGTGATTTGCTTAACAATGGGGAAAAAGTCATAACATTAGATGCGACTCATTTAAAAACTGCCTTGTTTGGCAATGTTGAGCAATGGCTTCGTGGTATCCGCAGCAGAACATCCAGATTCAGCCATAGTTTCATTCCATACAGCATTAACCTTGTGAACTCTCAAGCTTCCTCCTTCCGTTATATATTCAAGATGGACAGTATTTAATATTTATTTGTTATGTATATGTAGGGGTGTGGGTCTATACATATGTTGTATATAGTATGTTTAGGTGTGTGTCATGTATGTGTTTCACTTTGAGAGCGGGCAACTAAATTTCATTTTTGATGTGTGCCATTGTGCCCACATTAAAAAAAATGACAATAAAGGTTATCTTATCTTAATTCTGGTCTCAATTTTGCTCATAAGTGGAGGACTTCGTGTGTACAGAATCTGACATCATAGAAATTATTATTAGTTTCATTGTGTTGCTGCTTGTAAAAAGGTCAGGTTCCTAATCATTAGTATCTCCATTTTTTTGTTGGAAACATGGCTGTTGGGTTAAAAAAAAGTGTGATATGGGCATGAGGTGGGATAATTGAGCCAATGGCCTTGCCTAATTATATTAAATCATTTTTAATTTAATTTTTTTTTCTCTTATAGTGGCAGGGAGAGACACAAGAATTCTGCCCTGGTGCCAAAGTAGTTTTGGTGGGCTGCAAACTGGACATGCGCACTGACTTGAACACTTTACGGGAACTCTCCAAACAGCGTCTTATCCCTGTTACACATGAGCAGGTGTTTATTTTGCCTTTAATTAAAGTATGGGTTAGCCTTGGTTAAGCCTCAACTTGCTGCCATTGGGGGGGGGAGGGAGTGAGGTTGCAGAGAACTGATACACATCCCCATGAACACCTATGGCAGGAACTTTGGGACTTAACCTGGGCTAGTTCTGATAGTAGCCATATAACTTTGCTGATACGATTAATCAGACTGACTCAAGAGACCAAATCATTTTGTGGTGTCTCTATGAAACACCTTATCATGAAAGAACTGCCAAGTGTTAATGTAGCTAAATAGTAATAATATAGGTAGTCCTCGACTTACAACAGTTTGTTTAGTGACTGTTCAAAGTTACAACAGCACTGAATAAAGTGACTTACGACCATTTTTCAGTTACAGCCTTTGCAGCATTCCCATGGTCATGTGATCAAAATACAGATGCTTGGCAACTGGTTCACATTTATGACAGTTGCAGTGTCCCTGGGTCATGTGATCACCTTTTGTGACCACCTGACAAGCAAAGTCAATGGGGAAGATAGATTCACTTAACAACCGGGTTACTAACTTATCAACTTCAGTGATTCACTTAACAACTGTGGCAAGAAATGTCCTAATATGGGGCAAAACTCATTTAACAAATGTCTGACTTAACAACAGAAATTTTGGGCTCATTTGTGGTCAAAGACTACCTGTAATTTGGGCAGCCTAATCTTGCCTCAAAGCATGGATTTTAATTGATGCTGGGCTTTCATCCATATTTTATATTTTACAGTTCTAATTTGGCTCCATATTTGGATTTAGATTTCTACTGCTTTGGTATTTCAATGCTTCCATTTTAATTGTGTCTTGTCTTTTCTTTTCTTTTCTTTTTTCTGTAATCTATCTTGAGGACCTTTTTAAACTTCTAAATGCATTATTAAATATATTGAACTATAGTAAACCTCAGAACGAGAGGCTCCTCATTGTGGAAGCATGCAGGGTTGAGCCCCAGTACTATCTTTTAAAGAGGTGCAAGAAGCTGAATTGGATCCCGTCTTGTGCTTATTTTGCTAAAATTGATCATAGAGGCCAAGGTGCATCAGCCATGGGTATATGCAGAGGAAAAGAACAAGTCCTTTTCCGTCTTAATGATTTACATACTTGTGTGCAGTGTAACAGCATTTGGACAAACCATGCTAATGCCAAAATGATATGTGTGTGATTACATCATTGTGCAAATGCCACAATTGTGTGCAGGTAGTCCTTGACTTATGACCAAAATGGAGCATTTATATTTATAAGTTGTGCCAGTGTTAAGTAGGTCATCCTGTGACCATGCCCAATTTTACTACCTTTTTTGCAGTGTTCTTAAGTGAATGCAGTGGTCATAAGGGAATGCCATGGTCATTAAATAAACCCATTGTCCGCAATGGGTGTTTCTTGCCAGAAACCAGAAATAAACACAAGTTTCTGGCAAATAACACTGTAAATCATGGTCACACAATTACAGGATGCTGCAAACAGCCATAAATGTTGGCCAGTTGCTAAGCGCCTAAAATGTGATCACATGACTGCAGGGGGGGGCAGCTGTCAGAACTTCGTACTTTTTTTTGAGTCTTTGGACCAGTTGAGGACTACCTGTATTTGCATATGACATCTAACAATCTACCTGACCTTAGCTGATATTAGCTGTGATGCTTGCATGACATCATGCTCTCCTTGGCCCTCCCCACAGATGACCAAGCACATGTATTTTTTCCCCTCTTCCTTTTATGCATATACACAAAAGTGCTTTTCAGCAGTAAATAACTGCAGAGTAGTCTAAAAAACTGATCCACTCTGTGACTCAAGCAGATGAGAATGCACAGGCTAAAAACTTCTAATAAGAAAAAGTACCCCTCCCAGCAGAGGCAGTTTTAATTTTAGATGAATTTCTTATTTGCCTGAGCTGGTATGTTCCCTGAGTTTCTCTTGATGCCTTTTAAAGCAACACTGCAATCTGCCTTGTCCTACCTATGCAGATGAGCAAAGCCCTGTGCATTCAAAAGTTCCCTGAAATAACTGATAACGGAAAAAGGAGAAACAACAACAATATGAAGTCCAACAGAATGAAGTTCTAGGGCTAGAGGCTCCATTGCTGCTAATTCCACCAGCAGAATCTTCTGCTCCATATCCCAGTTGCAACCTTCCAAAGGGGAAAGCTGTGCTAGCTTGTTTTTAACCTTCTTCCCCACCTTGACATCCACAGATCCTAGCATGTTTCATAGCCTCCCTCTTTTAGACATAATGCCTCTTGCCCCATTTTTAAAAGACACCCCCTGTATCCCGTCTTCCAGGAAAAGTACTAAAATTAATTAAAAGCTGTGAAAGAAACACATGGAGTAACAGTGTCTGGGGAGGTGATAGGTACTTGTCAGAATGTGGGGGAGGAGAAGGGAGGTGATTGCAATGTAACAAGCAATTACCAGACTAGGGTGAGGGGAAGAAAACAAAAGGCTGTGGATGAAATTCTGGCATAATGCAACAATGTGTTTTCCCCTTACAGGGCAGCATGCTGGCCAGGCAGTTGGGTGCTGTGGCATATGTAGAATGCTCTTCCAAAGTGTCAGAGAATAGTGTGCGGGATGTTTTCCATGTGACCACACTGGCCTCAGTCAATCGGATTCATAAGCACCTCAAGCGCAGCAACTCGAAGCGAGGACTGAAGCGGATTACGCAGATGCCTGGACGGACAGATTTATTGACTGACTCTGAGATCCGCAAAGACCGGGCCAAGAGCTGCTCGGTGATGTGAGCCGGCACAACTGCAGAGGGGCTGAAGTATAGCACTGCCTGTCCATATCACTTTGTGTAGTAACTGGGAATGGAAGGTTCTCTGCACTGAGGGCCACATTCCCCAGGATGTAGGTCAGAACAAACCAAGGCCTGTCGGGAAGCTGAGTTGGGAGGGATCTGCCTGAAACTGCAAATGCTCAGTGTAGTGCAAAAGCATCTAGATGGCCCACAGTTGCACAAAATACAGAAATGCTCAGGTAGTAGACATCTTCCAAAGAAAGGAACACTTCCCCATGAGAAGCACTGGAGGCGATAAATACTTCAAATCTTCTTAAGAGTTATTATTTCAGAATTAGTTTCAAATGTGATGTCCAGACAACCCAAGTGTCTGGCATTTTTGGTTGCTGTGGGGTGTGGCAGTCAGTCCATGCCCACAGCATGTGTGCACATGTATATTTGTGCTCACGCTCGAGGGCAGTCATGGAATAAAAGAGTTACAGAAGAGTCAGAGCAAATGATGGTCATTTTAGATGAAAAATGGGATCAATTAGGACGGCAGGGGGAGGGGAGAGGGCTGATAGTTTTGGACAACTAAATAGCTCCCAGAGTATTTGACACTCTGGATTAACTGGCAGGTCATTTTTGTCCCAAAGGTGTTTTTTCAAAAGGCAGCTGAACTTTGTTTTTCTTCATCTTGTGCCATGAAGACTGCAGTCATTCTCCACCATTCAGTCAGAACTGAGAAAGCTTCTTGGATGAGAAGCGAAACATCTTCAAGGGAAAACCAAGAAAGTCCAGCTGCCTTTTGAAAGAGCACCTTTGGGACCACCATGACTTGGATGATTGAGAATCTCCATAGACATTTGACAGGTCACTTCGCTACTTGGCAGATTTCTGGAAGAGACATCACTACCACCAGAGACAATTGCCAAGAAAGTAGCTCTTTTGGAAGAGATGGTTTTCATTATCTCTACCAAGGATGAAAGCTGGAAGGCTCAAACGTTGTGTCCACTGGAGCCTTTGTTTTCAATAACAGTTGCTGTGGTCTTCACTTGTGTTGTATGACACCTACAAGTCCTTTTTGTCTGCAAATTTGGTAGTCTGTCATGACCATGGCTGCATCATAGGCAAGAACCAGTTCTTCTTGGTCCCCATTCTTGTTTCGCGATCTCCTTTCATGGGATGATGCAAAGGGATAGGATTGAAGGAATGACTTTTGCTCCTGGGAAGGAGAAAAAAAGGATAGCTGACGGGTAGTAAAATGTCTCTAACATTGTAAATCAAATTTTGGGAAATGCATTGCTGTTCCATCTTTTGATTTGGGCTGCATTTCTTTGAGGTGGGTGTTGTTGTAGAGCAGAGGTGTCAAACTGCCGGCCCACAGGCCGGATGCATCACGAGGAAACCGTGCCCACCCCATTGCTGGCAATGGGGAAAAAGTTCCAATACGTCGCGCGACATCACATGACGTCGCGAGTTTGACATGTCTGTTGTAGAGGGATAACCTACCTCAGATTGTTGGCAATTCAAGTCTCCTTATGTTGCTTTGGGACATCAAGAAGCAAAACACAAGTTTTAAAAGGTTTGGATGTAGACCCATAGGAATTCCTCGGGAAAGCAGGATTGAGTGTGGCAGGGCATGTGTCTATGTGAGATAATAAAACAAAATACACTAGACTTTATTAAGGACCCTGCCAATCAGCTGGGCCAAACCAATGAAGCAAAATAAGAGCTGCTGATTGTCAGCTCAAAAGAAAAGAAATAGAGTATGCTCAACCCACCTCACAGTGTTGTAATTGTGGAGCCATGTATGCCACCTTTAGCGTCTTGATTAAAAGTCAGGATAGAAATTTAATACACATTGCATGGAATAATTTTTTATGCAGTTAGAAAGATTTGCTTATAGAGAGCTTGACCCTCTTCTAACATATCTACAAAGGCAGCACAGGGAATGAGGATGGCCATTCTTTAGACTGAAGATACCCTTGCTCAGTCAGGAACTGGTAGCTTTCTGTATCAACCTCTACTGCAGTGATTATTCAGCTGGTCCCAAGGACTCTGGTGAAGGCTGGTGCACCTAGAGCAGAGATTTTTTAAACTGTTTTTGATTACATGAGAGTGGGGAAAATTCAAGCTGCAGGCTTTCATAATTATTTCAATATTTAATGGCTCCTTGGTTCGCAGTGTGATCCTAATGTGTCTACAGATACCTTTCTTGGTGCTCTGTGAACTCTTGGCTCCCAGAATCTAAAAGATTCTTAAATTAAAAATAAATGGCATGGAGCAGAACAGTAGCAGCCAGCTTCATTTTTATTCCCAAGAATACTTTGAGGTATTAATGACATTTTTAAAAGGTAAAATAATGATGGTGTATTATCTATATAGATGCCACCAAATTATTCTAACTCATGGCATCTTATAATAAAATGAAATACAATTAAAACATCACAAGGGAAAAATTCAGATATAATAGCCATGCTCAAAAATACTTAACTAAAATTTTAGTCCTTGGCATTAAAATTGTATGGCACCAGGATCCCATATAACTTAAGAAAATAATATTACTAACAATAAATAAAATAAAATGAATAAAAAAAGACAAAATGGATTTATGGGAGTCTGAAGGAATTTGCTGCTTTCATCAGAAGGATGAAACCAGAAACATGGTAGTATACCAGTAGCTCCATCCTTTTTGCACATGTGTGCAACAACAACATATAAAGAGCAGAATTTGTGTTACAACACCATGATACTGTTTTAGTTGTTCTGCCTCATCTGCAAATGCCACTGGTTATATGGCTGGGGGCGTGTGTTAAATTGGATTAGCAGACAATATAATAACTATAAGAGGTGGCAGCAAGCCAGTTTACCTTCTAATCAGTATTTTGCAAGTAATCATGCTAACCATGGTAGCATAATTTCTACCATGGTTGCAAAAGCACACAACATACTCCCAAAATTCTAGTAGTACAAAAAAGTCAGGGCCTTCTCATCAAATATTATATAAAAAAGGACTTCTTTTGAGCAAGTGAAGGACCCTAAAGCTTTAATGATGCAAGTTCTTGAGGGGGACAAATGGGACATTCATTTTGTATTAGTGCTGCTACAGACAAACTGCCTATGAACTGGTCTCCAGATAGGTTGGGATTATGACTCCCAGTATTTCCCTGAACAAAATGGAATAGTGACTCAGAATTCTGAGAGTTATATAATCCTAACTCAACCAGGTAAGGTAGTTCCTGTAGATCTGTGTTTTTCAAACATGAAAAATTTACAACATTAAGATATGTGGACTTCAACTCCTAGAATTTCCTAGCCACCATTGACAGCTGTTGGCAATGGGGAACCCCCAGAATTTCCCACGCTGGAAGTTGAAGTCCATACATCTTAAAAGTTGTCAAATTTGAAAAACTCTGCTGTAGATCATCAGTTGTTTCTGGTTTCTTGTATTGCTTATGATTTTTAAAAGATAGGCCATTGAACCTTTGTTCTGATCTCCCATGAAATGAAAATACCCCAGACCTCTGGAGTAAAAGTTCACAAAATCAGAAATTTTGCAACCTCCTTGTGCCATGAACTACTATGGATGACTTTCTTCACCAGGAAGAATCATTCACATGCAGGATTAATAGGGGCTGCCTGTGTTTTTTTTCTGCTCTCTCCCTCCCCCCACCCCCCCGCCCAAGGTCCAGTTGTTTCTATGCTGGATTTGAATACAGCAACTCCATTGTCTTGGCCTTATATTCCAAATCTATGCACAGCTGGCATTCCGGCATTCCTCTTTTTTAAGGTTTGGTATGGTTTGGGATTTTGACATAGGTCTTCTCAGATCACAGGGAACCACAGTACAATTGTGCAAAAATGCAGCCCGTCAGCAAGGTCTTTATTTGCCATAATGAGTAGAGTCTGGGAGTGATGTTCTCAGACATACTGTAGAACTATTTCTTACTCACCGAAGAAGGAACAGGTCAAATAATGTTGAATTTAGGTATCCAGTTATCATCATTTAGCCAAGGACTAAAATTTTAATACATAGACTGCCTTCTCTAATCCCACAAAGATCCAGGGGGTCTCTGGCAGGTGGGGCGGTGGGCAGGAGGCGCAGCATAGATGGGGGGAGGCACACAATCCTAACTAGGACTGGGGGGCCATGGCATCGATGGGGATCCGGCTTTCCCTGCTCGGGGTGGCCTTTGGCTTGCTTGGTGTGGGCATGCTCTACCACCTCTACTCGAGCTTGCTAGCTAGCCGCTTCGCCTCCTTTGTGCTGGGTGGGGCTGCTGCTCCGGGCGGTGGCGGCGGCCTAATGGACCTGCGCATGCTGCTGGCAGCGGCGGCGCGCATGCCCACAGAGAGGGCTCTGAGTGCTGCCTCTGGCACGCGTGCCATAGGTTCGCCACCACTGCTTTAAATATTTGACACTTAACATCTGAAAGCCTGTCTCTGCTTGGGATGATATCACAGTATCCTTGCCAGATGGTATTCTGGCTTTAGTGCCAATAAGGAAGAGAAGTGTAAAGATGAGAGTGGATTTTAGGAGGAGTCCTTCTATTTTACCACCTCTTACTATATTCAATAGTATAGTATCTGCAGTAGAGTCCTTCAAGTTTTTGGGTTCTATAATCTCCCAAGACTTGAAATGGACACTTAACATTAGAACTATCATTAAAAAGGCACAACAAAAAATGTTCTTCCTGCGTCAACTCAGGAAGTTCAGACTGCCCTAGGAGCTGTTGATAGCTTTACAAAGAAATTACAGAGTCAGTAATTTGTAGTTCTAGAACTGTCTTGTTTGGCACAGCAACCAAACAGGACAGGTACAGATTCCAATGGATAGTTAAGACTGTAGAAAAAATTTTTTTTCAACGAGCCTGCCTTCCACAGAAGACCTATATATTGCACATGTCAGAAGGAGGGCTGAGAGGATATCTGAAGACCCCTCGCATCCTGGACATAAACTGTTTCAACTCCTCCCCTTGGGACGGCACTATAGGGCATTGCATGCCAAAACTACTAGACATGGGGACAGGTTTTTCCCCTCATGCGATCACTCTGCTGAACACCTTTATTGGCCAAATAAAGTATTCAATTCAATTCAACAAGCCCAGGAGGTGGCAAGTTCTCTACCACATTGCCAAAGGACCCCCATCTTCATGAAGTTTCTTCTATTGTTTAACTGAAATCTGGCTCTTACGGTTTCTATCATTTGTATCTAGTCCTAAATACTAAAAACTGTGTCCTTTGTGGTAGCAGCCCGTCTAATAGTTTCTCCTTCACCGGTAGTTGTTTCCTCTTAAATAGTGTATCAAGTGATTGTGTAGGTGTAGGACTAGGAGCAGGATGACCCCAATTTTGGTCCACTGTCAGCCATGGAAGCTCATTGGATGAATTTGGGCCAGTCACTCTTTCTCATCTCAACCTATCTCACGAGATGGCAGCAATATGTACCTCACCTTGGTCTCTTATAAAAGGTGCAGTATAAATCTAATACAATAAAAGTCACCAGGATAGAAACAGGGAGACTGTGAGTTATAGTCCTGCTTTAGGCATGAAAGCTAGCTGGCTTTGGCCCAGGCACTCACTCTCAGCCCAATCCACTTCACACAGTTGTTGGTATGGAGAAAATAGTTATTTATAAAAACAATACAAGTGGGATAAAAAAATAAGCAAGCATGCCATTTCTTTTCCACATTTCTTCTGTAAGCTTCCAGATCCCTCACCATCCTAGTTGCTCTTATTTCAGAATATTCCAGTTTGTCAGAATCTGCTTTAAAATCTAATGCCTTGAACTAGATATAGATGTAGCCTGACTTAACCAGTGCAGAACAGCCGGGAACTATAGCCATATTTAGGAATGTCAATATAAAGGAAACTCTATCTACACTATTTTCCATTCCATGTTGAATAAAATATTCCATGTTGAATAAAAAGATTTGGAATGAGCTGGAAATGGATTTTTTCAGGATTCTCAGTCAAAATTATTTTTATGTTTATGCATATATGAAACCTTACTGGCTTCTCCATTCAACATACAGAAAAGGTATAATTCTGGAAATCAGCATCTGACTTCAAGTAGTCTTTCCTTACCTGGAACCTCAAATGGTAAGCATTCTGCCCTGGGAATACATCCTGTTGAATGCCTTCTAAGGACACTTTCACATGCCGCTCTCTTCAAACCACTTGATAATGATCTGCAAATCTTTACAATTTCCTATTCAGAAATATTATCAAGGAGAACAAAATCAGTGCTCAAGTTGCTGCAAGTGTGGCAGCAGGAAAATCCCTAGATGGTCACAAAAGAAATATTAAAAACTATAGTTTTAAAAAACTATATCTCAATGAAACTGCATCTACATGGAGGGAAGTATGCAGTGGGGTATCCCAAGTCTCTGTTTTAGGCCCAGTACTCTTCAACATCTTCATCAATGATTTGGACGAGGGGATAGATGGTAACTCATCAAATTTACAGATGATACCAAGCTGGCAGGAATAGCCAACACTCCAGAAGATAGGCTTAAGATACAGAAAGATCTTGATAGACTTGAACATTGGGTGCTATTTAACAATGACATTCAATGGTGAAATAAGTAAGGTTGTATATTTAGGCAAGAAAATCCACATGCACAAGTACAGTATAGGTGGTACCTCACTCAGTAGTAGTAACTGTGAGAGGGATCTTGGAGTCTAATCACTTAAATATGAGCCAGCAGTGTGCTGCAGCTGCCAAAAAAAGCCAACACATTTCTAGACTGCATTAACAGTGGGATAAAATCAAAATCATGTGAAGTGTTAATACCACTTTATAACACCTTGGTAAGGCCACTCTTGGAATACTGCATCCAGTTTTGGTCACCACGATGTAAAAAAGATGTTGAGACTCTAGAAAGAGTGCAGAGAAGAGCAACAAAGATGATCAGGGGACTGGAGGCTAAAACATAAAGAACAGCTGCTGGAATTGGGTATGTCTAGTTTAATGAAGAGAAGGACTAGGGGTGACATGATAGCAGTGTTTCAATATCTCAGAGGTTGCTACAAAGAAGAGGGAGTCAAGCTATTCTTCAAAGCACCTGAGGGCAGGACAAGAAGCAATGGATGGAAACTAATCAAGGAGAGAAGCAACCTAAAACTAAGAAGAAATTTCCTGACAGAACAATTAACCAGTGGAACAATTTGCTCCAGAAGTTGTGAATACTCCAACGCTAGAAGTTTTTAAGAAGAGATTGGGCAACCATTTGTCTGAAATGGCATAGGGTTTCCTGCCTGAGCAGGGGGTTGGACTAGAAGAACCTCCAAGGTCCCTTCCAACTTTGTTATTTTCTATTCTATTCTATTCTATTCTATTCTATTCTATTCTATTCTATTCTATTCTATTCTATTCTATTCTATTCTATTCTATTCTATTCTATTCTATTCTAAATTCTCAACCTGTAACAGTTCATTTAGTGTCTATTTGATGTTACAACAGTATTGAAAAAAGTGACTTATGACCATTTTTCACATGACCATTGCAGCATCTCCATGGTGATGTGATTAAAATTCAGATGCTTAGCAACTGACTTACATGACGGTTGCAGTATCCCAGGGTCATGTGATCATCTTTTGCGAACTTTTGACAAGCAAAGTCAATGGGGAAGTAAGATTCACTTAACTATTGTGTTACTAGTTTAATAATTGCAGTGATTCACTTAACAACTGTGGCAAGAAAGGTTATAAAATGGGATAAACTCACTTAACAACTGTCTTGCTTAGCAACAAATTTTGGGCTCAATTACGGTCATAAATCAACAACTACCTGTAGTAACCTGGAGCTTTCTGAGTGGCTGGCCAGTGTAGAAGGAAACCAAGAACTTGTCAGTTTCACTACAGGTTATTTGCCTGGATTAATGATGGGGAACTAGGAAGCTGTCAAGCCAACATTCCTCTTACAGGACCTGCTAAAGTACTGAAACTCCAGGATTGGGAAGCTGGATTAAGGCAAGAATCCCTTATTGGGGAAATGGCCTACTCATAACCACAACACTCTAGTTTTTCCAGTTAAAAACCAGCTTCAGAGCAATTCCTCTTGTGCTGCAGGGTTTAGTTGCTGAAGTGTGGGGGTGGGGAGACACAGCCAATCCCAGAGCAAACCAAACAACTCATCTGGCAATACTTTAAGATTAAAATATCTATTTTAATACAAATTATATTCAATTATGTGATCAACATAAACTCCTAAGCTCTTCATAATTTCCAAAGCTGAATTCTCCCATTACACTGTTTTGAATCTTTGTGTTTGAACCTAAGACTGCATTTCCTCTTGAATGCCATCATATCGAGTGGTTGCCTCCATATTTTTCAACCTGTTGAGAATATTTTGACCTTTTTCATAACTTTCATGGTATTACTTCCCCTCTCTCCAGACAGTAAGGTTATTATTTTATTTTCTTATGTAAATAATGTATAAATGTTAATATTCTGAATTTCTAGATGTTGGACTTAAATCACAGGAATTTACATTTAAATCTCATCACAGAGCTCAATGTATAACTTTTAGTCAACTAATCTTTCTCAGAACAACCTACTTCACAGGACTGATGTGGGAATAAAATTAGGAGACCTTTATATATAACATCTTGAATTCTCAAGGAAAGACACAAATGTTACACAAAATTAAACCCCAGAGAACTTAGGACAGCCCTATAAGTCTCAAAATGTCTTTCCAGGTTAACATCAACAGTCATTAGAAACAAACTGAACATTGGACCAAGCTCTTCTTTTTAACAGCTACTTAATTAAGGATACTGGGGAAGCAATGGTTCAATGGTTAATGATGCTGCGCTTGTCAGCTGCAAAGTTCAAGACCCGCATGCTGCATGATGGCATGAGCGCCCTTCTTGCCCCAGGTCATGCCCACCTAGTGGTTTGAAAGCATGCAATGTGATAGATAAATAGGTACCACTTCTGTGGGAAGGTAGCACTGTTCCATGCAGCCAGGCATAGTCATGCTCATCACATGATCACAGAAAAGGTCTTTGAACAATGTTGGCTCCCTCGGCTAAGAAACAGAGATGAGCACTGCCCCCTAGAGTCCTCAAATGGATAGTGGAAACCTTTATCTTTTAATATTATAAATATATTTATTTATATTATATATAATTCATTATATTATAATATAATATATAATATAACATAATACAGTATTATAATATTAAAGGAGATTTTTTGTCAAACATTGTGCAAAGGCTAGTTTCTTAGAATTATTGATGCTATAGTTCAGGATACCATTTTCCATTTTTAATGTGGAGAAAAAATCACTGAAAACTTCTGAGCTTCCACTTTGGAAGTAATGAATTTGTGTTCTGAAGAAATGATGAAGAGCTTAATATTCTCACAAAAATGTATCTGCTAGTTCTACACACTGCTTTTTCACCATTGCTGGGGAAGGGTGTAGTAATTACTTCAAATGACATCAGAAGCTCCAGAGTTGAACCTGTTCAAGGAATAGAAAACTTTTCATAGCATAAAATATCAGAGTTGAAAGTTACTTCTCCTTGATTGCTACCTGATACATTATTCCAGACCGTTCATCGGTCCGCTGTTGCTAATCATTGCTGTGAGTTGTAAGTTGGAACTGCAGTGATCAAATGATGTGGTTTAGCTAACTTTACAACCTACACTAGAGAAGTGCTTGTGGATTACGTTTGTAGCTTGGCAGCTGGAAAGTTCTGAAGGGTTAACTGTTCTGCTCCTGTTATAATAATGTCCTTGATATCTATGATAGGTAGATGGAAATCTGTCAGCTAAGTGCTACAAACAGAAAAATGGAACCCTCTAGGAAATGCAAATAGGGATACACTGTCTGCATTTACTAGATTTGTATCCTGCCTTTTGCTTCGGAGCTTGAGCATGACAACAGCCCTCTGAAGTAGGGAGTTGGCTGAACTGACCGCCCAAAGACATCCAGGGAAATTCCAAAGTTCAGAGAGGGCTAGAATCTCCCAAATGACACTCCCAACATTTTAATACTGGCTCTCGTTTCTTTTCATCCCTTTTTTTGGTAATATTTTTTTTTAGTTTTTACAGAAATACATTTTCAACAATGCAAACACTTTAAAGGGTTTTTATGAAGCAGTAACTAACCATTATAGCAAAGATTGCTTATTTCTAAATCTCTAAAAAATTGTATGTGAAATGTGCAGTTGAGTTTTTTACTAGTTACTTTAAATCAGCTTTGGAAATTCATCCATTTTGAAAATATCACTGGAAAAAAGTTCCCTGAATTTTGATATGCTGGGTAACACTTGAAGATTGGCCTTTAATGAGGCAAAATTAGGAAATGTGAATTTTTCCCACAATCTCCCAGTAAATGAGATGACCGTCAGAGAATGTTGGGAGGATTTGTTGCTGAACCAAATATTTGTTCAATGAATGTAGTTCTGAAAATACCCCAGTATGTGAGTGTTTTAGTAATGCCAATCAGGTATCTTATAGAAATATGAATTGTGCAATTGTATCCTTGGAATTACTATCATGCTGGGAATCAAGGCTTTAAGCTTCCTGAATCCTAACTGAAACTATCCTATTTAAATAAAATATAGGTCACGTTTCTGTCAACATCTCTTTGCAGATGTCCCAAGTTTGAAGAGAATGATGGGTGTTTTCAAATGCAAGCTTGAGTTCATTTTAGGGATAAAAACTAGGTCAAATATCAATCCTGGTGAAGACACATAATGTAACTATGAATCAGACTACTGTTTGCTGAGCAATACATCTGGTTAGAATCAAACCTAGTTTCAAGAATGTAAAGAATTTGATCCAAACCCCAGATAATCTATCCCAATCCATGCTAGGGCAAATGATGCCAGTAGGAAAAGTTTGGGAAAGGAAACTGATCCAATCTTTCTTATAATTCTTTTTTGCAAGCTATTATGGGGAGCAATTGCTTTCCATTTTGTCCTACACGTAGACAAATTTGCAATTAGGGACAGGATTTGGGAAGAGGCAAATCATTTAAAACCAGGTTTGAAACAGAAAATTTAGAGTCTGTATATTGATGTGGAAAAACACACGTGCCTCCCATCCTATTAAACATGACTTCTAACTTGAACATTTGTTTGAGCTCACAGCAAGACAATTTAAGTTCCATGAAGGAAATTTCTATGCACAATGGAAAGACGACAGACACTCAAAATCTGAAAGAGACTATACTTTATATGTTTCTTGCTGACAAATCACACTTTTACACTATAGTATTTACTATTAGGATGAAAAGTTTCCTGGATCAAGTTCCAGGCACATTGTTCTGCACTGCCTAGGTGGGGAGAGAAGTTACTGAGCAAGGTAACCAGGGTAGCATATTTTCAAAACAGGGGAAGGGTAGCCGCTGAATCTGACCAGCTGTGGAAACATCTGTATATTTTATCTGGAACCTGCCCAGACAGTCAATCCTTCAATAGCACATTTCTTGGCTTGTTTTGAGCTGAGCAGCCTACCTTTTACTTATGTAAAGGTATTTACTATGGAAGCCTGGTGTAATTTTACACAGCTTGTTTCTCATTTTGATCTTTACATTTTTTTCCCTAGATGTTCTGAGATCAAAGCTGTGGTTCACCTTTTCTTTATTAACAAAGATTAGGAAAAAAAACTTAGGATTTTGCATGATCACCTAAGGCTAGAAATATAGATTGCCAGTTTTTGTGTCAGTTGTACAATCTTCCTAAGCACTTAATTAGAAAAGCAATCCAAACCATTATCTTGTAAGAATATGCTGTGTACCTTATTCTTATTTGTGGGCTTTTTCACTTTCAAAATATTTTTATCAAATTCAGAATTCATATCACGCTATCAAATTAGCAAATACATAGGCTGAAATAAATCCCACCCTCCTTCAGCTCTTCTGCCAAAATGGTAGCAATAGGGGTCATTTAGCCCAGTCAGGGCTTCAGGGCATAACCAGCAGCAGGAAGCAACAGCTGCACAGGATTTTAGCCAGGGTTGCCTCTCAGCCCTGCCTGAAAATAGGGACTGAAAATAAGAGCATTTATACACGGTCTGTTTTTGCTGCTGCTGTTGCTGTTTTGTCTTTTTGAAATAATTTTAAAATGGTAGACAAGAGGACCATTCCTTTTCAGTAGTTGCATTTAGATCTTTAGAGGAGATAAAGGAGATTCATGAGATTCATGTGAACCTCAGATTGCCAGTATCTGATCTAAAGAAGTTTTTTCCTGGTGGAAGTCTCCTGGCAGCAGGAATGGCCAGGTTTGGACCCTCTTCCCACTCCACTTTTGTGTTGGAGTTCTAATCCAGAGCAGACTCCACAATTGTAACAAACTGTAAACTGGGTCTCCCTCTGCAGGCAAGCCAGAAACCAGGATGGAGATGGGCAGGATAGGGAGGGGGCATTGGAAGGATAAGACATGGGAGTCCTGAAGTGACTATAGCTAACTTCCCAAGATATCCACCCCAAATTTATATATTTCTGAGTTTCTATGAATGGAAAGTTACAAAAGTCGCTGTCTGTTCTGAACAGGATAGTACAGGTTCAGACCATCAGGTCACTGATTTGAATATGGCAGATTTATCTATTCATTTACCAAATTTAGAGGCACTTTGGCAAACTGTAGCTGTCTCTAAGCTCCCTTCCAGGCATGAGTTAATTGTAAGAAAGTAAACATTTCCTTTTGCTTTGTGTATATAAAGCCTGCAATTTGTAAGGGACTGGTCATAAGCTATCACTTTTCCCCTTCAGAGATAGAGAACACTCCTCTTATGCTACTCCATATTTCTGTGTTTAGGATGGGTGCATGATAAAGCCAACAGATCTGCCCTCAAAACATCATTGGGGCTATGCCACAGATTTAAAAATCGTGAGGTTACAGATTATCACACCAACACTCTCAGAACAAGAATTAGAAGACTTAATTGTTGCAACTGTTTGAATGGATTTAATTCAGTCAAACTCAGCCCAGCTCTTCTGCAGTTGTTGGAACTAAGCTCATATGCACGTGGCCCCTCCCACCCCATCATACAGCAGATTATGTTGCCAAGCAAAGTGTGACGTAATGTAGAACAAGCGCAATCAAGAAGGGCTTGCCTACAACGGCTGCCTGCATTGCGCTGTTTCCCAGCTCTCTCTGCTGCAAGTCAAAGGTTTTCCCAGAGAGGGTGCATACCAACATATTTATATAGAATGTTAGGTTCATGAACAGCTGTGACTGAGAGGAAAACACAAGCAACATCTGCTTACAGGCATGCAGTGATTTCACTGTGAACTGCTGCTTGTGTCTCCCCAGCATCCCACAGAACATTTTGAACAATCATTTTGGAACACTGTATGCTTTAGGGAGCCTGGATACAGAAGTTAATCTGAACTAGAGTCTTCCTAAGTAACATGATTGCATTGGTATCCGTCCTGTCTATTCCTGTATCGGCTTACACTTACTCAGAAGAGGAGGCACAAAATATGCATTGATCCCCTTTGTGGTGCAAAATCCACATTTTCAAATATTTAGGTTGGATTCCTCACCACCAGGCTAGGACTTGGTGGGACTGTGAGAAATAAACAAACTGTAGGTAATTCAATTTGCCAAGCATATGGCCTCTTAGGGGGAGCCTGGAACCCCCACAGAGCGCGTCCCCGGGTGGCAGATTGGAGGGCCCTACCCATTATGGCTTTTATACTGTAATGGCGGGTTGGAGGGAATCAAATACCTCCCGTGAACCAACAGGCCTGGTGAGTGGCAGCTGGCTCCCCAGTATCGACTGAAGGCGGAGACCATATTGGTTGGAACGGATTCAGAAGAACAGCACACGGTGTGGTGGCAGCCACTTGAACAGCATGTGCACAGCGGTGTAGAAAGCAAAGGGAAGACTACTACACTATATATTTCCCAGGAAAATCATGTTAATGGCGGCAAAACCTAATGGCCCCGAGTACGGGCGCCCCTTAAATGGGGCAGGGGTGCTAAGAATCTCCCGGTCCGCTAGAAGCATGATAAACCCAAAATTACGAATTGGTACATGGAATCTGAGAAGCCTATACGAAGCTGGGAAAACACACAATACTATCCAAGAAATGTCCAAATACAATATCTCTATATTGGGAGTGAGTGAAATGCGCTGGCCTGAAAATGGAATGTGTAGAATAGGAAATTATACTATCTACTACTCTGGTGAGAACAGCAAACACCATCGAAATGGAGTAGCTATAATCGTAAACAATCGTGTAAATAAATGCATCAAGTCCTGTATTCCTGTATCCGATAGAGTGATGATGATCCAAATAAATAGTACTCCAGTAAATATGAATGTTATACAAGTTTATGCTCCCACAGCTGACAGTGATGAGGAGGATTTAGAGAAGTTCTGCGAAGATATAAGCAGTGTACTGAAAACCCTAAAAAGTAATGATATCACAATACTCATGGGGGACTTCAATGCAAAAGTGAGAGAAGGAAGTGATGCTCCTGTAGTTGGAAACTTTGGCTTAGGAACCAGAAATGGTAGAGGTGACATATTTGTAGACTTCTGCAAGGAACATAGGCAATGTGTGATGAATACTTTTTTCAAGTTGCCAAAAAGACGCCTCTACACTTGGAGATCACCAGCAGATACACGAAATAATGTACTAAGGAACCAAATTGACTATTTTACAATAAACAAAAGATTTAGAAACTCAGTAAAATCAGTAAAGACATACCCAGGTGAAGATGTACCATCCGATCATAATCTACTACTTGCTGAAGTCCAGCTGAAACTAAAAAGGATGAAAAACCCAAACCCTGCTAAACCAAGAATCAACAGAGACTTCATCATTAAACATGGAGGGAAGATTAAAGAAGAACTAGAAAATCATTTAAGGGAAACCAACAACCTGAATGATGATGATGTAGAAGCGAACTGGAATAAATTTAAAAATGCAATAGTAGAGGTAACAAACTCAAAACAGAGAGAGGGGTACCACAAGAAACAACAGTGGATGATGGAGGAAATTCTTCATCTCATGGATGAAAGAAGATCTTATAAAAATAAAAACAAAGAAAAATACAATGAATTGCAGAAAACAATTAGAAGAACAATTCGACTGGCAAAAGAAAAGTGGTTTGCAAAGAGATGCAAGGAAATAGAAGAGACAGAACGTATGCATGATAATTTCAATTTACACAAAAAAGTGAAAGAAACAGCAGGCCTCTACAAAAAGAAACCAACAACTTAGTTGACAAAGAGGGGAAAATTATCTTAGATGAGGATGAAAAACTAAAAAGATGGAAGGAATATATTGAAGAACTTTTTGAGGACACTAGGGATGATATAGATATGGGAAGTATAACAACTGGACCAAACATCACTATGGAGGAGGTTGAACATGCAATAAAAATAGCAAAAACAAGAAAAGCCACAGGACCTGATGATATCCCAGTAGAAATTTTAAAATTGCTGGAAGACAATGGGAATTTTTTTTTACTGCAGCTCTTCAATCAGATATACGAAACAGGAAAGATACCAAATGATTGGCTAAAATCAACCTTTGTGACAATCCCCAAAAAAATAAATGCAAAGAAGTGTACCGAATACAGAACAATAAGCTTAATGAGTCATGCCCTGAAAATATTCCTGAGAATAATTCACAAAAGAATATACAACAAAATTGAAGAGCGTCTAGGTAACACACAATTTGGTTTCAGAAACAATCTTGGTACACAAGATGCGCTATTCAGCATTCACGTTCTTGTACAGCGTTGTAGAGATGTCAATCACAGTGTTTACATGTGCTTCATTGATTTTGAAAAAGCTTTTGATAAAATAAGACACAGCAAACTATTAGAAATCCTGAAACAAGGGGGACTAGATGACAAAGACATCCAAATAATAAAGAATCTGTATTGGCATCAGGTAGCAAATGTAAGACTAGGCCAAAAATACTCAGCTGATGCAGAAATAAGAAGAGGGGTCAGACAGGGATGTATTCTGTCTCCACTGTTGTTCAATATCTACTCTGAGTCAATCTTCAACGAGGCACTGGAGAACATTGATGCTGGCATCAAAGTAAACGGTGTTTGGATCAACAACTTAGATATGCTGACGATACAGTTCTGCTTGCCAGTAAGTATGAAGACCTTCAGCTCATCAACAGAGTCACCGAAATATCTGGAAAATACGGCTTGAAGCTTAACACCTCAAAAACCAAGATCATGGTCGTCAGCAAACAACCCGTTAACTTACCACCAATAAATTCAGAAGGAATACCACTAGAAAAAGTTGAAAGGATCACACACCTCGGTTCTAATTTACATGAAAGCTGGGACATGACCACTGAAGTAAAGACAAGGATAGAGAAAGCTCAAACAGCATTCTTCAAAATGAAAAAGGTCTTCTGCAGTCACGACATAAGCCTAAGACTGAAAATCAGGCTTGTCAGATGCTATATTTTTTCTATCCTGCTCTATGGAGTAGAGAAGTGGATCTCTGACAGAAGGCCACTCCTGTAGAGACTAGAAGCATTTGAAATGTGGAGTTTACAGGCGGCTGTTTACCGATATAAGCTGGGTGGACAAGATCGAAATGAGGAAGGTTTTAAGCCGCCTCGGAAAAGCCAAGGGAAATCTCAAAACATTAAAAAACGAAAGTTAGAATATTTCAGACATGTGATGCGACACCCAGAAAAATACGGCATACTCCATTTAATCCTCCAGGGAAAGATTGAAGGCAAACGAGGTCCAGGCAGAAGAAGAACATCATGGCTTCAAAATCTAAGGGACTGGTTTGGACAAAACTCAGCAGCACTTTTTCGTGCGGCTGCTGATAAAAACAGGATCACCAACATGATCGCCAACGTCCGATAACGGATGTGGCACAAGAAGAAGAAGAAGCATATGGCTTCATGTTAGCTTTCATTCTTGACAGAGCATAGAAGGTATATAAAAAAAAGTTTATCTGCATTTTCTGCTATTGACAGATCTTGGGGAAAAGAATCTGTGATTTTTTTTTTATTTATGCAACTAAAATGTCACTCTGACCTTGCTCCAGAAAAGCTTTGAGAGGTTTGCATTTGTAATAATTTATGTCTTAATAATTTGTTTTAATAAATGTAAATATACCCACAAAGCAGAGAGCTGGTTTAGTGCATCAGTAGAATATAAGGAGAAATAGAATGGTTGCCATGAATTTGACAACCATACATATAATGACCTCATTCTGTGGTTTCATATGAGACTATGGGTGGCCCAAACAAGAGTCTGTAGCACACCACCTTTTATCTCCCATACAAATAAAGCAATTTCTCCATCACTACATTATAAGAATACAAATATTTCAGGAGACCAACTGAAATATCCAAGAAAATTAAGAGGATCATTCTCCCACATAGATTCTCCATCAGGCTTATCAGAGCTGTTCTAGACCATGGGTGTCAAACTCGCTGTGTCATGTGATGTGTCGTGACGTATCTCGACTTTTTTTTTGCATTGCTGTAGCTGGGGTGGGCGCGGCTTCCATATGATGCAACAGCCTCAAGGGCTGGCAGTTTGACATCCGTTCTAGGCTAAGCTCTGGCTTGTAATATATCCCAATAATCAGTCTCAACCAAGTGCGTCTAGGCACAATAAGAACCATGCATATAGCACATGGTCAAAATAGATATTTTTAATGCAAGGTGTATGTGCTGCCAATGCAGAACCTTAGAACTTAAATTTCTGGTATTGATGAAAAAGAACCAGACACCAAAGGTAGAAATATTATTGGAAGTTGAGTTGGCCTTGGCTAATATTTTTGTAGGCCTATATTTCCCTCTCCAGAAAATAATTATCTTGTCATTTCCAATGGATAGTCTTTTTCTTCTACCATGATCCAACCCATTGCAAATGTCTTTGCTTCGGGCCCTTTTGCACTTGGCAAAGAAATATATCGTGTTTTATATTCAGCAAGCAAAGAATAGGTGTCACAAGATGGGGAAGTGAGGAGTTGATATAGTAGTGAAGCTAAAGAAGCTTAATGATATGCTATCAATCTTTTGCAAATGTAAAAAGAACTTCTCCCTGGCAACTCAGGTTATTATGACTTTTTCAAAGAGACATCAGCAGAAAGATGAAGCAGAAAGAAATAACAGCAGAAAGATGAAGTCTTGCCTTTGCTATATCTTTATGTCTGGTGGTGGTAGTGGTGTTGTCTGCCCACTTAGACCTGCTTATACTCTAAGCCATTCAAGACCCAGATGCTGCCCTCTCCCATCACCTACTAGGAGTTATTCTAGGCTTCATAGAATTTGTGTAAAAGATGCAAAAATGTTTTGGTTTTATGCAAAAGGGGAGTGAGGAGACAAAACTGCCCAAGTTCCTATTTGTAGTTGGAATAGCAAGAGGCCAAATTAAAACCAGAGGGTTTGGTGGCTCTTCCCAAAGCAGGGATGGGCAACCTTTTGATCAGAAGGGGCTATATTTAGTAGTGTTAGCAGGAATTATAATTGCCAAGAAATAGTAATATTGCAAAGTAGATGGAGTCACATCATACATTTGGGCAGGGCAAAGATTTTATTTTTATTTTTTGGCAGAAGAGCTTCAAAACAATTGTTTTAAATTGTCAATTTGTATGAATTTCCATTTCAAAATAGCAAGAAACCAGGATTCAGCAAGATAACTGCAAGAAGAAAGCAAGAACAATTTTGGGTTGTATACAACTCTGTATTTCAGTTTATCCTGCAGTCATAGAAAATGATTGCTTCCATCAAATCCTAAGAAAATACTCCACCAAAAGGGTAACTGTAACTTAAATTCAAAAGTGATATCATGCCAGAGAACAAATCTGCACATCAGAGAAGGAAATTTTTCAGTATAAAATCCCATGCTCTGCCTACATTAAAAATGCTATATTTTTTCACTTTATTATTGGAACTCAGATGCAGAAATAGGTTTTGGTTTTTTTAAAAAAACAACCAAAACAGTTCTTATGAGCATAGCTGATAGCAACAAATTATAGATAGTCCTTGACTTACAACAGTTCATTTAGTGACCATTCTAAGTTACAACAGCATAAAAAATGACTTATGACCATTTTTCACACTTACAACCTTTGCAGCATCTCCATGGTCATATGATCAAAATTCAGACACTTGGCAACTGATTCATATTTATGACGATTGCAGTGTCCTGGGATCCTGTAATCACCATTTGCGACCTTCTGACAAGCAAAGTCAATGGGGAAAACAGATTCACTTAATTGTATTACTAACTTAACAACTAAAGTGGTTAATTTAACAACTGTGGCAAGATAGGTTGTAATAGGGGCAAAATTCACTTAACAACTGTCTCCCTTAGCAACAGAAATTTTGGGCTCAATTGTGGTCATAACTTGAGGACCAGCTGTACAGGAATTGTTTTAACTGAAGATTATGTTGCCTATTCCTGCTCTAGTGATTCACTGGGCATTGTAAACCATGTCTTTAATTTCTATCTCAAGTTTTTGTTTACCAATAAAAATGACAACAAAGATGAAGTTATATTGGCTTGCTTATGAATTTTTTAAAAGCACCTCACCAATCTTTGTATTTAGGACTGTTGCAGCATCCCACAGTCATGTATCACATGGCTTGCAAGAAGCACAGTAAACACAGAAGATGGATGTAAAATCCTAAGTTGCAGTCATGTGATTTTTTTACTGCTTAGTGCCCACAACTGAATTGTTGGTCCCAACTGTGTTTGCTAAATAAGGGCTACTGAACCCAAACCCAAGAGTAGCTAAGACCCCACTGCCATATGAAAATGTAGTTCAAATAGTTCTGATTGCCGTTTATTCCAAGAAAAAGTAAATACAGGTAGTCCTCAACTTACAACAGTTCATTTAGTGACCGTTCAAAGTTACAGCAGCACTGAAAACAGTGACGTACGATGATTTTTCACACTTACAACCTTTGAAGCATCCCCATGATCATGTGATCAAAATTCAGATGCTTGGCCACTACTCATACTTATGATCATTGCTGTGTCCCCAGGTCATGTGATCACTTTTTGCACCCTTTTAACAAGCAAAATCAATGGGGAAGCCAGATTTACCTAACAGCCATGTTACTAACTTAACAACTGCAGTGATTCACTTAACAACTGGCAAGAAAGGTTGTAAAATGGGGCAAAAGCCATTAACAAATGTCTCACTTAACACAGAAATTTTGGGCTTAATTGTGGTCGTAAGTCGAGGACGATCTGTACAATGGTTGGTGTGTTATGTAACAGGCTAATTTATAAGGAACCTGTGTTTAGGTTTTACAGGATTCTGCATGATGAAGAGTTCTTTGTAAATTGAATCTGAAGAACCTTCAAACACGCAAAACAAGTTTCATCATAAGAACAAACTTTTATTTGGGACAAAAAAGTAGCAGAACAAGGCTAAATATATAATGATGTCAATAAAGCTATGAAGCTGAGCTATTCAAAAGCAGCCACACCTTCCTAAGTACTTGACTAATCTTGTTCCATCTGTACTGAATAGAATCTCGATATAGTGTACCTATGAAGTGCCTTTGGGCACTTTAGCTCACTCCACTCCGCACATATGCTGCCAAAATAGGCTTGCTCAAGTAGTTGTCACACATCAGCAGGATGCAGCTAATTCAATTAATTAATTTTATATGAGCCATACAATTGTTTTTTTGTAGGAGTGTTAGACAGTACAAAACCTAAATGATACAGATTTTGTACTGTCTAACACTCTTACAAAATACTTTCTTGTATCCAATTTGACTCTCCTTCACGGGCCTGAAACTAATTCTAAATAGAACAAATCTTCTCTTTCACAACTCTACAGTAAGATGGTTAAAGAGCCTTCACGATAATTCCAGAGTTTCCAACATAACTTGCTTTTCTCTAAGCTAATTTAACAGTCACTGAAAAATGTGCCTACTATCAAGTGCTGGCTGGGCTACTCCTAGATGATAATAGGCTCAATAGAAAAGAAAACTGGTAAGAGTAAGTTTAGACTGGTAGATGATTTGACTGACAGAGAGGTATTGTTTTCACGAATGAAAACAAATATACGTTTCCCAGGATAATGTTGCAGAATCCAATCTGGATCGTTCACCGGGACCAGAGGTTTAGTCTTCTGGGCTTTCGGACTCGTGCTAAAGCCCCATCCACAGGGAATTTTTCTCTACCATAATGTATCTGGTGTTACATTCTGGTGAGAGAGAAGTCCCCTGAGGATGGGTTCCACATGAGTCCGAAAGCTCGGAAGATTAAACCTCTGGTCCTCGTGACTGACTCAGATTGGATCCTGCAGGTATTTTTCTTTTCTTTTCTTTTCTTTTGCAGAGCATCAGAAACCATGAAGTATTAGCACAGAGTGAAAATAAGCTATACAATAGAGAAAAGGATGAAAACAACAGCTGTAAAATTATATTATGAGTTATGAGCAAGATGAAATATATCTCAAAATTCAGAGGTTTTGACAGACCTCAAAGAACAGAAAATACTTTCTCCACTTTCTATGATTATTGGTTATTCCTTTGCTTATGGCTTATTGAAAAAGAGAAAAAACAAGACCAAATACATAGTAGAAGAATGGACCTGCACTGGGAATTCCTGCATCGAAGAACAGGAACAAGTAACTTGGGAGAAATTCCCATTTTAAAATGCAGGAGGAAAAGTTGCATCTTTCAGAACAGAACAGCACAACAGAGTTGGAAGGAACCTTGAAGGTTTTCTAGTCCAACCCCCTGCTCAAGCTGGTAAAAACCAATATGATTGCATAGTAGAAAAGACAAGTCCTAAATTACAAATTACTATTTATTACTATTACTATTATTATCCTTATCTTTACTACCCCCTCTTATTGGTGTTATTATTATTATTATTAATCTGTTACTGTGCATGTATATTAAGAAATTCTGTACTGAAACCAAATTCCTTCTGTGTCTAATCACACTTGGCCAAATAAAGTATTCTGTTCTGTTCCTACTGTACTCTTTTCAAATGCTATGCAAGAATCTTTTGTTCTCCTTCACCATCTTGATTCTAACTACCTTTCCAATAGCTCTGCATCGATGTTCACCTTCCAAATGGAAAGATAATTCAGAGCAATGCCTATGGGGGCACGTTGCCAGTTTCCTCATATTACCTAGGCAATATTTTGCAAGACAGCTATAATCTTCTGGAAGTCAGATAACAGAAGCCAAGGTGGATTTTGAAGATAAGAAACCTGTCAGTCAAAAGGTGAAGCATAAACTCTTGGCAAAAGATGGGACAATTTTGATATAATCAAGCTATGGATTCTGCTGCTTGCAAGTGAACATTCGTTAGGCAGTTATTCATTATGAAGGCAAGTAACATGCAGAGATGCATCTAGTTCTCATTCCAATAGAACAAGTAGAGAAACCCATCAATGAAAGTGCTATTTTACATTTTTAAAATGGCTACTTTATCATATCTCTCTGCCTTAATAGAAGGTTTTGTGAATAATTGCACTTGCAATACATATTACAAAATACAATCTAGGAATTGAGTACAGTGAATAAGCGCTATTACAGCCCTTTAAATATAGGGATTTAAACTGAGGGAGCCTGTGGGGAAAAGTGAACTGAATGAAACATTTTAAGAAATTTAAATCAGATTTTTCACAGTACTAGCTTACAAATTCTCAATCAGATGCTCAAACTCCACATATATACAATACACTTAATTTTGCTGAATCCTAGGTTTGTTAAGGCTTTTACCTGGCTAATTTATTCTGCTGAATTTACTTCCAGAAAACTTTACTTCAGTTGATTAGTTAATTTAGAATTTGCATATAGAAAAGCATGATAACTTTAAAACAACATTGTTTTAAACTATGCTTTCACGTGCAGTAACTTGTAAAAGGTACTCCTTATGTGATATTGGTAAATTGCTTCAAGATAGTTTTAATCTCTTCTTGAGCAATAACTAGGACATGGAAGAGAAGAGCATGTTCAGTCAACACCACCTGCATCTCAACAGAGGAGCAAAAACTAGACCCTGAGCTTGAGATTGGCACTATGGAAACAGAAACTGCAGAGCAATCAGTCCTCTGAGGAAAATATCCAATTACAAATAAAACATGCACAAACCCAATTGAGAAATTTTTTTATTTGATAACATGTCAAGGTATTAGTCTTCTGACTCTTATTGCCAGTCTTTAATGTAATTTACATATTTTATTATTTCAACTATTACTTTTTAACTGAATTGTACAAAAGCTATGCTTTTTGTACACCACCTGGAAACACATGGCATGACAAACAATAGATAAATTAAAGAAAATAAAGAAAATAAATGCATACATTAGAGATTGCCCCTGAACTTGGAATCTGATGGAAGACCACGAGGGAGGAATCAGGCTAGATACTTCTCCAGTTCTCAAAACTCGCTTATTAGTGCAGGTGAGAAACCATTGAAAGTTATAATCCCATTTGGGCTACAAGAGCATTACTATTCAGACGTGGAAGATGGTTCCTGGGAACAGAGGGAGATAGAAGACCGATCATTTGAGCAAGGACTCTTGGCAATCAGGACTCTGACGAGCAGCACTGACCCTCTTGTTTTTCCTGAATGTCAGGCCTTTATTAGCTGGCTGCATCTGCCTGCATGCTTTACTGCCCTTTTCACTGACTCTGGTTTGCACCATCCCCCTCTGCCTCCCATGTTGTTTACAGTGTTTACAGCCTCAAACCAAGACAATGCACATGACTTGTTATAAGCATTTGCATCAAACACTGAATTATTTTTAAAAATCTATTACTAAATTAATCTTTGATAACTTTTAGTAAAAAAAGGAATAGTCTTAGCATATGTCTTTAAATATTGCAGCAATATTGCAGTCACGTGAACAAAATTCAGGCACTTGGCAATCTGCCTGTCCTTGTGACAACTCCAGGGATGTACAGTGCCCCCATGTCTATCTTTTCCCACATCCCACTCTGCTGGGTTCTCATAGGCCTTAGGCCTGCTTCCCACCTCACCTGGTCCCACACCTCCTTCCTATCCCCATCATGGCTTAGTCATTTACCTTTTCCATAAATCTCCTTTGGGAAGCAACCATTCCATCTCATGGCCTTTCTACACAGAAGCCATATGGCACCATTCCAGAAGTGGGCACCCTTTGGGGAATTGTGGCTACTCTGAAACAGCACCCACTTCTGAGACAACAGTTCATGGTATCTGTACTGAATAGGAAGGCTGAGGGGCAGATTGGCTTGCTCTCCTTCCCAAATGCAAATCACTGGAGAGATATAGTTCTGGGACAGTGCACACGGCCTTTGTGTAAAAAGGCTACACAGCTGAACAGCTGGCTCTTTCAAAGGAGATTTACAAAAAAGATAAGTGGCCAAGCCATGATGTCGGGTGGGGGAAAGGATGGGGATCTCAGTGGGGTGGAAAGTAGGCCCAAGCCAGCAGGTTGGGAAACAGCATGGGATGCCGCAGAGAGCAGGGGGAGGCCCTGGAAGGCCACATGTGAACTGGGAAAGTGCTGCAGTGTGTGAGTATAGGCCTGAACCAGACCTCCCAGGACCTCCCCCGCCCTTGGGGAACCCCTGTGCTCTGCTTAACAAATGCAACAGTGAGAGCAAGATTGAGGTCACCAGGCGAGTGATCATGTGGGCACCTCATTTAACGATCATTACAACTTGTGACCATAATGGGCAGGCTCCATTATGGTCATAAGTTGAGAACTATCTATATATAAGGGTAATACTTATAACAAAATACTCTAACTTTCCTAATTAATAGAAATATCATATTAAAATAGCTAATGAAATAGAAACATAGCCAAACAAAGCATGTACAAAACATCAGTGGCTCCTTGGGCTTAGATTTAGGGACTCAGGTAAGCATCTTTGCTTGCAGAAAACAAATTATATTAATTAACAGAAAATTTGCCACATCCAGAGAAAATCTCTCTCTCTCTCTCACGCACACACACCAATCAAGAAATGAACATAAAATTTAAAACATGTGCACACATGCACAGGGAGTAAAATATGCTTGTGAGATAGCCCAAGTTTACTATTGGAAGAAATGAGAAACCAGTGAGGGAGTCCTTGCTGAGGGCACTAATGTTATCTGCTTCTTCTGCACCTATCCACTTAATTTCCTGAAATGGGCAGATGAATGAAAGGATAATGACCTTCTCCCCTTTTAGCAAGCTGGAGAAGTGAGATTGCTCCCATTCAGTTTTCTGTTGAAGTTTCTTGATTGTATTAAAAAATCTATACAGTTTTAAGGCCAACCACACTCACTACAATGATTGTGGTAATGATCAAATCAACTTTGCTTTTAACTTGTGAGACAGATAATGAATTTCTAATAGATTACATTTCTGACTCATTTATTATCAAACACAAACATTTGAGTCCACATATGTCTCTTTATCACCCTATGGTCCCTTGCAGTGATCTCTTGGGCCATCTCCAATCTGGTTTTCTTATATTAATATGCTATGCCAATGATCCAGCATAACTGCCTCTTTGAACACTCTCCCATTGAAACAAGCAGACAATTAATTAGCTGCTATCCAGCTGGCTCTTTGTTCTAACTCTTGCAAATGATAACATTTTTAAAACATTATGAAGAAAGAAAAAAATCTTTCCAAACAAGGCAATAATGGGTTGTAAAACAATCTGCATCAACATAAAGAACACATGATTTTGTGATCCACTGCAATAACTGTGCTGAAAATTGATATTTATCAATTTAATTCTATCTTTGGTGAAAGGCAGGGCATTTTTAGGCCAATTGAAATATTTATAATGTCACATTCTTTGTAAAGAAAATTATTCCAAAAATGTTCAGGTATAATTCTAAGAACTAATTCCATCATACCTGTTGAAAGATGTAGTCATTGAATGATTGGCACTGATAGCAGGCAACACTGTCCAGCACCCACTCACGTGAAACTACAGCAATGCTGCATTGCAGCGGGAGCTCTGCAAAATACCAGAGAAGCAATGAGACATTTATTGCCTATATCTTTTTTTTGAGAGTTCTTTCTTTAGCCATTTTGAGGAATAACATTTCAAATGCCTTAACCTAAGCATGGGAAATCATAATTTTTTTCATTGTTGTTGTAACCATCCTTTACAAGATAATGTGTATAGATAAGAGAGAAGCTTTTTATTCATACAACTCAATTGGATTCTCTGACTATCCAAAAGCAGATATGAAAAACAGAAAGATAACAAACTCTTATTTGCATTACTGTTTGGAGAAACTAAGAAACCACAGACATTTCTTCTAAAGAGTGCAGGGTAGAGGCAGGCAGTTCAAAGTTCCTTGCCCCATTTTTTTCTCTCTGTAAGAGACAGTAAATCATATCTTTCAAATATCTGGGGGGACCGGAGAACTGACAGGAGACGGGAAAAGAGCTGATGTGGTTCCATCTTTAAGAAAGGGAAAAAACAGATCCAGGAAACTATAGATTAATCAGCCTAACATCAACACTTGGGAGGATCAAGCAGGAGATCAAGCAGCAAAGCTATAATTAGTAGCCAACATGGGTTTATCAGAAACAGATCATGTCAAACAAATCTTATTTCATTCTTTGACAAAGTGACTAATTGTGACCAGCGAAATGCAGTAGACATAGTATACTTGGACTTTAGTAAGGCATTTGACAAAGTTGATCATAATCTACTTCTTGGTAAAATAGAAAAATGTGGGATAGATTGCATCACCAGATGGATTTGTAATTGGCTGACAAGCCACACTCAACATGTAATCCTTAACAGAACTATATCTACAAAGAGGGAAGTAAGCAGTGGGATATATATATTAGGCCCAGTACTTTTCAATACCTTCATAAACAATTTAGATGAGGGTATAGAAGAGGAACTCAACAAATTGGCAGATGACACCAAGCTGGCAAAAATAGCCAATGTCCTAGGACAGGGATCTTCAAATCTGGCCCTTTTATGACTTGTGGACTTCAACTCCCAGAATTCCTCAGTCAGCGTGCCTGGTTGAGAAATTCTGGGAGTTGAAGTCCACAAGTCATAAAAGGGCCAAGTTTGAAGACACCTGTCCTAGAAGATAGGCTCAAGATCCAGATGCATCTCAATAAACTAGTTCACTGGGCCTTATCCAATAATATGAAATTTAACAGAGAAAAATCAAAAGTACAAGTATAGACTAGATGAAACCTAGTTCAACACTAATAACTGGGAAAGGGGTCATGAAGCCCTAGTGAACAACCATTTAAACATGAGCCAAGAGTATGCGGCAGCAGTCAAAAAAGCAATCCTAGGTTGCATTAACAAAGGGATAGAATCAAGATCATGTGAAGTACTAATACCGCTTTATAAAGTCTTAGTATTGGTCATCCCAATACACAAAAGATGTTGAAACTCTGGAAGGAGTTCAGAGAAGAGCAACAAAATGATTAGGTGCCTAGAAGCTAAAACATGCGAAGAACAATTGCAGAAACTGGATATACCTAGTTTAGTGCAAAGAAGGACAAGGGTGACAAGCTAGCAATCTTCCAATACATGAAGAGTTGCCACAAGGAAGAGGGGGCAACTTATTTATCAAAGCATCTGTAGGCAGGACAAGAAACAATGGATGGAAAATAACCAAGGAGAGAAGCAACCTTAAAATGAGAACAATTAACCAGTGGAACAAATTGCCTTTGGAAGTTGTGGGTGCCCCATCCATCACTGGAGGCTTTTACGAGAGACTGGACAGCCATTTATCAGAAATAGCATAGGTCTCCTCTGAGAACAGGAGGTTGGACTAGATGACCTCCAAGGTGCCTTCCAACTCTGTTACTGTTAAAGAACAATAATGTCTTTTACCAATTTCTTAGGGAACAGAAGTTGATGGTAATGACGGTCATGTCTGATGATTAAAGCCAACCATACTTATTTCCTCACATGTTTATTTGCTGCAATATTTTATTATACCAAGCAAAAAGTCAGTCAGACATTTTGTAAACCTTTACGACTTGGGAGACACAAGCAGCATTATCATCTCACCTTGGCAGGTACTTTCTTCTGTCCATGCATCAGGCTGAACAACTATCATAGCAGTGGAGTTCTAAATGATTACAGGATAAAAGACAAAAAGGAAAAGGAAAGTGGCATATAGGATCAATGCATCTTTCCTGTATGCAATCATTTGTACTGCTAAGGCATACTAGTCTTCAGCTTTGCTGTAGTACTCCAACCAGATGGGGATTCACAGAAGAAATAAAGATTTCACGGGCAAACAATTACTCTAAGTGACGAAATAAAAGTGAAAGGAGATAATACACGATACTCATGGGAAAGCTATGACAGAATATAAAGGTTACGCACTGTAGTTCAGGGGTCTTCAAACTTGGCCCTTTTATGACTTGTGGACTTCAACTCCCAGAATTCCTCAGCCAGCATGCCTGGCTGAGGAATTCTGGGAGTTGAAGTCCACAAGTCATAAAAGGGCCAAGTTTGAAGACCCCTGCTGTAGTTTAACAGATGCCATACACTGATACATCACCACTCATTCACAAACATATTTTCTCTTAAAAAGAAATGCGTACTGTACACAAGCCTTCTTAGTGGGTGATATATTGCAATCCCACAGAGCTGCATGCATCGGCAGAAGAGAGTATCCGGCCCCTTAGCTCTATGTTTATTTTCAATGACTTAAGTGAGAGGATTTCTAGGTAGCAATACAAGGCAAGATAAGCCATTGATCTGATTCTATATCTAAGCAGAACCAGCTAAATTTACCAGAAATTTTGAAAAAAATAAAGAGAAGGTGGGAAGTGCTGTTTATTGGTATCTTCCTTTCTCAAACTGGCCCATACAGTTATCAAGCTTACTGTTGCATGTGCAAATAAGTGAGGTTGCTTCACAAGGGAGGCGCCACAGAGTTCTACAATCCATTCCAGTTGTTCTGAGAAATTCCCAAAAGATAAACAAAATGCATTATATATAATGACTAAGTATTTTATCCCCCCCCCAAATAAGATGTTAAGCCCAAATTGATGACTACAGACATTACAAGCAAATTTGTTTTGGGTTCTTCAGTTGCATAGTCTATATTTCTGAATTCTGTAAAAATGGAACTGGTCACAAAAATTAACTACCAAATGCAGACTTATACAGGTTATCCTCAATTTATGATCATAATTGGGATCAGAAAGTTTTTCAACAAAACAATAGTTAAGCAAGACATTATGTGACTGCTTTGCACAATGATTGTTATCCCAACACTCCCAGTTATGGTCATTAAGGATCTTGTGGTTTGCAAAGTGGACAGAGCCCCAAGTAAATAGCAGGGGTGGGCAACCTTCCCTGCCAGCTTCCCATTGTCTTTCTGAGGAAGCTAGCACAGAGGATTGTGGGTCACTTGGCAACTATTCATAAGTGCAAATAGGTTGTCAAGCACTCAGACTGCAATCACATGATCATGGGGGGAGTTGTTGCGACAGTTGAAAATCCTTTACAGGCCATAAACCACCCTTTCCAAGATTGTTGTTAAATAATAATATTAAGATGATATATTGAATTCTATTTCAGTCTTTCAATATATTAACTATCTTATATTTTGTGCCATTTGCAAATTTTCTAAGCATTACCTCTTCCTGATACTAAGTTATTTAATTTTAAGAAAAAAGATGAAGATATAGCATTTAACCAGGACAACATATAATCCTTGCAACTTGCGTTTTAAGAACTATTCATCAAGCAAGTCGATAAAGATAAGGAGACAGGTATTCAAACCACATCACAATTTGAGAAGGAATATGGGTATAACTATCTACATAGCCAGAATGATCATCTCTGTTAATGACAATTAGGAGCAGAATGAAACGGGCAAACATATATACATTAATCTGACTAAAAAAATCAAGGTTCAGAAATGTCTCTGTAGCAAGACATAAATCTTGCATTAAAGGATAAATATCACTGAATGAGCAAAAAACCCTGAGCTATTAAAGCTAGTTAGCTTTTTCTCAAAAGGTTGGATCATTTTCTTGACAGAACTCAACTGTTTACAGAACCAAAAAGGAGCGTACAGACCCCCTGAAACTTCAGTTAGATTCATTCCCTCAATTTACATCAAGAATCCCAATCCTCTTACCTGGGAGCATGTCAGTGAATGGCCCATAACAGCAAATTTCCAATCCTTGGAAAAGCTGGGAAGGAAGGAAAAGGAAAACTAATATGTAAGCATGATGTAGAATTAAACTCCATGAAAGAAGAACTTGGAAAGTTCAAATGGTGTGATTTAAATTACCAGCTAGGTTGGAATGTGTCCAGCTAACATGATTTGAGAACAATAAAAACTACATTCGGGAATATCATTGCCTGACAATGGAATATGTCAGCTGCAGAAGACTGACAATGAGACATTTCGATGAGACTGGAGAAAGATCTGATGTGAGATTTCTGAACATTTAAATTGTTAACCAAAAAAAAAATTCAATTAATCTGCTTCACCTTTAAAAAATAGTTGGGTACTGAGTACAGAAATGGCTGAGAAATAGAAACTTTGGGAAGTAAAATTCTTAAAGGCAGAGAAATTCATAGGGAAGAAAAGATAACCAAGTACTATACACATCTATATCCTCCACCTGAAAGAAAACCATTAAGGCAATGGAACTGGAAAAGAAGCTGAAGTAACTACTGGTTAGTGTTATCTACTTTTAGTCAATGAGAACTACTGTAGCTGATGTCTGTTGAACTGGCTTCATCAATTTCACTTTCCAGCTTTCTACCAAGCATCTAGCTTGCAACAGACTTTCCTATTGAAAGGGAAGGCAAGAGGGAATCTGGAAATATTTTTTTGGGTTATTAAATGCTTGGGGAAAAGAAGGGACCAACTTAAACTGGTCTCTCCCCTTCTTCCCACCCACATTCTATCCAAGCCTCCAAATCCTTGGGTTCCAAGAACAGCAGAGGCCAACTAAATGATGAAAACAAAATAGCAGGATGCAAGCACTGCTGCTTCTGGAACACTACTTGCACAAACTCTTAGCTATGATTTCTCATTATAATCTCTCTCCCTCCTTTTTTTTTGGGGGGGGGGAGAATTAGTTATGTTCTTCTATGGCAACAGGACAACAGGGCATTTTGAATTGTGGCTGTCCCTTTCCTTATGATTTCTGAATGTATTATTTTAATGCTCAGGGGACAAGTCATTTTTTAAAGAGGAAACCACACCATCTCCATCTCCATCCTCATTTGGGACAATACGATGCCACTTAAAGAATCTGAAAAACTCCAGTGTATGTTAAGAAATGCTAGTAGCAGTAAGCATTGCTGCAAAAATTATTCAGGTAAGCTGTGTTATCTATCTGGACAATTTTATATACAATATAATTGCATTCTACATTTCTCCTCCAAAGGATCATCATGACCTGAGGAAAAATGAAAGCCCTTCTCAGGATTCTACTTTGTGAAAGCAACCTTTTTCTCCAGCAAGCATTCATTTCCTGTGATGACAAAGAAGAGGGGCACACTTTGGGGATAACTTTTTTTTTTTGTGGGGTAACAGTTACGATAGCCCTACCTTTCCAACAGGCGATTCTCTTGCTCTTTTAGGTCCTTGATGGTTTCTCCCATTGATTACATCTCCTCTCACTTCAAAATCTTCCTGAAAACAATATAAATGGAATCAGATGCCAAAGAATTCCTGGCTGAGCCATATCTTATATGACTGAAGCAGAAAAAGAATTGTGGCATGTAGAAGTCAAATATCCAAACTGAAGCAGTAGAAAGAATGTATGACTGTAGCAATGCAATTCTTATCCCATATTTTATTGTTAAAAAAGGATAATTAAGTTATATTGAACAGGAAACCATTATCTAATTAAGCAAATTCTCTTTAGCAATTTGAATATTCATCTTTAGTAATAATACAGCAATTTGATCAATGGCAGGATAGGATGGTAATTGAGCACACAGGTTAGCGATGGCATGTTATATACACTGAGGATCAAAATTATAGCATAAAAAGCTTTTTGAGAAAATCTATCCATTGTCTAATTGGTGGTCTCTCCTCTAGAAGGGGAAGGCACAATATATTCTTCAACTTCTCCCTTCAACGTAAGAGGCATCTCAAGTAGGATTCTGAATTTTTCTGAAGCATACAGTCTACTCTAGTTCAGATACATGAAGATTTGAGGGGGGAAATGAAAAAAATGGAGTGCAGGGGACCAAGATATACATCTAAAAAAATATTCTGGTTACTCCAGTGTACAATGAGATCCAGGAAGGGATTGAAAAATAATTCAGTTATTCTAGCTGTCATTCAGAAAAAGAGAGGCAGGGCTAAATGCCACCATAGATAACATGTTATAATTTCTTACTCTGCTAACATTGGCAAATAAGACCCAGCAGATCATTAATCTCTGCCACCAATCTACATTACCTTCAAGGTAGTTGCCAAACCAGGAACCTCAAACATGCAGAGCAATGCCTAACTGCCAGTGCTTCTCCCTAACTCAGCAAAGGAGAACAAGAAATTGTCTCAGCAGTCTTAATCTCTTAGGCTCCTTGCAGGATTAAGTGCCCTAGGACGTCCAGGAAGACATACACCACGGTCATGCTTCCGATAGATGAGACCAGTAAAAGCAGAACTCCAAGGCAAGAGGTTTCCTTAAAGAACATATTTATTGGCTACAAAGTATCGGCATAGTCAAAAGTGAAACCAAGTCTGGAGTTCCCTCCCAAGCGTTACAATGTTACAAAGTTGAACTTTCCACCCCAGCACTTAGCGGACTTTCTAACGGAAGGCTCAGCCCGCCAAAAGTCAGGCAGCAATAACCTTGGTTCCTACGGGACAATTTATTGTTTAGTCTAACCTTAAAACCACTCATCCACCCTCCCAGTACTGTGGCAACCGAAAATGAAGCAAAAATGGCTTCAGCCAAGGTCGTTGCAGTGTTGACAGTAGCACCACAGAAATTACCCCAGCTAAATATCAATATCTCCTTTCATCCAACGAGTTTGGCAATCCATTTAAATTGACCAAAGTTTGTTACTTTGGGAAACAGAACATTTATTGTGTTATATTTCTAAATTTTTTAATTATTGTGTTATATTTCTAAATTTCTGTGGCTTGATTCTATTTTAGCATATTACAGGCAAAATGTCAGATGCAGTGCCTGAGGAAAGAGAAAAGAAGCCCCAGTTGAAGTTAGGAAATTCTGTTTCCGATCCTTAAAGAATGGCTCCCCTGTTGTTCTTCCCCTCTCAAGAGGCAATTCACAGACATTCTAAGGATTTCTCTATTTTTCAGGTCTATTCTCTTCTTGGTCATTAGAATCTACTAGCTTAGAACACACAGCTAGAGGGATTTAAATTATTTAAAAGAAACAGACCAAATAAAAGAGGAGGTGGAGTTGCTCTCTATATAAGAAATAACTACATCTCTACAGAAATAGAGCACAACAATGATGAAAACTGTCTTGAATGCATTTGGGTCAATATAAAAGGGAGAAAAAATGACATTGCCATAGGTGTATACTATAGGCCACCCAACCAAACAGAGGAAATAGACGAACTTTTTGCTAGTCAGCTAACTAAGGTATGTAGGAAGCACATCACAATAGTAATGGGGGACTTTAACTACCCTGACATCAACTGGGAGACAAACTCTGCACCAAGTGGAAGATCAAACAGTTTCCTGACAAACCTAGCAGACAACTTTGTCTCCCAAAAAGTAGAGAAGGGAACTAGGGGATTAGCCATTCTGGATCTAATTCTCACTAACAGAGATGAAATGATAGAAGGTGTTGAAGCCACAGGAACCTTGGGAGGTAGTGATCATGTAATATTGGAATTCAACATTATGGAAGCACAAGCAATAGAACACAGTCAAACTAGAGTCTTGGACTTCAAGAGAGCTAATTTCAATAAACTTAGAGAGGGCTTGGGAAGGATTCCATGGATGAGGATCCTCAAGGGGAAAACAACTCAAGAAGCTTGGGAAATTTTGAAAAGCGAGATAATAAAAGCCCAGTCTAGCACAATACCAACAAAGAGGGAAAATAACAGCTCTCAAAAGAGACCAGCATGGCTGCATAAAGAACTCTCTGATAAATTGAAAGATAAAAAGGACAAGTATAGAAAGTGGAAAGAGGGGCACATAACAAAGTCAGAATATCAGCAAATAGCCCGAGCCTGCAAAGATGAAGTGAGGAAAGCTAAGGCTCATAATGAACTAAGGCTTGCGACCAAAGTCAAAAATAACAAAAAAAGCTTCTTTCAACATGTAAAAAATAAGAAAAAAGTGAAGGAAATGATTGGTCCATTAGTGGGTGAAAGTGGCAAGAAGGTGACAAGCAATAGTGAGAAAGCAGAAATATTTAACTCGTTTTTTGCATCTGTCTTTACACAAAGGGAAAAACCAGACCAACCTATCAAAAATAGTGCCATAAAAAACAGAATAGAAACACAAGTTAAGATAGGCAAGAAAATGGTAAGTGAGCACCTGTCCAGCCTAGACGAGTTCAAATCACCAGGACCAGATGGATTACACCCCAAGTTCTCAAGGAAACTGGCAGATGTGATCTCAGAAAACCTACTGAACTATATTTTTTCAAAGAGCTGGAGCCATTGGGGAACTACAGAGGACTGGAAAAGAGCTGATGTAGTTCCCATCTTCAAAAAAGGAAAAAAAATGAATCCAGGAAATTACAGACCTATCAGCCTGACCTCAATACCTGGGAAGATTCTGGAAAAGATAATCAAACAACGAATCAGCGAACACCTAGAGGAAAACAAAATCACTACTAAAAGCCAACATGGGTTTGTCAAAAACAGATCATGCCAGACAAACCTTATTGCATTCTTTGACCAAGTGACAAAATTAGTGGATCAGAGGAATGCTGTGGATATAATTTACTTGGACTTCAGTAAGGCATTTGATAAAGTAGATCACAACCTACTACTCGATAAGATAGAAAAATGTGGGTTAGACAGCATCACCACCAGATGGATTCGTAGCTGGCTGACCGGCCGTACTCAGCGTGTGGTCCTCAATGGAACCGCATCTACATGGAGGGAAGTGTGCAGTGGGGTGCCCCAGGGCTCTGTTCTGGGGCCAGTGCTCTTCAACATCTTCATCAACGATTTGGACGAGGGGATAGATGGGGAACTCATCAAATTTGCGGATGACACCAAGCTGGCAGGAATAGCCAACACTCCAGAAGACAGGCTTAAGATACAGGAGGACCTGGACAGACTTGAACATTGGGCGCTATCTAACAAAATGAAATTCAATGGTGAAAAAAGTAAGGTTCTACATTTAGGCAAGAAAAACCAAATGTACAGGTATAGTATAGGGGTACCTTGCTCAATAGTAGTAACTGTGAGAGGGATCTTGGAGTCCTAGTGGACAATCACTTAAATATGAGCCAGCAGTGTGCTGCAGCTGCCAAAAAAGCCAACACAGTGCTGGGCTGCATTAACAGAGGGATAGAATCAAGATCACGGAAGTTAATACCACTTTACAATGCCTTGGTAAGGCCACACTTGGAATACTGCATCCAGTTTTGGTCACCACGATGTAAAAAAGATGTTGAGACTCTAGAAAGAGTGCAGAGAAGGCAACAAAGATGATTAGGGGACTGGAGGCTAAAGCATATCAGGAACGTTTTGCTGGAATTGGGTATGTCTAGTTTAATGAAAAGAAGGACTAGGGGACATGATAGCAGTATTCCAATATCTCAGGGGTTGCCACAAAGAAGAGGGAGTCAAGCTATTCTCCAAGGCGCCTGAGGGCAGGACAAGAAGTAATGGATGGAAACTAGTCAAGGAAAGAGCAACCTGGAACTGAGGAGAAACTTCCTGACAGTTAGACAATTAACCAGTGGAACAACCTGCCTCCAGAAGCGGTGAATGCTCCAACACTGGAAGTTTTTAAGAAGAGACTGGACAGCCATTTGTCCGAAATGGTATAGGGTTTCCTGCCTGAGCAGGGGTTTGGACTCGATGACCTCCAAGGTCCCTTCCAACTTTTATTATTATTATTATTATTATTATTATTATTATTATTATTATTATTATTATTATTATTATTATTATTATTATTATTATTATTATTCTAAATATTCAATCAATCAATCAATTTTGTTTACAGCCCAAAGCCCCAAAAGCAAGTTACAAACACAATATAAACTTAGTACTGGATAAAACAAGTAAACTATTTAGTAAATATTACATAATAGACTTAAAGTAAATCATTGGTTCATTATTAATAGCTTAAAGTTTATAGCCATAGTTAAAAATCTGGCTGTTGCCACTGTAATTGTAGGATTTTCATCTGCAAGTAAATTTTTTACATACTCAGAAATATATTTTCTTGGTTTAGATTTTAAAATATGCCAGATACTTTTCAGTTGAAGATTTGTAAAATTCACATGTTATACATTATACATACATTCCATTACTATCACTGTACTGAGAATTGTATAAGACTAAGCATTTAAAGGAATGGCAAAAAAAAGATATACTAATCAATTACCGCCTATTCCCTCCCACAAACGCCAGTCATACCTCTTTAAGAACTCTTCCTGCTTCGAGTGACTGTATAATCCCTACATGAGTTGAAGCAGAAATTGTTATTATTATTTAAAGTAGCACTTTTTACCATCTGTAACATTTATTTTAAAGATACTAACAGAAAACTGTAAAGGGTTGCAAAAGGGTAAGTCCATATTTACATAATACTGCCTGCCAGCAATATTACCATGTACCGCTAGAAACCTCACCTCCCTACCCTTTACAGATTTTAAAATTCATTCTCTACAAGAATTCCACTGCTGAAATAGTTTGTGGTTAACTTCTGGAGATAATGCCAGTCCCTCTAAGAGCAATGTAGGCAGAATAATGTATCACATAATCACAGGGGGAAAAAAAACATGTCTGGTGACCAGAAACAATCAAATTTAATTATATGAAATAACCAGCATACCTAAATGCTTGGTTTTCTTTTCTTCTCGTCCCCATATTTTCAATAACAATTTTCCACATTTTTAATCATATTCTAGGATTCTTGGAGGAGAATAATATGAAAATGAAACAATATGAAAATATATTTACCTTTGTTAGCATGACCCTAGATAAAACTTTGGAAAATCTAGTATCAGAGCTCCTTAATTTTTGCTTAGCTTAGCTAAAAGGATTTGAAAGATCGAATGTATGCAAACTAAACTAAACTAACTAAGTTTGCTCTAACAATTCCATAGATTATTTGCTCACAATTCATACATGATCTTCAAAGCTCATGCAAGATTCTGTATAAGATTTGTGTGTTTCACGCTGTCATGCAAAGAATGGTAGTGGCATATACTTTGAAAATCTACAAGCATCTTATCTGGTTTTGCTCAAGAAACAAACAGTCTTGAACTACCAAGATAGAAAATGTGAATATCTCTTTTTATACTGTTTGACATTTACTAAAGACAACATTTTCTTTTGACTACTAGTTGACATTCCATGGATTTATGGAACTGTCCAATATGGATTTACTGCCTCTATTTTCCTATTTTGTTTAATATTGCTTTATTGGATGAATTTTGATGAAATGCTTCTTGTTTAGCTAAAGGCAAAATGTCATATATAATTGCACAGCTAACTTATAATAATTTATTGTATGTTAATGATATGAACTTTTACAAATAAGAGTCTATGTTGATCAGGAATCTAATGATAGCCTTGATGGAACATATGTGCAATTAACCCAGTTACCTCAGCAGGCCTTTAAAGTCATGAAAAGTTCCCAGAAAACACCCAATGTCTCTGAGATACCACCCAATGTCCTTGGAATGTCCTTATTTACTATGTGCCAGCTCTCCTGTGTGACAAAATGGTAGCAAAGAAAATGTATAAATATGTGCCTCATCTTCTGTTCAATGTTCTCTCTTGCTTTGAGGACCTGTCTTTATTCAGCTGAATAAACCCATAGAGCTTATTAAGGCAAACACCGGGATTCTGTCTTTATTATAGAAAGCCACACCTGAAAAACGGCATAACACCTATGCCTGAACACTAAACTGACATACACAGAGCACCAGAAAGAGAGTATGCATGGAGAGAGGGAGGATTTTTTTTTTTTACTGAATATTCACACTTACACTGGTAGCTCAATACCCATTTTTGTGCAGCAATACCTATAAAGTATTTCAGAGTTCTCTCACAGACCAGATCCTCATCTAAAGATTAAAAAGAAAAAATCACTTAATGTTCAATATTAAATGAATAAAGACCATTGACTATTTTTAAATGTTTCCTTTAGAGCAGGTCTTCACACAATGTTTTGAAACTGCTTTCAAAAATATGTCATTTCAAAAGCAGCTTGTTGAGTTACAGAGACTGGAGCTTTACTGATTTATTTTAAACAATTACATACCTCCTTTTAAAATGATATTTTTCATAGTCTGGCCAATATAACAGTTTGAAACAATATAAAACAAGATTACAAATTGTATCTTAAAATACAGACTACAAAAAGGCTCAGCCTCCTTTATGCACATGGATAGAATGGAGTCTTCTTAACTATAGATAAAAAAACAGAAGACTGTATTACAGTCAGCTGTAGCGATAGTGCAGAGGCAGGTAAGTAGTCATTCAAAGAAAGGTCAGTGGCTCTTTTGGTGCCCCAAGTTTGCAAAATTGCTAAATAGCAGCCACAGATTACAGACTCTCCAAATGAAGTAAGAGAAAAACAACTTACAAGACTTCTATGTTAGCATATGATTTTATTAGCTCTTGGAGTAATATTACAAAAATCATATATATTTAGTTTTTTTCCCTTTTTGACATTTTCATCTTTCATTTAGCTTTAGAGGCTGAAAAAATAGGTACTGTTTGCAATATAGGCACTGATATTCAAAAGTGGGAAAGAAATAGATTTTTTTAGGAATACCATATTTTCCTCACTTCAATATTTATTGGATTGTAAATCCCAGAATTCCCAACTTATATAGGAGCTAGAAGAATATTTGTGGAAAACATCAGGTTGACCAAAACTGCACTAACTCTCAATTGTGATCCACCCAATTTAAATACTGTATTAGTTCAAAGGAAGCTGACATAGTACCCTGAATAATAAGTAGCAGTGCATTTATTTGTTTTTTGAACTTTCTTTACCCAAAGGTTAACTTTTCTAGCTGATTTGTAGCCTTTATTTGCATTCTAGATACAGATTCAAACATTGAATCACATTTTATTGTGTTCTGCTATTACAATGCTGGGATAGAAAAAGAAAAATTATAGTTTTGCATACAAGTGTAAAACAGGAACTGGAATCAAAACGTAACAAGAAATGTATGGATTTTCATTCAGGACTTCCAAGACCATTATACACAATTACAATTATTAAGAGATATCTTGACCAATATTTTTTGTCACAAAACAGCTAGCCAGATGCTTCTGGAAGAAATATTAGCAAAAAATGATATAATAAGAATTTTGTATTAATCACTATATCCAATATTTAACAACTAGAAAGAACACCTCTGAACATGAATGAGCTACTGTACCTTGTTAAATAAAATTTGGCAGAACCTCATGAAAGATCTAAAATAGGCAAGACTAGCTATTGCATATTAATATTAAATTCAGATCTCACAGTCCTAAAGGCATACTTACCTATCTAATCAATTATGAAAACAAAACAAATAGGAAGTTCATTTCTGTATTTCTAACTTACCTGTTTTCATTATTACATGGGTTGTTTCTTCAGTAATTTTATTAGACCAAGTGCTCTCTGTTTTCTTGGCAAATTTACGTATTAGTTGCTAGAAGAAAAGAAAAACTGAATTAGAAATAATTGGTTTTATCAGTACATTAGAGATTGCTGGCCTCAGTGGAATTTTTCATTTATTAGAAAAATGTATATCTCACTTTTTCCATAAATTAACTACCTTACTCTGATAATATGATTATGAACTATAAAAACATAATAGAAGAGATAAGATCCAAAATTAAGATGGTTCAAAGAATTAGGAAATTCTTGACAGATTATCACATAGCAACAGAATGCCATCAGCACGGAGCCAATAAGTACATTCATATAGCAACAGCACTTAGACTTATATATGCTTCACAGTGCTTTACAGCCCTAAGCGGTTTACAGAATCAGCATATTACCCCCAAAAATCTGGGTCCTCATTTTACCGACCTTGGAAGGATGGAAAGCTGAGTCAATCTTGTGCCATTCAGAATTGAACTCCTGGAGAGAGCAGTGACGTTAGTCCGCAGTACTGCATTCTAACCACTGCGCCACCATAGTTCTTATAGGTGAAATAATTATCCAAGGATAATTAAGATATTTACATAGCCACCTACTACAGATTTTAGAAACAGGTACAACTAGTAGATGAGTCTAACTGGACACAAGTGAGTCACAGCTGCTACTGGAATATAAGTCAAGGCCAAGTCTAGGAGCACTTCTAGTGTGTGACTTAGTTTGGTGATAGGTAAGACAAATCAAGCCAGTTCAATTGGCTGTCCTATTGGCTAGAAGAATCTGTTTTCTTTCAATTAACTTTCTACTTGTTCAGTTCCATTCAGATTACACTGCATGTCTCTTCTTTGTTGCAGCACTTGCCCTTTCAAAATGCATCCCTTCAAATACTTTATGGTTGATACTCAAACTATTGCTGAAAATCTCGTTGTTGGGATGGGCATGTAGTCCGTATAGAATTTTATATGTTTAAACACTTGAATATTTTGGATATGTATGATCTCTGCTTTTATTGTTTTATTGTTTTATACTTTTAACAAAGTAGCTATGAAAGCAGGTTTATCTTTAAAAGAATGCCTCCCATAAAATCTTAAAACTCAGAGAAGTTTATATCTGTTGCTGTGAAAAATCTACAAGCATATCAGAGCATGCTTACCAATTCACTTTGGTTTAGCCCAGATGCCACCAGAGACATTTTTTGCCTTCCAGTCCAAAGTAGACTCTTTCTATTCCTTTGCTTTGTGCTACAGCAGGTGGTATGTGCCAAAGGAGAGACTGGTTTTTCCAATACAGTGTGCATTTCTAGAAAAGAAAATTAAAAAAATCTTGTTTATATAATTAACGGCATCTTTTATATTTAACAATAATTATTTTAAAATTACTTTTTTTTAACAAAAATATATTTAACATAAAATCTTCCTTCTTAGAGGTGCCTGTATCTTTCAATTGTCTATTGGGCATGCAGCTAAATATATGACCTACATAATATTCAAATTATACTTCTAATTCTCAATCACATTTTAAAAATAGAAAATGTCAAGTGATACACATGGCAGGATGAATGATAAAATAGAAGATAAAACATGGGAAAAATTAAAGACCTGAGGCAATAATCCTTGTGCTTCTGTTTATCCTACTTCTGAACAGCCTTAATATATTTCCTCTCTCCAAAAAGTAATTAAAAAGAAGCAAAAGACTTTTTAAACTAGCCAAGAGAACAAGCTGTAATTTGTAATCAAGCTATCAATAAATATAATCTGTTGAAACTTTTATGAGATGACCCATAATATTTTATTATGATATGAAAGATCAAACAAGGGCTGCATTAATTTGTTTCAAGATACAAAGGAAACTAATTAATTGATTTCACTAATTTCATATTTCAGATCTGTTATTTACAGCAATTGAAGCAACTGGCTTTCATTGGATTTGGAGATCCTACAAAAACAAGCATCTTTAAGATTGTTCCAGCAAAATTAATGTATTTTTGCATTGTTTTTAATTAATGTATTTTTCTCACAACAAATAAGATTCCTTCTGGATATAATTCTTCAAACCCAGAAAAAAATATTTCAGATTCACTATATAGGAGGTAGTAATAAATGGACTTGTATATAAATAGCATACAAGAAAAGATCACAGCGTCCCCAAAACTGCAAACATTTTTGCAATTTATGATAAGTAATATATTTCTGTTCTTAAAGTATATATATAGAGAGAATTGTGAAATACTCAGCCTATTCAAGAACAAACAGCATTCCAGTACACACTCCTAATAAATTTTCTCCAACTTACCCATTACAGCTAAGAAATGCAAACATTTCCACTTACACTTTGCTTAACATCTTATAAAAATCAGAAATGTTAGTTTCCTTTTTCTCCAAATTAAACAATTATTACTATTTAAATAAATTAATTGCTGATTTATTTCCCCGGACTACAGTAAAATGTTTGGGCTTTCCTTTGATCTCCAGAGAATTAGAAACTGATTGGGACTTCCGGTCCTGCGCATTAAAAAAATGTTTTGATTAAGAGTTAAAAGACTAGAGCAGGGGTCGGCAACCTTAAAGACTCAAAGAGCCATTTGGACCCATTTCCCAGAGAAAATAAAAAACCGGGAGCCGCAAAATCCTGCTGCTTACCCCCCCTCCTGCACGGAGTGCCCCGCCGCCACTGCTTCCATCTCCCCAATGGAGTGCTCCACCACCGCTGCTGCTTCCCCTCCGCACAAAGCGCCCGCCGCCAGCCACTGCTTCCTCCCAACCCCCCCGACGGAGCGCTCCACCACCGCTGCTGCTTCCCCCCCTGCATGAAGCATCCTGCCACCACTGCTTCCCCCACCTTCCCGATGGAGCACTCCACCGCCACCGCTGCTTCCCCTCAGGAGAGAGCGCTTCGCCGCTGCTTCCCCCAACCCCCCCGACAGAGCGTTCCACCACCACTGCTGCTTCCCCTCTGCATGAAGCGCCCGCCACCAGCCACTGCTTCCTCCCAACCCCCCTGATGGAGCGCTCCACCACCGCTGCTGCTTCCCCCTCGCATGAAGCGTCCCACCACCACTGCTTCTCCCACCTTCCTGATGGAGCGCTCCACCACCACCGTTGCTTCCCCCAGGACGGAGCGCTTCACCACTGCTTCCCCCTGTGGCGAAGGTGGAGTTTGGGAGGCAGCAGCAGGGCATAGCCCAGCAGCAGCAGCAAAGCTTGTCCTCGACACTCAAGCGGCCACCAGTGGCTTGGGTGCCTCTGCTCCATTCGAGTTGAAGAAAGTGGAGGCGCAGCAGTGGGATTGCTCTCAATAAGTCAGGTGCACACGAGCGAGCAGGGCACCCGGCTCTTATTGTTTGAGAGCAATCCTGCTGCTGCACCTTTGCTTTCTTCATCTCAGACGGAGCAGACCTATCCAAGCCGCTGGCAGCCGATTGAGTGGGGAGGCTGACGAGGAGGAGAAGAGCGTGAGGGCGGCTGGCCAGGTGAGGAGTAGGCCGGGCAATGGTGGCTGGCCGGCTGGGGACGGGGGAATCATGGCCGCACGGGGGGGCTCTGCCAAGCCTCATGGCAGCGGCATTGGCAGCCCCCCCACCCAGCCTGTTTCCCCGGCTCTGTACAAGTTGTTTGGCAAAAATCCCCCACACCCGCGCCCCCGATCGGACGCACGTGGCACCTTCTTTCCAGCTCCACCGCGGTCCTCTGTCACTTCCTCTGCCGCCGTGTGCAGTCCCACAAACAAAATAAGTTTGTGGGCAGTCCCACAAACAAAAGAAGTGGGACTAAAAAAGTTCAATCAATCAATTCCAACTTCACAAGATTTTTTTTTCCGCGAGAAGTTGGAATTCATTGATTGAACTTTTTTAGTCCCACTTCTTTTGTTTGTGAGACTGCACATGGTGGCGGAGGACTGGGAGCCGCAGTAGAGGGATGAAAGAGCCACATGTTGCTGACCCCTGGACTAGAGGACTAGATTTATTAAATGGAATATTAAAAGATTAAATACATTTTTAATTATGGTAAAAAAGAACGAATTTCTTTTGGAAATCAATATGTATTAGCTTATAGAAAATAGGGATTTTAAGTAGTATACTATCTTTTTATTTTTATTTATTTTTTATTCTTATTCTTTTTTTAGTCTTATTTATTCCTTAAGAAAGGTAAAAGTATTGGGTTGGCTTACATAAGAAAAAATAGACTTAAATATTTAAATGTAAGTAACTTTGAGAAAATCTTAACCAGTAAGAATGTTTAGAACATTGTGGGAAAAACAAATGTAAACAAGAACTATAAACAGGATCTATGATGAGACAACCAGAATGACTAGATAGAAAAGGAATATTATATTGATGTGATTATTATCTGTAGAAATATTAGAAAACTTTTATACTCAATCATCATTCATTAAAACAATAAGAATTGTATTAACTTGGAGACTTCCGGTGGCGATGTCAAGGCGGTGCAGGGGAAAGAGGACAGCCTCCGTCCTCCAACTCTGATTTTTCCACATTTGGAGACCCTTCGGGGGCGCAGAGAGCCTGGAGGGCTACGCGCGAAAGGGGTGAAGCCTGGGGAGTAGCGAGGTGTGAGGCAAACACCCACTACGATGAAAGGAAACCCCCTAAATCCAGCGTAGAAATATCTGCTATCCACTGATGGCGAATCTGAGGCCGTGACAAACCACAGAGGATGCGGAAGCAAAGATATACTTAACAGACTGTATTATTGAGTGAGTTAAAATACTTTAAAAATATTCCGAAGAGTCTAAAAAGATTTACCTGTCAGTTAGTTTGGGTGTCGGAAGGAAGCTCAACTTGTGAGGGAAGCCTCAATGCGAGCGGCGACCCGGCGGGAAATAACCAGAAGATTAATAGGAGAGAGACAAAAAAAAAATATATATCTTGTGGCAGATGTTCTAGCACAGGATGAAGATGAAGGTTGAAGTTTGAGGAAAGAGAGGCTGAGAGACGTGAAACAGTGGTGACAGCGGAGTCTGCAAGACGAGAGGAGTGAAGGGAGTGATCGGCAAGCAGACAGCCGGAACTGCGGGAAAAAATGGCGATCTAGGGAGGACGAAGAAGGAGCGATACGCAGCAGTACATTACAGAAGATTTGAGAAAGTGGGGTTGGAGGAGAAAGAAGGAGATTGATCTGAACATGGAAAAGATCTGGAAAGTGAAGGAGACGGTGAGAGGACGTGATAAGGTGATACGGCAACGAAAGTGTTAGGAAGGTGGAGAAGATTTTGAAAGCAAAAGGGGACGGCGAGAGGACGTAATACGGTGACGAAAGTGACAGGAATGGACAGACGGCTGATGAGATAAGACTGGAGAAGAAATTTGGATACTTAAAGAGACTGTGTGCCAAGTAAGAAAGAGGAAAGAAAGTGAAGAGGGTTGGAGAAGGTGAAGAGAGGTCTGGGAGTATAGTGGAAGTAGAGGTAGATCGAGAAGAGGAGAGAAAGAAAAACGAAGAACTGAAAGTCTAGAGTAAAAGAGTAAAGTTAAACAGGTGGCTGGTTAAACAAAGAGATATTAAGAATAGAAAGTATTTGAGAAATAGGATATCACTATGACAACATTGAGGACAGGAAAGAAGACAATATCAAGTCCAGCACTGACATATTCCTCCCCACCAGGTCAAAGAACACTAGAAGGAATGCTAGGGACAGAAAAACAGAGTGTAATATTAAATATGCAAACTATGCAGACAACACTGCTAACCATTCAGGAAACAATGTTAAAAATGCAGGAGACAATGTCTAAGAATCATATAGAAATGAGAGGGGATATGAATAAATTAGATAACAGGATAGAAATGATTCAACAAACAATTGAGAAAAATGAACAAAGAATACAGACAGTAGAAGTAGGGTTGGATAAAATAGAAAAAAAAGTTGATACAGTAGACAAAAAATTGATGGTAACTAACAAAAAAATGGAAGAACCGATTATTCATCTAGAAATGGACCGGGCTGCGTTTTATTTAAGATTTCAAAACGTGGTGGAAGAGAAGGAAGAGGATTTGGGTGCTATTATGGTAGAGTTGATAGCCGAAGCTCTACAAAGAGATAAGCAAGAAATATTATTAGAGATAGATGAGATGTACCGAATCCATACGAACTATGCCAGACGGAATAGACTTCCACGAGAAGTTCATATAAGATTCACCAGAAAGAAAGTTAGAGATATAATATACAAGATTACAAGAGACAATCCAATGATCTATAAAGATAAAGAAATACAAACACTAAAACAAGTCCCAAAGCAAGTAAGAGAACAGAGAAGAGATTATAGGTTTCTTAGTGCATATCTAATTAAAAGAAGCATACCATTTAGATGGTTAATCCCAGAGGGGATGTTGATATCTTGGCAGGAGAGAAAGATTAAGATACATAGTTTAGACAGAGCACGAGAATTCTATGAACAGCTGGAAGGAGTGGAAGAAGAGAATAGTAGTAAAGAAGAACTAGAATCTAGAAGCCAGGAGGACCAACAGCAAGAGCCAAAAGAAATAGAACGAGAGATAGAAAGTAGGGAAGAAAAAGGACAAAGGAAAGAAAGAGGAGTAGTTTTAAGAACAAGACAAACACATAAGTAGATTACACAAGTAGAACAATGGAAGAGGAGATTAAATTAATATCAATTAATGTTAATGGATTAAATGCACCCGCTAAAAGGAAACAAATACTAACAAAATTAGTTAAACAAGGTACAGATATAGCTTGTCTACAAGAGGTACACATAAAAGAGCAACATAAGAAATATTTGGAATTCCCGAAATTAGGAGTACTATATACAGCACTAGCGGAACAAAAACAGAGGGGAATAGCTGTCTATATTAGGAAAGAAATTAAAGCCAAATTGAAATATCAAGATACAGATGGAAGAGTGCTAATGTTAGAATTAAAAATTGAACAGAAAACATGGCTGTTGGTGACGATTTATGCTCCAAATGAGAACCAAAAAGAATTTTATAACAAATTACACAAAAAACTTATAGAAATTGGACAGGAAAATATTTGTATTGTGGGAGATTATAATGCGGTAGTGAATGTAAAAAAGGATTATATTAGCAACACAAAAAACAAGAAGAAATAGAAAATATTACCAAATACATTCTTTGAGATGGCACATGAACTCAATCTATCTGATCAATGGAGAAAGCGGAATAAAAAAAAAAGGAATACACTTTTTTCCCGAATCCGCATGAATCTTGGTCTCGGTTAGATATCGCATGGATGAACGGAGAGGTAGGACAAGATATAGAAATAATAGAAATAATGCCAAATATATGGGCCGACCATAATCCCCTGAAAATAGTCTGGAAAGGGTAGAAAAAAGTAAGAAGGTGGACATTGAACTCCCACACTTTAAAGGAAAAAGAATTTATAGTAAGGATTAGAAAAGAAATGGAATTATTCTCTAAAGAAAACACAAAACAAGAAACATCACTACAAATTATATGGGATATGGCTAAAGCGTATTTGAGAGGTAAAGCGATAGCTTATACAGCAAAAAAGAATAAAGTGAGAAGGCAAACGCAAAACACCCTTCAGGATGAGATTAAAAAATTAGAATCTAAATTACAAAGGGAGCCGCAGGATGAAATGATTAAAGTGGAAATGGTTTTGGCCAAACATAAACTAAATATGATAGAGGAAATAGCAAGAGAATTGAAAATAGCAAGACAAAATTTTTTTGAACACGCAAATAAGCCTGGGAGGTGGCTCGCCTATAAATTAAAAAAAAAGAAGGAAAAAAGATTTATTCAGGAACTACAAGATGAAAATGGAGAGTTGCAATATAGAATGGATAAAAAGAAAAAAATAATTCAAAATTATTTCGAGTTACTATATAAGAAAGAGGAAATAGATGTGGAAAAAATAAAACAATATCTAAAAGTTAACGGCTTGCCGGAATTAAAAGGAGGACAGAGAGAAATATTGAATAAGGAAATAACAGCTTTGGAATTAAGAACCGCAGTGCAAAAACAAAAAAATAATAAAGCTCCGGGGCCAGATGGACTTCCAGGGGAGGTGTATAAGACTCTCTATGAAGATTTCGAAATGATATTATTAGAAGTGTACAATGATGTGTTGGAGAAAGCCAAATTACCAGACTCCTGGATAGAGGCTGATATATCTCTTATCCTAAAAGAAGGTACGGATCCTAAACAGATAAAAAATTATAGGCCAATCTCGTTGTTGAATACGGACTACAAAATTTTCACTACTATAATTGCGGAAAGATTGAAATTAATATTAAATGATATAATACATTCAGATCAAAATGGTTTTTTACCCACAAGACAAATTAGGAATAACACGAGAATGGTATTAAATGTCTTAGAATATTATGAAGCACACCCTGAAAAACAGGTGGCATTGATATTTTTGGATGTCCAGAAAGCATTTGACAATCTCAATTGGCAATTTATGTTCCAACAGATTGAGGATATGAGATTTGGAGGGAAGTTTGAGAAAATGATAAAGACAATATATAGGATACAAAAGGCTAAGGTGATAATTAATGGGGATAATACAGAGAAATTTGAAATAAACAAAGGAGTAAGACAGGGATGTCCAATGTCACCTCTACTTTTTATTTTGACATTAGAAGTGCTATTAACCCAAATTAGAATTAATAAAGAGATAAAAGGATTACAAGTTAAGACAGAAGAATATAAGACACAGGCATTTGCGGACGACTTGGTGTTTTTTATAGAGGAACCATTAGAGAGGAAATATTCTAATGAACGAAGTAGAAAATTATGGAACAGTGGCAGGACTAAAAATTAATAGAGAGAAGACAAAAATGTTAGTAAAAAATTTAACTGAAAAACAAAAAAGGAAATTAGAAGAAGATTTGAGACTGCAAATTGTAAAAAATATTAAATACTTAGGAATTTGGCTTACTATAAGATGTTCCTCAATAAAAGAGGATAATTACAAAAAACTGACATTACAAATGAAAAAAGATTTAGAGGTATGGGGAAAATTACAATTATCACTATTAGGAAGGATCTCTGTGATCAAAATGAATATATTACCAAAATTATTATATTTGTTTCAGATAGTCCCAATAAAATTAGAGAATTTTTTTTTGACGAATTAGACAAAATGATAAATAAATTTATTTGGTTGGGTAAAAAAGCACGAATAAATGTTAAATCATTACAAGATAGTAGAAGTAGAGGTGGCCTTGGACTCCCAAAATGGGAAACTTATTACCAAGCAGCTGGGTTACTTTGGATTAGGGATTGGATAAACTTAGAAAATAAAAGGGTTTTGTTGATTGAAGGACATGATTTGCAGGCCGGTTGGCATGCTTTCCTATGGGGAAAATATAAGAAGACACATACATATTTTTACCGGCACCAGATAAGAGATGCCCTGATTTCGACGTGGGAAAAAGTTAAAAAGAAACACTATATTAAAATACCAAATTGGGTCTCACCAATGGAGGCAATGGTTCACCCAAATACACTAGACAAAAAAAAGATGATTAGATATAAAGAATTAGTAGATAACCAAGGAAATCTCAAATCAAGGGAAGAATTAAAAGAACAGGGTATAATCATAGATTGGTGGCCATACCTACAAATACAGTCAAAATATCGCAAAGATATGGAAGAATATGGAATAAATCGGATACCATAGCAATTAGATAAAATTTTGATAGGTTTTACAAGATACAAGATATTAGAATGCGCTGAGATGTACAATGTTTTTTAAATGTAAACCCAGACAACACACTGTTTACCGAATATTAAGGTGATTATGTTAAAAAAATAATAAAACATTTTTTTTAAAAAAAGAAACTGCCTCATGACAAATTTGATAAGTCCATTACATTACATACTTAATTGGGTAAATGGGAGGATTAATAGATAGTGGAGACATCAATGATCCTGATCTCAAAATATTATATTTAATACAAAGCAAAACCAGTCTTGCACAAGCTTAAATTAATTTAATCTAGACAGCCATGCCATGGAATTGCTGTCTGAGAGTGACTGAGAATAAGGATTACTAACTCTAATTTTACTCGAGATTGAGATTAAATTCAAATTTGTATCATTTCCCAAGGCAAAATATAGTACCTCTAAATACTTCACAGCTATGGCTATTCTGTTTTTCACCAGAACATTCTCATCCTAGAGATTTACAAGGATTCCAGCACAATGTGGCAATCTATTGAACAGAATCTTTTGAAAGAATTCTGCTGTCCTAATAATTCTGATCCACCTTGTCTATTTAGAATGGTTCTTTTCTAGCCCCTGGAAGCAACTTTATTGTTCCCTTTGATATTTTAAATCTGGTTCTCATTGCAGCACCCTAGAGTGCCTTGAAACTGGCAGAGATTTGTGCTCTGTTCACCTGAACCATCCTTCTTTAGAAGGTTCTTAATTATGTCTATTACCTACAGTTCTTCTACTTCAATAAAATGTCAAAAGATATAATCCTCCGAGATCTCACTATTGTATATTTTGTTGTGCCATGAAACATAATTGGCTTTTCTGATGATATAATTAAACTAATCTTCTTTATGTAGAAGCACAGTTCAAGAGAACTGCAAAGAAAAATCCTGGAACAAGTTCATTTCTTGGAGTAGCTTCCCTAAGACCAAACTAGTTTATTTCCCTCAACTAGCTAATACACTATCACAACAATGCAATAGAAATCCATTTTAAAACTACTGCCATGGCAACAGAACTCAGAGTTAATATTCATAAACTCCATTAGTAACAAAACAAAATTAACTATAATTCATCAGTGGCAATCTATACCATGGTACTATACCACACAGAAGGCATGTGTTTAGAAGGAAATAGAGAGTACCTACAATGGATTGTTCCTCTCAGCTTTGAGTCAATTCCTAGTGGATGCTTGATTCCTATACAGTGTATACTAAACCCAGCAAATAATTGGCGATTTAATATTTCTCTGATAAAAATCAGAGGATTTATGTATCAAATGCATTCATTCAATAATGTATGCATTTTATACATAAATTCATAACAGAATATTCCATTTAAAAATGAATATTTTGTTAATGTTTTATAATTAGGAAGAAATTTCTAAATTCTCAGGTTTTGGTTTTTTTTAAAAGAAAGGCAGTTTCAGAGCACTGCCAACTCACCCTTTCTTGTTTCTGTCTTCTCTCTTTTGAAATCAGTTTCCTCTCCTTCCAGTGACCATCCTTCAGGGCCAACATTCTGGCTTCCCTGTTTGAGGACAGCTTCAATGATAGCCATTTTCTGCTGCAGTTTCTTTAAGTTGTTTTGCATAGCATCCCTTTGCTACAAACAGAAAAGAACAAAACACAGGCTTGCCTCAGATATCTTTTCATCAATGAACAGAGAATAAAACATTCAGAAGTGAGACACACAGAGAATTTCACATGGAGAAGTGAGAAAGAGAGCTTATTAATTATGGTGCTTTCCCTGGGAGGTCTGCATGACACTTATATAGTATTTTATTGGACTGTTGGTTTGATCTCTGAGCTTTGCGATTTGGCTGCAAACGTTTCGTCTCCATTCAGGGGGACATCTTCAGTACACTTTGAATTATGCTTGTCTGTCAGAGCACTGGCCTATAAATACCTTTTTATGTGATGTAAATTGGTGTGGGTGTTATTTGTCCAGATGTTTCTGAGTTATGGTCTGGTTTCGAGCTGTTTGATTGGCTGGTTGTTGTTGCCGGGCCATAATCTTTGGTGTTTAAGTATCATCTGTGTGATGCAAATGGTGTTTGTTTGTTTGTTTGCCTTTGAAACATGGTCTGGTTTTGGGTTCTTTGGCTGGCTGGCTGTTGTTGTTGAGACGTGGTATTTTATTACATCTCATTATGGAGTGCAGTGGCTCATGAGGCTAGAATGCTGGGCTGATGATCAGCAGGCTTGCCTTCAAGACCCATTGCTGCCGCAGGATGAGGTGAACTCCCATCACATGCTCCAGCTCCTGTCAATCCAGCAGTTCGAAAGTGGGCGACTGCAAGTAGATAAATGGGTATCACTTCAGTGGGCAACTTCACAGGAACATGAAAGGAATCCCCAATTGAGTGTCTCCCAGGCAACGGTGATGTCACCAGCAAATCCTTTCACCACGGAAGCACTTCCGACACAGAAGTATTAGTATATCTCATTATTCATCTAATAACTTGAGATTTTGAGTTAATGGCAGCATACAAGTGGCATAAATAAACAAAAAGATAACACCTGTCACTCAATTCAAAAACAAGAGCAATTGTTTAATTTATATTTTCACCTTACAAAACAGAGGAAAAAAGGAAGCTGATAAACCTCCAACTCTAGTCATAATTCTGGCTGACAATACTGCACAAACAAAACCAGTATCAAGAAGGGAAATGAGTTGCTTAACTTTTTATGCTTTTATTTGTAAATCATTCAGAGTCACTTTGAGAGTGAGATGGGCGCTATCTAAATTTGATAAAAAAAAAAATTCAGGACTCTTAATTCTGATCTAAAACTCAAAGATCAGGAGCTCTTCCAATCTGCCCTAAATTGCGAAATAACCATACCCACATGTACTGCGGGGCAATTACTTAAAATAAGATCCTTTTTCGTTTGGACAATATATTTCATTGTAATTAAAAAAAAACCAGAAAACAATGAACAAAACCAATTTTTAAAATGGCAATATATATACTTCCATCAAACAGGCAATCTAATTAAGTTCTATTACCAAACCAAAAAAAGAGAGAAATAAAACCCTAAGAATTAACATGTTGAATTGCTATAAATTACAAATGCTATAAATTATAAATATATAAAAGCAATTTATCAAATCACACATAAAAACATTTAAATTGACTTGCTGTGTAATATGTTGGGCATAAGGAAACCATTGTTACTTGAATTTGGTGGAACCTCCGCTATGAATATCATAATGTCAATGTTTGCATTGTTGCCTATTCTCCAATTTTAGTCTCTCAATCTCATATTATCAGAAAAGTTTATCTTTTCCAATGTTGTAGCAGACTGAGTCTTGTCTCTATGAATATGTATCTTAATAAATTGTGACATTTATGTTTTCTGGGATTATAATTAATAAAAGTATTTGTGGTTTTAATTCAAAATTTATTTCCAGAATTTTCTGAATATTTATTCCTTTCCAGTACTTTTGTGTCTTTTTGCAAAGCCATCATTTATGATAAAGCGTTTCTTCTTTGGGATGGCATTGTTAACATTTATTGTTATATGATTTTTTTCCTCCTTGGCAATAATTGACAATTGTATGCCCGTAGAACATTTTGTCATGGAAGCTTTAATTATCTTCCCCTTTCACAATTTTATTTCTTTCCATTAATTGATGTAATTGTTTTGAAATATATCTTTATGTCCTGTAAATTCTTTAGGCCCAATATTTTTTTTTCAAATTCATTGTCAATTTTGTGACTCAAATATAATTTTTTCATGTTCTGATATGATTTTGTATATAATAATTTATTATTCTTCTCTATATCTTTTATCGTCTTTTCTCTTTTCTAATTTGTTATTTGAAAATTTTCCCCCCTGAAGATATTAGAATTCCGGTGTGATCTGTGTGTACCATTGAGCAAATCTATACTTCTTTGATAGATGGTGTGAGAGCCTTCAAAATCTAGCACATATGAATTCTCGAGTACATTTAATGTCTTGCTAGAAAAAAACACCCTGTAATTTCTTGCTTTGGGATAGTTTTAAAATCTCTAAGTATTGTTCAAAGCCAGATTTCCACACACTGAAATACTTTTCAAAAGGTGCTGTCTCCTTTTTCCCCTTGGGATGATTTGTCTAAGTTTTAATCTAGCACTCTATTTCCTAAAATAATCATTTCCTCCCCTGTAATTCCTATGAATAACTGGAAGAACCTTTCCTAGAATTCTTCCTTATTTGTGCTTGGAGCATAAGGACATGCCAGCATTGGGATATTATCTCTTAATTTCAGGATTAAAATTCTTCCTTCTTTATCTTTTAATGCTTCTAGTATTCCTAGTATTTAAAATAAAATACTATTCAATGTTTGTCTTTCCTATTGCTGAATATGTCTACTGTAATTAATTTTTTTCAGTAAATTGGCATGGTTTTAATAATAATAGAATAGAGCTGGAAGGGACCTTGAAGGTCTTCTAGTCCAGTCCCCGGCTCAAGCAGGAGAACCTATACCGTCTCAGACAAGTGACTGGCTAGCCTCTTCTTTTTTTTTAATAACAAGTTTTATTAGAATTTTTTTGTTTTACAACCAAGTGCTTAAAACTCATCGTGGAGATAGGGCACTCCATAGAACAAAGCAAAAGATACAATCATACATGTACAATTTAAATTACTTCTTTAAAGATTCCCTCTCTATTTTATCAATCGAAAAAAGAAAAAAAGAAAAAAGGGGGAAAAAAACACAAAAACAAAAACTGTCAATCATATTTTCACCTGTTTTCAGGCTTAACTAACTTTCAATTAACCTATTCCAATTTGATCTTACATAAACATATGGTATATAATTCGGGTATTCATACAATATAAATTGTTTCTAACATATACCTATTATTCCAATTTCAATTTATACTTCTCAATTAAGTTCTATCTCTTATTCTATTCTATTTCACATACATATTTTATAAATGAACATAACTTTAAATATTTTAAAACCATTACATTTTAGCCTAAAATAAAACAATAATTATTTCTATCATAGACATATAATATAGCTATTATATTTTAATGTTTCTCAACTATATTCTATTTCATATACTCTATCGAATATTTTTATAAATCAATCCAAATCTCTAAAAATTCCTCAATTGTTTCAATTTAGTCCACTTGATACATTGGTAGTTAACATTCAATTCTTGTGAGTAAAAATATCAGTAATATTTCACCAATCTCAATCTAACTCCTTTAGTTTTAGATTTTCCAATTTTCCCTATTGCCATTCCAAACCATAATCAAATCAATAGTTTATATCAAATGTTGACTCAGACCAAAATGACCTTAAAAATCTCAAAAATATTAGCTCAATCGAAGTCTCTAAAAGCCCTTTTTACCCATCAGATAAAATTTTAACTCTCATTTTTAAACCTAATTCTAGCTTTCTTTTTGTGCCAGGTAGGTTTCCACAGTAGGGCCTCTAGCTCCTCCCATCTTAGTGTTTGGCTATAGGCATTTTTCTACCATTGAGTCCAATCGTAGTCTTCTTCTCTTTTTTCCAGTGTTGTCTGCACTATCATATTGTCAGCATTTTTAGTGCCTCGTATTTGGAAGTCCATTCCTGTTGCTTTTAAAATTGTAGATGTTTTAGTTGAATTCTGCCTTTGATCATCAGAAATCTCCATCATTTGCATATGGGGTGTATCATCTTTCTCATCAATAAATTGTGAATATATTTCCTCCATCTCGTTAAGTTGTAAATCTGATTGTGTGCCATAGTCAGTCAAAATTTGAGTTTCAGTTTTTAATTCTGAAACCTCCTCTTTCCTGAGCGTTCTAATATGTTCTTTAAATTCCATTTTCATTTCCAAAAATTTTTCTAGTATAAGTCCATAATTAAGCTGTGAGTAGGATTCCATCCTTTTTTTTTTTTTAGTGGAAGTTCAGCTTAAAAGATAGATTGCAGCATTATAAAATATAAAGTCCAAACCGAAATATATTTCAAACAGAAATAGGGAAAAGCAAATAGTCAAGTCCAGCACAAGAATAAGAACAGCAAAAGTCCCAGTCAGTATTGTAAATATCTAATTTATAGTCCAAAATAGTAATAAAAAAGGATGTCTTAGCAGTCAATTATTATATTGTAATCCTAAAATGAGAGAAAATCCATTTTTGGGAAATATATTTGATATTGTAAAGTCAAATGAAGTACAAGTAGAAAACTGAGCAAGTTCCAAAGGAGATATACCAGTCTGGGCATCACGCCAAGATCAGGGAGTGAGAGTTCAGCTGGAGATACTTACTTTGTAACAGTCAAAGTTTCTGGGCTTCACGCCAAGTTCAAGGCTACATTGTAACCAAAACAATCCACATGAGTCCGCCCAGAGAACCGAAAGTCTTTTTTTTTTTTAAAGTAGGCAATACTGTTCAGGAGGGGGGGGGGGAGGAAAAAAAAAAGCACTCCACCCCCCTCCCTAAGGATTTTCACTTAAACTAAAAATAAGCAAGCCAAGAGAGAGAGTCACAGTAAGGATTTTTCAGGATACCCGAGTTCCAACAGCTCACATAAACAATAAAAAATTAATTATTTTTCCAAAGCCCGTTTTTCCCGGTGTCCAAACGCTGCTTTCTCAAAGTAGGGAAATAGTTTCTAAAAGCTGTTAACAGGGAAGTAGATAGATCAACAAGAGGGAAGGAAAGGTCTCACCCGGATCTTCCATGGTGGTTCTTTTTGCTTAGATGTTGCTGTGACTTTCGGCTGGAGCAGCTAAGTGATCGGCCATGTTACTGGCCGATCTTTTCCCCGTCGGCCCAAAGGTGATTTCTCAGATCGCAGAGGGAGCTGCCGCTCCCTCCGCGATCGACGAGTGTCCTCCTCCACGGTGGTCGCCCCTCCAGGGCGACTTTTGACCCTATCCAGGGTCTACCGGCGGGGGGAAACCGGACGGCAAAGAGAGCAAGTTCTTTGCACGTATGCTGGCGCTGCAACCGAAACCGGAAGTCACTGTCTAGCCTCTTCTTAAAAACCTCCAGTGATGGAGCACCCATGATTTCTGGGGGCAAGCTATTCCACTGGTTAATTGTCCTCACTGTCAGGAAATTTCTCCTTAATTCCAGGTTGCTTCTCTCTTTGGTCAGTTTCCAACCATTGTTTCTTGTCCTGCCCTCTGGTGCTTTGGAGAACAGATTGACCCCCCTCTTCTTTGTGGCAGCCCCTCAAATACTGGAGTACTGCTATCATGTCACCCCTATTTCTTCTTTTCTTTAGACCAGCCAAACCCAAATCCTGCAGCCGTTCTTCATGTTTTAGTCTCCAAGCCTTTGATCATCTTAGTTTCTCTTCTCTGAATTTTTTCCAAACTCTCGACATCTTTTTTGTGATATGGTGTCCAAAATTGGTTGCAGTATTCCAGGTGTGGTCTTACTAGGGTTTTATAAAGCGATACTAATACCTCAAGTAATCTTGATTCTATGCTAATACAACCCAGGATTGTATTAGCTTTTTAGGTTGCTGCTGCACACTGCTGGCTCATGGTCAAGTGATCATCCACTAGGACTCCAAGGTCTCTCTCACAGTTACTGTTTTTAAGCCAGGTCTTGCCCAGTCTGTACTTGTATCTTTGATTTTTCCTGCCTAAATGGAAAACTTTGCTTTTCTCCACATTGAAACTCATTTTGTTGGACAGGGCCCATTGTTCAAGTCTGTCAAGATCTTTTTGGATCCTGAGTTTGTCTTCTGGGGTGTTGGCTACTCCTGCCAGTTTGGTGTCATCTGCAAATTTGATGAGTTCTCTTTCAATTTTCTCTAAGTCATTTATGAAGATATTGAAGAGTACTGGGCCTAAGGCGGAACCTTGTGGTACCTCACTGCTTACTTCTCTCCATGTGGATGTAGTGCTGTTGAGGACTACTTGTTGAGTACGGTTTGCCAGCCAGCTACAGATCCATCTGATGGTGATGTTGTCTATTCCATCTTTTTCTAGCTTATCAAAGAGTAGGTTGTGGTCTACCTTATCAAATGCCTTACTGAAGTCTAAGTATACTATGTCCACAGTATTTCGCTGGTCTATTAGTTTAGTCACTTTATCGAAGAATGAAATAATATTGTTTTGGCATGATCTGTTTTTGACAAACCTGTGCTGACTACTGGTTATAACTTTGTTTGCTTCTAGTTGTTTGCAGATCTGTTTTTTGATTATCTTTTCCAGGATCTTCCCAGGTATTGATGTTAGACTGATTGGTCTGTAGTTTCCTGGATCTGTTTTTTTCCTTTCTTGAAGATGGGAACATCAGCCCTTTTCCAATCCTTAGGTATTTCCCCGGTGTTCCAGGAGTTTTGAAAGATATAGTGCAATGGTTCTGAGATAACATCTGCCAGCTCCTTCAGAATTATGGGGTGTAATCTGTCAGATCCTGGTGATTTATATTCATCAAGGTTGGATAGGTGTTCTCTAACCATTTTCTTGCTTATTTTAATTTTTGTTTCTAGTTTGTCTTTTGCAGTGATTTTTTTTGGTATGTTGGGCTAAGGTTTCTTTTTGTGTGAAAAGTATGAGTTAAGCAGTTCTGCTTTCTCCCTGTTGCCTGTTATTTCCTTGGCATCTTTTCTCTTTAGTGGGCCTAGTTTCCTTAACTTTTTTCTTTGTGTTAATATCTTGGAAGAAACGTATTTTTATTATTCTTGATTTCTGTTGCAAGTCTTTGTTCGTTCTGAGCCTTTGCTTTCCTGACTTCATCTTTGCTGTCTGCTGATAATCGGCCTTAGTTATGTGCCCCTCTTTCCATTTTTTGTATTTGTCCTTTTTGTCTTTCAGTTTGTCAGAGATCTTTGTACAGCCATGCTGGTTTCTTCTTAAATTTCTTGTGGTTTTTTTTTCAGTGGTATTGTGCTGGACTGGGCTTTTATGATCGCATTTTTTAGGGTTTCCCATGCTTCTTGGGAATATATATATATATATATATTCTTAATTATGCTAAAAACACGAATCCCGGGTAATCCCAAATGAGCGGTAGCAACTGGAGGAGAACAACTCTGGAAACGACCAACACACGGAAGAAAATGGCCTCTTTAAGAACAATGCGCTTGGTGCTAATGAGTGGACCAATGACCAGATCGAGGGTCAGGGCACAGAGGCAGCCAGTCACATAAAAACAGACTCCCAGATCCCGTATTTTATACTCTGACGATGTCGGCAGTGTGGCCGACGAAAGCTCAGTACTTTTATAGAATAAACAGTTTTGTTTATGATTTTATCCTGGTGATCGTTTTTATTTTTCACGATATATATATATATATTTTTGCTCCAATCTAGGAGCATATTTTGCAGGCAGACGTCACATACTGTGAATACTATAAATTCCAAATTTTGTGGCTGACAAAGAATTAGTGGGAGACTAGTATAGCTATTTCAAGCTCTTTATAGCTCTCTCTCTATATATATATATACACACACACACACATATATATATACACATACATACATATACATACACACACACACACACATATATATAATTGATTTTTTTAAAAACTAACAATTTTAGTGCTTAATAAACAGCATGTTGTCTGGGTTCACATTTCACAACTATCAATAATAATCAATTTCTATCATATCGTATTCTACATAATAGCTTTCCTTGATTTTTTCTTCTTCCCATATTGTTCTCTTTTGCAAACATTAGGTTAATACAGTTCTTAATATTTTAGTAACAAAGAGGTTAAATATAAACATTTTTCTAACATTTATCCAATTGGTAATAGCATGAATATAGAACTTCTTTTCTAATTAGTCTTCTTGGTTGCGTTATATGTCCTATTTTCAATATTCTCGTTTAAACTTTTTCCCCACAAAATTGAAATCATTTTTATCTGTTAAGATTTTCTCAAAATTGATTTACGGTTAAATATCTAAGCTGTTTCCCTTACAATAATCCTCCCAACAATTACATTTCTCATATCATAAAAAAAATACAATACTACTCAGAATAAGAAAAAGAAAAACATTATCTCTCTCAAACTAAAATTCATTTTTATCCCCCATTTTTTCATTTTTAACTCTATTCCATTTGATATTTACTAATTAAGTAATCCATGTTATATTTTAACCATATTCAAACAGATACTTAATCTTTAAAAATTGCTTCTGATAGGTCCAATCTTCTGATCCCTTGGATCTGATTTTAGTCTTTTTCTTTCGCCAAACGGCTTTTCTCATCCATCTATTCCACTTAGTTAAAAAGTCTTGCCATTTTCTTGTGGATGTTGTTAAGAATGGTAGAGGCAGATCAGGTAAGATGTTGATTTCTTTTATCTTTTTTTGTTTCTCAAGTCGTAGGTTTTTTAGTATCTCTGTGATCCATTTTGTCAGGCTTTTCATCTTATCTTCGGCTTTGTTTTTTTGTGATTCTGGAGTGTGGACTATCTCTTCCACTTCTGGTGCTCCAGTCACCTCTTGTATGTTTTCCTCCATCTGTGTTAAATCACAATCCCTTCCATTGGTAGATTCTTTCATTTTCTGAAAATTCTTATGTTGTGAGGTTAACGTAGAGATATGTCCATTTATGTCATCAAAGTTGTTTTAAATTTCATTATGGTATAGAGCCATTGTTGTTTGGATTAGTTGCAACATAGCAAGCATTTCCTCCTGGAAAGTATTTGGTTTTTCTTGACAAATTCTTTTTGCAAGTTCCTGAGATTCCATGATAGCTAAAATTCAATTTTTTTTCTTTCTCTGAAAACAACTTTAAAGGCACAGTCAATTGGTGTTTATCATTTAGGAAGGTCAGTTATGGGTTTGTTTGTTTTTTTGCAATTATAGTCTTGCTTATTGTGGCTGACCCAGAATGTTTTGTAACTCTTTTTAAAGATCAAAGAAGTAGGTTATCTCATTCTGGGCATCCTGCCAATATTTATAACAAAGCAGCTAAAATTATATATTCTTCCACCACTAGATGTCAGCAACAGTATGTTTCTCTCTCCCTTAATAATTTAATTGGTTGCTTCCTTCTGTGGGAGGGTGGGGCTAAGCTCCCCCTCCTTTTCACTTTCGGAAGCTTTTTTGCTCCTTGGGGTATCTTTTCCAGAAGTTCAGGATATAAAGTAGGAGAGAGAAGTTCAAATTTCTCACCAAGTTTCAGCACGCTGTTCACCGATGTTCTGGAGAGTACAGCAGCAAAGCTTGTCCTTGACACTCAAGCGGCCACCAGTGGCTTGGGTGTCTCTGCTCCATCCGAGTTGAAGAAAGCGGAGGCACAGCAGCGGGATTGCTCTCAAACAATAAGAGCCGGGTGCGCTGCTCGCTCATATGCGCCCGCCTTATTGAGAGCAATCCTGCTGCTGCACCTCCGCTTTCTTCAACTCGGATGGAGCCGAGGAGCCGCTGAGGGATTTTTGAGTGGGAAGGACAAGCTTTGCTGCTGGGCCATGCCTGGGCTATGCACTGCCGCTGCCTCCCAAACTCCACCTTTGCTGCTGGGGAAAGCCGCAGCAGCAGGGTGCTCTGCATGGGTGAGGTAGGAGGAAAAAGCGGCGGCAGAGCGTGCTCCGCGTGGGGGAGATAGGAGATAAAAGCAGTGGCAGCAGGGCGCTCTGCGTGGGAGACATAGGAAAGAAAAGCGGTGGCATCAGGAAGGGCATCCAGCCAGTAAACTCTCAGCTCCATTTAATCACCCGACTCCACCCCAAATTAAGGGATTATAGGATTAAAGGAAGTTTTTCCTTAATGAAATGAGAAAAGAGGGCAGTTAGTAAGTTTTCTATAGAAGTCACTTTCATTATTCATATCTTGTGTTTTTTGTCTATGTTTTTACTTTTTGTATTTTTAATATTTAACCGTTTTCTTAGTCACCTAAGTATATCTCTAGCCATTAAGCTTTAAAAATGGTATAATTTTGATTAATGCTTGAGTTAAGTTGGATGCTAAAATCACATATAACCTTGTTTAGCGTAAACATTTATTTCAAAATATTTTAAACAATATCTTTATCTTTTTATTACATTAACATTTCATTTCAAACATTCTTAGATAGTAATTGTTATTCTAATACTTTTTTGACATGGGATGATAATTTTTCTAATTAAATCACTTTTTGAATTTAAATTTTACCAATTTTCAAGTTGTATGATTATAAAGCACAAAGTTTAGCAGTTTGGCTTCAGCTAGTTATCCCTGTAATATATAGTCATCAGGTTCAGAGTCATTAGGGTCAGTTTTTCCTCTGCGCCTTTTGTCAGATCATTGACATAAGCAAAGCTTCTAGTACAGGGGTCGGCAACCTTAAACAAAGAGCCATTTGGACCCCTTTCCCACAGAAAACACTGGGAGCCACAAAACCCTGCTGCTCCCCCCCCCAGCACTCCACCGCTGCTGCTGCTTACCTCCCCCTCCCGTGTGGAGCACCCTGCCGCTGCTACTTTCTTCCTCTACTCCCCCGCGTGGAGCGCGCCCTGCCACTGCTTTTCCCTACCTCCCCTGCACAGAGCGCCCTGCTGCCGCCGTTTCTCTCTCCTACCTCCACCACGCGGAGCGCCCTGCTGCCGCCGCTTTTCTCTTCTACCTCCCCCTCGCGGAGCATGCCCTGCCACCACTTTTCCTTCCTACCTCCCACACGCAGTGCGCCCTGCTGCCACTGCTTTTATCTCCTATCTCCCCCACGCGGAGCACGCTCTGCCGCCGCTTTTTCCTCCTACCTCACCCATGCAGAGCACCCTGCTGCTGCGGCTTTCCCCAGCAGCAAAGGTGGAGTTTGGGAGGCAGCGGCAGCGCATAGCCCAGGCATGGCCCAGCAGCAAAGTTTGTCCTTCCCACTCAATAATCCCTCAGCGGCTCCTCGGCTCCATCCGAGTTGAAGAAAGCAGAGGCACAGCGGCGGGATTGCTCTCAAACAATAAGAGCCGGGTGTGCTGCTCGCTCATATGCGCCCGCCTTATTGAGAGCAATCCTGCTGCTGCGCCTCCGCTTTCTTCAACTTGGATGGAGCAAAGTGGGGAGGAGAACGAGGAGGAGAAGAGCGGTGAGGCTTTCTGCTAGCCAGCCGGCCAGGTGAGGGGTAGGTCGGGCAATGGTGGCTGGCTGGCTGGGGGGATCATGGCCACTGGGGGGGATCTGCCAAGCCTCATGGCAGCGGCATTGGCAGCTCCCCCCACCCAGCCCATTTCCCCGGCTCCGTACAAGATGCTTGGCAGAATCACCACACCGTGCCCCCGATCGGACCCACGCGGCATCTTCTTTCCAACTCCGACGCGGTCCTCTGTCACTTCCTCCGCCACCGTGTGCAGTCTTACAAACAAAAGAAGTTTGTGGGCAGTCCCACAAACTTCTTTTGTTTGTTGGACTGCCCACAAACTTCTTTTGTTTGTGGGGCTAAAAGAAAAGTTCAATCAATCAATTCCAACTTCTCGAGATCTTTTTTTTCCCGTGAGAAGTTGGAATTGATTGATTGAACTTTTTTTTTAAGGTGGCGGAGGACTGGGAGCCGCAGCGGAGGGATGAAAGAGCCGCATGCGGCTGCGGAGCTGCGGGTTGCTGACCCCTGCCATAGGTGCTCAAACACTTTTCACCCTGACGGAAACCTGATGGTGACTGGAAGCTTCATCTGCGTGCAAATGGGGCACTTGGAAACAGATTTGCTCCGTTTCCAAGCGCCACATTTGCATGGAGACAAAACTCCCAGTCTCCATTCTGACAAAAAGTGTTTGAGCACCTATGGGGCACTTGGAAATAGAGTGATTCACTCCCTTCCAAGCGTCCAATAGGTGCTCAAACACTTTTCACCCAGATGGAGACCTGATGGAGATTGGAAACTTCATCTGCAAAAGAGGATGGGTGCCTGAACCTGAAACAGCGGCAGAGAGGAGGCAGATATTTGCAAAGTAAGTGAGTCCAGCGCGGCAGGGAGGGAGAAGCATGAGGTATTTTAGTGGGTCAGGGAGGCCTTGGGGGCCTGTTCCATCATTAGCCCCCCCCATGGCCTTCCCCACCTGAGATACCTCATGTGCACTTAACGAACCGCGTGTTCAATTAATGAATGTGTGGGCGAAAGCAGGGAGTGATTACGTTCAAGGTATGAGATTCACTCCTATGAATCCTCGAGTTACGAATAGAATGGGCAGGCTCCATTACATTCGTAAGTTGAGGACTACCTGTATTTCATCTATTATTTAGCATTAAGAGAAATATTAAAGATGACAATGAAAAATAATATTTTGCTAGCATTTTATTTCTTCCTTTTGCTAAAGACTAAACTGTGTAGTAAGCCCCTTGTCACTCCAAAATTCAAGCTGCAACATGATTTTCTATGGCCAGTGTTGGGTATGACTGTGACTGATAGAAGAGGAATAATGGGAGATAATGGAGCCTCTTATCATAGGTGATTTAAGCACTTTGATTATGACTGGGGAAAATGATGGGCTCCTCTGCAACAGGAACAATTTGAATTAAATCACAATCTTTCTGCTGTATTTTAAAATTCATTCACGTTTTGGGCTTGACTCCTAGCTCTCACTGGCATTAACAGGGAATGAGGAAATTAGTATAAAGAGGTGAAATACTGCTCCACTGCTATGAAGCTGTGTCAATGGCTGAATATCACTAGTTACCTGATGAGAAAACTGGAACAATCAGTGCTTGCCACAAATGATTTCCCTCAATGGGTCTTAAATTCACTTTACAGCAGTGAAGGAAATAACAATGCAAGATATGTCTTAAGATATAGATGGAATAGGAGAGAAACAACTTCCCAAGGCAACGAGATTTCTATAGACCTCTGGTGAGATGATATCACTCCCCTCACTTTCTCCTAATTTAATTCTGAGAACAGGACATTTTTATCAAAATCACTAACCAGAATAAATAAGTGTTTAAAAAAAGATCAGAATAAGAATTGTTAAGGAAAAAAAATAGCTGAACCAGAAGTGAAAGCATCTTTTTTTCTGTATCTTCCCCATATCTGAATGTCAGTTATGCACCCTTTTTATCAACTTTTTAACAGACTAAACATATCCAGCCCTTTGTATTATCACTCAAATTTTCAATCCTTTCATCATCTTAGCTAATCTTCCTCAAATAACTCACATTCATTGCAACCTCTTCCATATACAGTAGCATCTATCTAATCTTCTGTTGCCATTCACATAAATTAGGTCATCACATTTATGTTTGAAAACATACAATCTCATACCTGTGTGGTGAGAATTTCACTCTGGGAGAATTGACCTAGTGAATCTTCCAGATGGGTTGCTTCACTGGCATAGGGCATCATTTCTTCACCTTACAGAAACAAAATATTTTACAGCGACTAAGAGAGACAGCAAACAATTCTTGGATAGAGTTGGGGGTGGGAAGGTCGTTGAAAGAATAAGAGGAAACTGCAGAACTCTTAATTTTTTTTTACAGCATCTGAATTAAGATCATATAGATATATAAGCAATAAAGCGTCCTATATGACAGGCAGCTATTTGGTATTGATGTTACTTGATATTAGGCAGCTAATGAAAAGTAAAATTAATAAAAATATATGAGAAGGAAATTGACCAGAACCCCTCAAATAGCAAAGTTTCTCTAAACTAAACCCCTTTGTTTATGAGTGGTCTCAACCTATGAGGGTTTGATTTTATTAAAATAATTTTGAGTCTGATTTAGAAAGACTCATACAGCAGAGACCCAGATACATTTTGTCCCATATTTAACATGGTTTGATTCACAGATTATGCTAAGCCACATAATGTATTTGTAGCTTAGTATGTAAACAGCAACGGACTGTTGTTTTTTTAAAAAATTTCTAACCTAAGGGCAGGTTATGATCATATTGGGCTGCTACTGGGTTGCACTTTGATGGAATGATTTAATAGGGAGGTTGGAATGTTGGTGCACAGTAAGATACTAAGCATATAACTCAGAATTCAAAAGTTATTATAGACTGCTCTGTTTATTCTTTTGCAGAGAAAGAGATTAAATATGTAGACAACTGATCTCAACCATGTCTGGCAAAATTACTGACTGCTTTGCTAGGAGGAAATCAAAACTGAATTGCTGGGAGTTGGAAAGCATATAAATTTATTAAACAAATAAATTATGGTTGGAGTTCATTTGCTAGACTGGTATTTATTTGCACATTTTGCATCTTTTTGATATTGAGCTTTAGAATGCACTTAAATGGAAGTTTTCCTAGGATTTATAGCCTGGCGCAATAATGATTTTCTCTTTCTTTAAAAAGCTGTACTGCATTGTTTCTTTATTATTGAAGCAACAATAGTTGTAAAACACACTCACACAGGCTGGATTTTTTTGCGGGGGGAGGCTAAACTTGTCTGTGAACTTGATGTAGATATGTATGTAAAGGGGGATAGCAATCCATGCTGAATGCAACCTGCCACCCAAATTCAAAACTGACTAAGATAGCTCTTTTTAATTTTTTTTTTTTAAATAGTCATTAACATTTTACTGCTAGCTAGTTGGCAGGAAGTAGAAACATAGATTATCTGTCCATTTAATTTGTAGCTCAGGAGTGAAACAAATGAAGCAAGAACCTTATTCTTAATTCCATTATCTTCTATGATTGGAATATCTGAAATATTTTGTATTTTATTCCAACATAATATATCTAAATGAGATTGGTCCAATGACATATTTCAGTGGCCGTTTTCCTCTGACCTTAAAGCAAAGCATGTTTACTATTTTGTATATATTTATACTAAAAAGAGTCAGTTAACTTTGAAATGAAGAATGCAAACATGCATTAAAATGGAATTCTTCATAGGCATTAAAAAAGAATAAAAGCACACAGCCAAATGAAATATTTCAATGGACAGAGACATATTTTAATTCAAGGATTCTCAAACTGATGGACCAAGGTGGCACCAGCAATTTCAAGATTGGGAAACCATTTTTTAAAAAAAATGCTTTAAGTAATCAAGCTAGAATGTTTGAGTATTACTAAAACTGACAACAACAGTAGTAGTAGTAGTAGTAGTAGTAGTAGTAATAATAATCAGATAGAACAGAAGATACAAAGCTTGAATTGCAAATTATAGGTAGAACCTCCAATATCAATCCAATCAGAAACGTTTCTATGACAAGGGAATCAGAGAGAAAAAGGAAAAAGATTCTTGATAAAAATGAGTGGGCAAAGGCTTCTAACAAAAATACTGCACTTGATTTGCTTTTTACATCTACAGTAACATCTATAAGAATATGGAAAGATTTTTTGACTCAGCAGAACATATGGATCAAGAAAGGCATTGGGCAAAAGAAAAAGGCTAAAGTGAAAATTAAGAAAATAGATGATGGGGCCTATCAGAGAATATTTAAAAAAGAAGCACTTATTTGAAAATGGTTAAAGAAATAGAAAAATTTTGGATATGAATTTGACTTTAAGAGGGAGGAGCCCCTCAAGTAATATAGTGCTTGCTTTTTCTTCCTCCTTTCCATTTTATTGTTGGATATGAGTAATATAAAAGAGTTGGAATGGCCTATATAAGGAAATGTTTTAGATATCTAAAGGTGATTGACTTTAAGAAAACTATAAATGGATTAAAAAATGTTTTGACTAAGAGTTAAAGGACTAGAGGATTAGGTCTATTAAAGGGAATATTTTAAGATTAAATACATTTTCAATTATGGTAAAAAAGAATAAATTTTTTTTTGGAAATAAATATGTTAGCTTATAGGAAATAGAGATTTTAAATAGTATACTATTTTTTTATTTTATTCTGTTTCTTATTCTCATTCTTCTTCCTTCTCTTTTTAGTCTTATTTATTCCTTAAGAAAGGTAAAAGTATTGGGTTGGTTTACATGAGAAAAAATAACTTAAATATTTAAATGTAATTAACTCTGAGAAAATCTTAACCAGTAAAAATGTTTAGAATACTGTGGGAAAAACAAATGTAAACAAGAACTATAAACAGGATCTATGATGAGACAACCAGAATGACTAGATAGAAAAGGAATATTATATTGTTGTGATTATTATTTGTAGAAATATTAGAAAACTTTTATACTTAATTATCATTTATTAAAACAATAAGAATTGTATTAACTTAAGGTTGTTAAAAGAGAACACCATGGGGAAAAGAGGAAATTATGTAAAGTTATCATGTGGATTAGAGTTTATAGAATTTAATTGTTAGTGAATGTTTGCTAAATCCCAGACAACGCAGTCTACCGAATATTAAGGTGATTGTGTTAAAAAATTAATAAAACATATTTTTTTAAAAAAATATGCGCCTGGGGTGCAATCCCAGAACAACTGGAGCATCACTTGAACACCACTGGCATTGACAAATTTGCCATCAGTCAATTGCAAAAGGCAGCTATGCTGGGAATAGCTTCCCTCTTATAACGATATCTGTAACACCATCCCAAAATCCAGATCTACCTATCCCAGGTCCTTGGTAAGGACTCAATAGGTAGACAAAAATGCCAACGTCAGTCTGAACATCTCACTGACTGTGCGACAAACCATAATAATAGTAATAGTAATAATAATAATGGAATATCAGGCAGAAAAATAATATTGGCTAGCTGAGATTAGATGCAAGTAAGTTAGAACAAATGAAAGAAAACTAATTGAAAAACAAGAAGACCAAAAAGTACCTAATCAAGAAATACCACTTGGAAAAAGGAAAATCAAAACACTGGAAATAATAAAGTAGCAAACAACATTTATAACCAAGAAAATTGGAAGATATAAAGCTCGAATTGTAAATTATAGGGAAAATCTCCAATTTCGATCTAATCAGAAACATTTCTATCAATCCATCAATGGAGAGCCTGCAGTGAATCACTCAGCATCTGAAAAGGAAGATACAGCAGTTTTGAGCGAAGATATGAAATAACCCCAAAATATAACAAGAACAAATTTGATTAAGGAGGCTGATGGCTTGGGGGGGAAGGGGACAGCTACACCCCATCCCAAATGCTGCCATCTCACGAAAGCAGGATGAAAACTCCAAAAAGCGACAAGGAAAAAAAGTTAAAATAGAAGTGTCTTGCGATGGTTTTCTTCCCTGGGGGGACAGTGGGGGGGCATGGGGGGAGGCTCCTGAGCCCCGCAGCTCTTCCGAGGGGGGGAGGAGAGTGGGGAGGGGCTGTGCTGGGATCTGGGCTCCTCGTGCCTTCTGCTGCCCGCCTGCGCTCTTCTGCCGCAGATGCCGCGGCTCCACTTGCCTGGCAGGGCGGGGGTGCACTCGCGCATGGGGATGCTGCCTCGCTTTCCATGCCGTGCCTGGGCGCGGAGCCTTCTCGCGGCTTCTTCCCCCGCGGACATCGGGAGCGCCCACCCCACCTATCACTTGTCCCAGGGCAGCCGCCACCGTTCCGCGCTCTCCAGTCGCCGGCCAGCCAGGCACGCCAGGATGCCTCTCTTCGGGCTCCCTCAACCTCTCCCCCCCTCCAGGCTGGGGGGGGGGGTCAGATTCACTCTGTGGTCAGCCCTGCTCCCGTCCCCAGCCAGCCCTCCTCCTCTATCCTCCTGCTCCATCTGCGGGCGGACTGCGGCTTACCGAGCCAGTCGGCACCTCTCCCCGCATGCGTCCTCAGGTGGAGGAACCAGGCAGCCACGGCTCTCGCTCCCCTCCGGCCTCCATCTTTGGTCAATTTCCAACAATTGTTTGTTGTCCTGCCCTCTTCTGCTTTGGAGAATAGTTTGACCTCGTCTTCTTTGTGGCAGCCCTCAAATACTGGAATACTGCTATCATGTTGCCCGTTTCTTCTTTTCTTTAGACTAGCCAAACCCAAGTCCTGCAGCCAATCTTCATATGTTTTAGTCTCCAGGCCTTTGATCATTTTAGTTGCTCTTCTCTGAACTTTTTCCAAGGTCTTAACATCTTTTTTGTAGTATGGTGACCAAAATTGGTTGCAGTATTCCAGGTGCAGTCTTACTAGGGTTTTATAAAGCGGTACTAATGCTTTGCATGATCTTGATTTTATGCCTATTTATACAACCCAGGATTGTATTAGCTTTTTTGGCAGCTGCTGCACACTGCTGGCTCATAGTCAAGTGATCGTCCACTAGGACTCCAAGGTCCTTCTCACAGTTGCTGTTTTTGAGCCAGGTCTTGCCTAATCTGTACTTGTATCTTTGATTTTTCCTGCCTAAATGTAAAACTTTGCTTTTCTCCACATTAAAATTCATTTTGTTGGATAGGGCCCATTGTTCAAGTTTGTCAAATCTTTTTGAATCCTGAGCTTGTCTTCTGGGATGTTGGCTATTCCTGCCAGTTTAGTGTCATCTGCAAATTTGATGAACTCCTTCTATTTCCTCATCTAAGTCATTAATGAAGATATTGAAGAGTACTGGGCCTAAGACGCAGCCTTGTGGTACCCCACTGCTTACTTCTCATGTGGATGTAGTGCCGTTGAGGACTACTCGTTAAGTATGTCAGCCAGCTACAGATCCATCTGATGGTGTTGTTGTCTATCCCACCTTTTTTCTAGCTTACTAAGCAGCAGGTTGTGGTCTACTTTGTCAAATGCCTTACTGAAGTCTAAGTATACTATGTCCACAGTGTTTTGCTGGTCTACTAATTTAGTCATTTTATCAAAGAATGAAATGATAGGTTTGGCATGATCTGTTTTTGACAAACCCGTGCTGGCTACTGGTTATAACTTTGTTTGCTTCTAGTTGTTCGCAGATCTGTTTTTTGATTATCTGTTCCCAGGAATTGATGTTAGACTGATTGGTCTGTAGTTTCCTGGGTCTGTTTTTTTTCCTTTCTTGAAGACGGGAACCACATCAGCCCTTTTCCAATCTTCAGGTACTTCCCCGGTGCTCCAGGATTTTTTAAAGATATGGTGCAATGGTTCTGAGATAACATCTGCCAGCTCCTTCAGAACTATGGGATGATCTGAAACTGTATTTACAAACACCATCTGAAATAGAATCGCTACATAACACAGCCAAAATATTGCTATGGAGTTGGGATTGGATAAATGTGCCATGCTTACCATCAAATGGGGAAAACTAATGAAAACTGAAAGAATCTAGATGCCTTATGGAAATAACATTAAGAGTCTGGATGAAGATGATTACTACAAATACTAGGGTATCCTTCAAGCTGACAACATCAAGCACAATGAAATCAACAAAAAGGTTAGATGTGAATACATGAAGAGAGTGAAGATTTTAAAGTTCAAACTCAGTAGAGGAAATACCATTGAGGCAATTAATTCCTGGGCAGTTCCAATCATTAGATACATAGCTGGAATAGTGGGCTAAATTCAAGGAGAACAAAAACCCTGGATAGCAAGACTTGAAAAATAATGACAATGAATCATGCCCTTCATTTTCAGAGTGACGTTGACAGATTCTACTTACCAAGGAAAATAGCTAGGCATGGAATGTTGCAAGTACATCAGAAGGTTGAAGAAATAAGCTCATTAGAAGAATATCTGAAGAATAGTGAAGAAAATGCACTGAAGCTAGTATATCAGACTTACTGTGTACTGGAGAGGCCAAACTGGCCTATAAAAAGATCCAAATGAAGAACAGAAGAGTCATGGGGAAATAAAATATTACATGTCCAACAAATTAAAAAAAATAACAGATAAAGCAGATAATAACAAGACCTGGCAATGGCTAAGAAAGTTAAAAAAAAAAAGACGGATACGGTAATTCTGACTGCACAAGATGAAGCCTTAAGAACAAATACGGATAGTCCTTGACTTACAACCACAATTGACCCCAAAATTTCTGTTGCTAAGTAAGACAGTTAAGTGAGTTTTGTCCCATTTTATTACCTTTCTTGCCACAGTTTTTAAGTGAATCATTGCAATTGTTAAGTTAGTGGCAAGTTGAGAATCTGGCTACTCCCATTGACTGTGCTTGTTAGCAGGGTCACAAAAGGGGATCATATGACTCTGGGACATCCCCACTGTCATAAATATGAGTCAGTTGCCAAGCGTTTTGATCATGTGACCTTGGAGATGCTGCAAGGGTCATAAATGTGAAAAATAGTCATAAGCCACTTTTTTCAGCACCGTTGTAACTTCAAACAGTCACTAAATGAACTGATGTAGGTCAAGGACTAGCTGTACATACAAAGTGAGATTCAGCAGACAGCAACAGTTAGCAAGTGCCACCACTGTGGAAGAAGCAGTGGACTACCCGCTTAGGTGCTGCAAGAAGATTGCAGACTGACATTTGACTACAAGCAACGGTGTAACAAAGTAGCAACAATGGTGCATGGCAAGAAATACCACTTGCCTGCAAGCAAGAACTGGTAAGACCAGAAAACAGAGAAAGTTATAGAGAATAAAATGCTAAAGTCCTCTAGAACTTTACAATTGAAACAGACAGGCATCTATCACATAATACGCCAGACTTAACAATTGTTAATAAGACAAAAAAGTCTGGATGATGGACATGGCAGTACCTGGAGACAGCAGAATACAAGAGAAGGAACTGGAGAAGATAACAAAATACAAAGATCTACAAATCAAAATAGAATGACTGTGACAAAAAGAAAGCAAATGTACTTCCATTAGTATTAGGCACCTTGGGTGCCATCCCAAAACAACTGGAGCACCAGTTGAATACCATTGGCACTGACAAATTCACCACCAGTCAATTGCAGAAGTCAGTTTTACTTGGAACAGCTTCCATCCTGCGAGGATATCTTAACACCATCTAACATCCACATCTGCCTATCCCAGGTCCCTGGGAAGGATTCGATAGGTAAATAAAAAAAGCCAAATTCAGTGTGAACATCTGGCTGATTGTGTGACAAACCATAAGAGACAAAAAAAAATCTAGTCACCAATTCATTTGGAATGGACAAGCAAAATAAAAATTCAGATTAAAACTAGAAATTGAAATTGATTAAAATTAATCAAAAATAATGAATTACATGAAGTTCTTTTAGCATTTAACAATTTTTTAGGAATTTAAGTTGACATCCAACTACCAGAAATGTTATGTGCAAAATGATTAATTTACAACATCCCACTACTGAGACAATATTTAACAATTGATAGAAAGAACAAATGCTGATAAAATGCTATTATTGATAGAGCAGATGCTGATTAATAATTTATATGATAAAATAAAGGATAAGTAATGAGAACTGTTGTCTCAAAAATGAAACCCAGATAAGAGTTCATTCTTCCAATTAAAAAATGGTTAAACTTTTTAAATCTTGTAAAATTTCACAGTACCTTCATTTTGTTATGTAAATAAAATGTAATTAATAAAAGTAACAAAATAAAAGTAATTTGTTACTTGCTTCAACCTCCCTTGATTTTATTTGGTGGGCAAAACAAATTTATGTATTACTGTAAGGCACGGGTGTCAAACTCGTGACGTCATGTGATGTGTTGCGACATATTGCATCTTTTTTCCCATCGCCGGCAATGGGTGGGTGCAGTTTTGGCGTGACGCATCTGGCCCGCGGGCCGGCAGTTTGACACCCCTGCTGTAAGGAATTCATAAACTTGTAAAGCTTGAGAATCCCTGGATTAATTCATAAAAAAGTACCAAGATGAATACTTTTTTTCTCATTGGAGCTAGAAATGTATAGATATTCAAAATTGCAGAAGGTTATTTTAAAGTAAAGCAATTCTAGCTAACATTTGCAATGGCAATATTGTACCTAAATTGGTTTCTGAATGTGCATATTCTTCTTGCCCACATTTTAGTTGCTCAGTATCACTAGAGACTTCATCACTATGTGAAATGTCTTTGTTATTCCCACTGAGACTGGGCAATTTCTTTTTGGAATTAGAGAATGGGATTAAATCCTTTGAATTACAAGCCTGTCCAGAGACCACAGATACATTTGATTGGGAGGAAAACAAATTCACAGAGCATTCTGATTCCTGGCTTTGGCAGATATCCTCCTTTTTGTGTTTGAAACAACTTCTGCTGCTGCTCTTTGATGCTAGCATCTCTACTGGTATCTCCTTCTCTTTCACTGAGTATGATTTTGTGCTCTGCATATTTATTAGTTTCTGAAAAGAAAGAAGTTTTTCCTCTTCACTGGAATCCTCTTCTGAGGACGGCAACTTTTGTAGCAATTTCTGGTAAGTCAAAACAAAATCCTGACTCTTCAACATGAGACTGCATTTGTTTCTGCTATCCAGATCTGTCACATTAGTGGTTTGCTTGTCTATTTTAGTAGGCATGGCCAAGATGTCATTCTTATCCCAAAGGTTTGGTGAATCCTTTTTATTTTTGGTAGGTGGGTCCAGCAAGTTGTCTGGTGTCTCTGACAGCAGTTCAAAATACTGGTGCTCCCTTGCAGTACATTCTAAGTTCAGTTTGGGAATCAAGCTCTTAACCCCACCAGTGCTAGAAACATTAACAGCTTTTTCCGTGTCATTGTTCAGCTGCTTTTCTTCCATGAGGTTCTTTTTCTTTTCAGCATGGATGAATCTAGGTAACAATGGTAGAGAAGTTAAAGAATGTTGCTGCATTAATTCTGTCTGAGGATTCAGTTCCATTTTTTTGTTTTCCATATCTTTGGATTTTGCTTCTTGAAAATGAACTGAACCAGAACTACTCCCATTAATAAGATTGAAACTTGTATCATGCAAATTGCTATTTGTCCAGACATTCAAACTTCCAATGCAATCATCTGGACTTTCAATTTTTTTCTCTAGCCCTGGAGACTGTTTCTCTTCACCCATTGTCTTTTTACTTTCTGGCTGACATTCAACTTCTTCATTTCTGGTAACTGATTGCAGAGGTATTAATGGACAATCAGGAAATGGAACTTGCGAGGAAAACTGAAGGTATTCATTTTTATGTTCAGAAAAACTGGATGTACAAGATGTTGGTGTTTGGATTGAGGTACTTTTATTTTCCTCGCAAGAAACAACATCACATTTCTCTTCAGGTGTTCCATCTTTAGCCTCTTTGTCAGGGCTTAACTCTTGCAAATATTTAATATCTACAGCCAATTCCTTTACTGGACTTTGATGTAGCAAGAATGACTGGCGTTTGCAGCAGCCAAATATATTCTGCATGAAGCCTGTATCTAGTTCACTCTCATCAGTTTCCAGATTCAATTCATAACTCCCTATAGCTTTATTGTTGCTTTTATCTGTGCAAATCCCATCACTCTGTATTATTTGAGAACACACTGCATATTTCTCAAGTTGATCCACTATGACCTGTTCATCCTTGTAAACTGCTTGTTCTACCTTTCCAGGATGAAATTGCAAGAGTGACCTCTTGCCTTGAGCATTTGCACTGTGGCTCTCTGCAGTCTCTTCAGTATTCAGAATGTCTTTTACAGTCCCAATCACATGAGGAAAGTTTTCATGGTTAGCATAAGCCATGTCTACATTACGAAGGTGCTGCTTATCAATCATGCTGGTATCTGAATAAGACTTTGCTTTTTTCAGATTGTTCTGCAGGACACAGGAGTCATCTTCTGTTACAGAGGAAGATGGCATCCTTTCTGAAAGAGAAATGGATTGTTTCAGTTCTCTCTCATCCACATTTCTTTTTCTCTTGGTAGGTTCACTTTGTCTCCTGGCTTCTTTTGTGAACAACTGAAGCTCCCTGTCCCATCTAACCCGCATCTGGCCTCGATTCACTTTTCTCAGCTCCTTAATATCTAGTTGTTCCTCCCTCTCCTCAGATAACATAGGGCTTTTATTTAATATCTGCAGTTTTCCAAGTGGTTTGTTTAATTCTTTACTTCTCTTGTTCAAATAGCTACTTTTGTTTTCCATATCTGTTAGGTTCAATTCTGGTAACATGTGGCATTCACTCTGAGCTTGTTTATCTTTATCTCCTTTCAACTTGGATGCTGCTTCCTCAACACAGGCTATTACTGAAAAAGCAGCTTCCGATTGATCTGCTGGGGATTTTTTAATAACAGCAAAGGCTTGATCACTATTTTCCAAAACAGGGTCTTCTCTTTCCCCAACTGATTCCTTATTGCTTGCTTTCACATTCTGTCTCTTGCTGAAATCATTGAAATCTAATATTGCCTTTCTCTTTTGTATGAATACCTTTGTCAGGGGTATATTACAGGAATCTTCCTCTGTTTGAATCATAGTTTCATTGTCATTTCTAGGAGGATTCACTATGTGTTCCCTCTTATATGTTCTTCCAAATACTTTGTCAACAATTTCAGAGGCAGTTAGTTTAGATGAAGGCCTTTCATCTCCACCTATCTTCATGAATTCCTCTTGATTTTCCATCTGTTCTGTCTTCTGAGAAATACAGGAATCAGTATCTGACAAATCTGGATCTGCATCCTGAAGAAGCTCTTCACGGCAACCATCCACCAGTGAATTAGAAGAAAGGATCTCGCTTTTGGAAAACCACTCACTGACTTTCTTGATGCTCTGTATCACTTTCTTTCCAGAACTTTCACTTAGACGGATGTCAAGCATAGTCTGGGACTGTAACTGGTATTCCTTATTTTCACATACAACTAATGAATTTCCAGCAGATTGACCAATGAGAGTCTTTTCTCCACCATTATCAATCTGTTCATTTGTACTCATATTCATGGCTTCATCAGCCAATTGTACTTGTGTCGTCCTGCAGAATGAGGAAGATGTATGATCCTGTAGGTAACTAAAACCAGATTGTTCCATGCAGGAATCTAGAAAAGGTATATCCTCTTGCTGTTTGACAGTCATGTTTTCCTCAACAATTTTTAAGTTTTCATTGACAGTTTCAGTATCATCTCTGCTTCCCAGTTTTCTCCCTTCTAAAGCTCCACATATATCTAAAAAAGAAAATAATAATAAATATCAACAAATTAGAGGTAGCTTATGCAATACATTTATCACTCACATTTATTTCATCCTTCCCTGCTGCTTTATTCATTATTATGTGTGATAAACAATACTTGGCCTCTCTCATTCCAAGAACACAATTCATACCAACAGAATACAATAATTGTAGCTCAAGGTTGAGCTATAAAGTCTTTGATCCTCTCTGAACTTGGTTGTTTTCTTGCAGACATTTCATTACCAAATTAGATATCATCAGTGCTAAGCAGTTGGTATAATGTTAATCTTGGTGTTAATCTCTGCTCATGTGCATACTGATTGCTTGCTGGTGAGGAAGTGTTTTGGTCTTTTTGTTTCCTTTTTGGCTTTTGATTGTTTCTTTTGAATGGAATGTAGATATTGTTTATCACTATGTGCCTGCTGATGGCCAATTTATCTAAATGCCAGGCTTCCAGGAATTCTGTAGCAGTTTTGGACTGGACTTGGTCTAGGATCCTCAGTTTCATATTTCAAACTATGGTTAAGTCTGTCCATGTGTTGTGAAATCAAGGAGTTTGACTCCATTTTTTTCTTCTGGGGCTGCTCGTTTGGTTTACTTAGGATGTTTTGGATGGCTTTGGTTGGTTTGTGTACTACAGCAGGGGTCTCCAATCCCTGATCCATGGACCGGTACCGGGCTGCAGCATGCCAGAAACCTGGCCACACAAACAAGCAAAGCCTCATCTGCAGGATGCAGGCAGCATGCGAAACCACGCCCCCTCTGGTCTGCGGAAAAACCTCTCTCCGCGGAACCAGTCCTTGGTGCTCAAAAGGTTGGGGGCCACTGTACTACAGTGATGCCATGAGTCATCTACCTTTCTGGATTTGTGGACAGGGGGAGGGGAAAAGAGGAGATGGTCCCACATGACTGACAGGTGAGCAACTCCATTTGTGCAAGCGGTGAGCACACGCACCTGCCACTTGTACAAATGGAGCTTCCGCGGCCTGGTTCTGAACAGGCCATGGCCCAGTAGTGGGCCGCGGCCCAGGGGTTGGGGACCCCTGATCTACAACATACAATGTAAAAAGTAGCCACTATGGAGGACAAACAGGCAAAGCACATCCATGAACATCAACTAGCATTTAGAAGATATGATAAAAACTCCTTAATTTCACAACACTTGGGACAGACTTAACCATAGTTTCAACTGAGAAACTGTGAACATCCTATAGCAAGCCAATTCCCAATATGCTAGGGAATTCCTGGAAGCCTGGCATTCAGACAAATTGGCCATCAAGTGTCTAAAAGCCAAAAAAGAAACAAAAAGATTGAAACATCTCACCAGTGATCAACACCCAGATGAGCAGAAATTAACACCAAGATTAACATTGGACCAACAATTAAGAAGCAAACAATGCACCTATCAAGGAACTACAAACTCAGACAAACAAGCTAACAGTAAACAACAGTCTAAGGAACCACCAAGACAACTTCAATACTGAAAGGTCAAGCCACTAGTGTATAAAAGAAAAGCAAACCCCACTCCCTACTAGCATTAATGATGTTATCTAGTTCGGTAATGAAATGTCTGCAAGAAAACAACCAAGATCAGAGAACACCAAGAACCCCACACCATCCAATCATATTTTCCTGACCCTACTTTCAGCTTCAAAAAAAAAAAAAAAAAGCTGTTTATTTGACAAGGAAACAAATTTAAAATCACAAGCATATATATATTGCTACTCCAGAATAGCCAATCCACCAATCCATCAGTAGCAAGCTTTTAGCTGAGCAAACCTTTCCTTCAGTTTTCACTAAACTGAAATATGTTTAATTTTAGTTTCAATTTGTTTTCACTAAACTGAAATATTAGAATGCATCCCAGTTTGCTTATAAGTCAACAAATCCAATTAAGAAACAAAAGAAAATTTTATAAAGCAGTTTTGTACATATATGAGTGATTTCAACTGAAAAAAGCAGTATGCATGTGGAAATGTAGACTTTATGCCATACCCATACACACCATCTCTTGGTTTAAAAGTTATCCACAAATATAAATATATGGCTAGAGATACTTTTTGTTTGAAATAATATAAAGTTCAGGTAGGATTTTCAAAATAACAATTCTATATAGTAGTACATAGGATTTTGATGAGACCTCATGCCCCATATTGAGGGCCAGATCTAAAGCTTCTGAAATAAACCATTCCGACAATTCGTTCTGAATTAGCCCTTGGATCAGATGGAAGTAGAAAAAAAAGAAAATGCATCCTTTCATTACCTAGCATGGAAACCATCTAAATAGAATTGTTTTGACCATAATTAAAAATATGTTTAATCTTTAAACATTCCATTTAATACATCTAGTCCTTTAACTCTTATTCAAAACATTTTTATCCATTATAATTTTCTTAAATTCAGTCACATTTAAGTATCTAAAACATTTCCTTTATCTAAGTCATTTCAACTTTTAAAAAACTGATTTTTAAACAAAAGTGCTCATAATTTTTTTTTTTTAAGAACAAAAACTATTAAATAATAAAATCAAGTTTTATTCTGGGTGCAAGGATTAAGATTGACAAATTACTGCCTGACCGCAAGGGTAACTCTAATTTAAAAGATGATTTGTGATGATAAATCCAATATTACTATTCTCTGTCATGGTGCCCTACACTCTATTTTTTCTTTCTCTTTCAGAAGGCATGACTTTTGCCATGTGTCTAACTTGTATTTTTTGTATTTTCTTTCCCTTTCCCTCTTTCCCAGAATTTCCTCCACTGCAAAGCAGACAGATTGTTTGAACAAACTATCTCTTCCTAAACTGTTTTTCTTTGCCAGACAAGCTATTCTTCCCTGAAAGATGCTAACCCCAGTTAGCTCAGCTCTGCAATCTTCATTACTTAATGTCCAGGGCCAGTTTGCACTGCCATTTAATATTGGCATGGCTTCCTTTTGTATACTAAACAGCCAATGCATTTCTTTCAATGTGTACTTTCCATTGTATGTTTGCATACTGTCTTGTAATCTCTTCTTTTCCAATGAGTGTAAATACAAATATTGATTTCCCCTTGCTAATTATCCCAGAACCAAGGTGAAGTTTTCAAAGGGCAGAAAGTGGGGGGAAAGAAGATTTATGCCTTTTTTCAGTTTTCTTTTGAGTCAAATCCCATAACATGAACCTTCCCTACCATTAGGTCTCACCCAGCTGCTTGGGAATCCTTCCAAGGCTGTAAGTCAGGGGTGTCAAACTGGTGGCCCGTGGGCCGGATGCGTCACGGCAAAACTGCGCCCACCCCATTGCTGGCAAAGGGAAAAAAGTCACGATAAGTCGCGACACGTTATGTGACGTTGCAAGTTTGACACCCATGCTGTAAGTATTAAAGGGCAATTTCTTAATAAGCCTTTTTAAAGCTATATTAAAGCTCTGGCATCTAATAATAATAATAATAATGTTGGAAGGGACCTTGGAGGTCATCGAGTCCAGCCCCCTGCTCAGGCAGGAAACGCTATACCATTTCAGACAAATGGCTGTCCAGTCTCTTCTTAAAAACCTCCAGTGTTGGAGCATTCACCGCTTCTGGAGGCAGATTGTTCCATTGGTTAATTGTTCTAACTGTCAGGAAGTTTCTCCTTAGTTCTAGGTTGCTTCTCTCCTTGATTAGTTTCCATCTGTTGCTTTTTGTCCTGCCTTCAGGCGCCTTGGAAAATAGCTTGACTCCCTCTTCTTTGTGGCAACCCCTGAGATATTGGAATACTGCTATCATGTCTCCCCTAGTCCTTCTTTTCATTAAACTAGACATACCCAATTCCAGCAACCGTTCCTTATATGTTTTAGCCTCCAGTCCCCTAATCATCTTTGTTGCTCTTCTCTGTACTCTTTCTAGAGTTTCAGCATCTTTTTTACATCGTGGTGACCAAAACTGGATGCAGTATTCCAAGTGTGGCCTTACCAAGGCATTGTAAATTGGTATTAATAATTCACGTGATCTTGATTCTATCCCTCTGTTAATGCAGCCCAGCACTGTGTTGCCTTTTTTGGCAGCTGCAGCACACTGCTGGCTCATATTTAAGTGATTGTCCACTAGGACTCTGAGATCCCTCTCACAGTTACTACTATTGAGCAAGGTACCCCCTATACTATACCTGTACATTTGTTTTTTCTTGCCTAATGTAGACCTTACTTTTTTCACCCTTGAATTTTTCATTTTGTTAGATAGCGCCCAGTGTTCAGTCTGTCCGGTCCTCCTGTATATTAACCTGTCTTCTGAGTGTTTGAGTGCTATTCTGCCAGCTTGGTGTCATCCTCAAATTTGATGAGTTCCCCATCTATCCACTCTTCAAAATCGTTGATGAAGATGTGGAAGAGCCTGGGCCCGAACTAGCCCTGTGCACCCCACTACACACTTCCCTCCATGTAGATGCGGTTCCATTGAGGACCACACTCTGAGTATGGCCGGTCAGCCAGCTACGAATCCATCTGGTGGTGATGCTGTCTAACCCACATTTTTCTATCTTATCGAGTAGTAGGTTGTGATCTACTTTATCAATGCCTTACTGAAGTCCAAGTAAATTATATCCACAGCATTCCTCTGATCCACTAATTTTGTCACTTGGTCAAAGAATGCAATAAGGTTTGTCTGGCATGATCTGTTTTTGACAAACCCATGTTGGCTTTTAGTAGTGATTTTGTTTGCCTCTAGGTGTTTGCTGATTCGTTGTTTGATTATCTTTTCCAGAATCTTCCCAGGTATTAAGGTCAGGCTGATAGGTCTGTAATTTCCTGGATCCATTTTTTTTCCTTTTTTGAAGATGGGAACTACATCAGCTCTTTTCCAGTCCTCTGGTAGTTCCCCAGTGCTCCAAGATCTTTGAAAAATATGGTTCAGTGGTTCTGAGATCACATCTGCCAGTTCCTTGAGAACCTTGGGGTATAATCCATCTGGTCCTGGTGATTTGAACTCGTCTAGGCTGGACAGGTGCTCACTTATCATTTTCTTGCCTATCCTAACTTGTGTTTCTATACTGTTTTTTTATGGCACTATTTTTGATGGGTTGGTCTGTTTTTTCCCTTTACGTAAAGACAGATGCAAAAAACGAGTTAAATAGTTCTGCTTTCTCCCTATTGCTTGTCTCCTTCTTGCCACTTTCACCCACTAATGGACTAATCAGTTCCTTCACTTTTTTCTTGTTTTTTACATGTTGAAAGAAGCTTTTTTTGTTATTTTTGACTTTGGTCGCAAGCCTTAGTTCATTATGAGCCTTAGCTTTCCTCACTTCATCTTTGCAGGCTCGGGCTATTTGTTGATATTCTGATTTAGTTATGTGCCCCTCTTTCCACTTTCTATACTTGTCCTTTTTATCTTTCAATTTATCAGAGAGTTCTTTATGCAGCCATGCTGGTTTCTTTTGAGAGCTGTTATTTTTCCTCTTTGTTGGTATTGTGCTAGACTGGGCTTCTATTATCTCGCTTTTCAAAATTTCCCAAGCTTCTTGAGTTGTTTTCCCCTGGAGGATTCTCATCCATGGAATCCTTTCCAAGCCCTCTCTAAGTTTATTGAAATTAGCTCTCTTGAAATCCAAGACTCTAGTTTGACTGTGTTCTATTGCTTGTGCTTCCATAATGTTGAATTCCAATATTGCATAATCACTTCCTCCCAAGGTTCCTGTGGCTTCAACACCTTCTATCATTTCATTTCTGTTAGTGAGAATTAGATCCAAAATGGCTAATCCCCTAGTTCCCTTCTCTACTTTTTGGGAGACAAAGTTGTCTGCTAGGATTGTCAGGAATCTGTTTGATCTTCCACCTGGTGCAGAGTTTGTCTCCCAGTTGATGTCAGGGTAGTTAAAGTCCCCCATTACTATTGTGATTTGCTTCCTACATACCTTAGTTAGCTGACTAGCAAAAAGTTCATCTATTACCTCTGTTTGGTTCGGTGGCCTATAGTATACACCTATGGCAATGTCATTTTTTCTCCCTTTTATATTGACCCAAATGCATTCAAGACAGTTTTCATCATTGTTGTGCTCTATTTCTGTAGAGATGTAGTTATTTCTTATATAGAGAGCAACTCCACCTCCTCTTTTATTTGGTCTGTTTCTTTTAAATAATTTAAATCCCTCTAGCTGTGTGTTCCATTTGTGGGTTTCATCCCACCATGTTTCTGTAATGGCAACAATATCATATCTGCTCTCATTAACCTGAATTTCTAGTTCACCCTGTTTGCTGTTCATACTCTGTGCATTGGTGTATAGACATTTGAGTCCTTTATGACCGACCCTGTGTTTACTTTCTACATAACCTGTGTGGTGCCTGAGTTCCCCTACTGTCTTACCACCTATTTGATTAGTGCACTTTGTGTGGCACTCGTTATTGAAAGCTTGATTTTGCTTGACAGCAAGGTTGGTATTCTTGTCCACACACACATCTATGTTACATGCACTGATAGCCCTATAGTTTTTAGTTTGCCGGGGACAGGGATGTTCTGTATCAATTAACTCAACTGTCCCCGCTGTTTAGTTTAAATATTCCTCCAGAAAATCTGTGAATTTATAGCCGAGTAACTCAGTCCCTTTCTTTGATGGATGCAAACCATCTCTTTTGTACATTTTTTCATTGGACCAGCTACTGACATCGTGACTAATATATCCAAAGCCTTCCCCTTTACACCACTCCTTTAGCCACATATTGAATTGTGCTATACGCTGGCCTTTTCCATTTTGCTCTTTATACACTGGTAAAACCTCTTGGTGTTTTTCTTTGGTATCTGTCTTGCAAATTCTAAATTTGTCAATACGCAGATTAACAGAAACACTATGATTCCATTTGCATTATCCCAGAGTATTAGGACAACAATTCTGGACTAATCTGTGATACATGGGAGTTAAGAAGGGAACTAAGTTTGCTCTGCAATGTCAGGAATAAACTGATTTGGATGCCCAAGGCCAATCCCCCGTATATTGCTTTTGCATATCATAAAACATGGTCACCTAGAAAAATGCAACTCAGCTAACTATTGTGTATTACTTGGACTCCTGTATTTAGTATCTCACCAATAAACCAATACCATTTACAGGGAAACATTCTCACCTATGATATTTAAGGATGCCTCATTTTTGGTACTTGGTTCAGAATGCTCTATGTGGCAAGAGCTTTGGCTCCAATTCACAATATGGTCTTTGTTAACTTGAGAGAAGGAAGGACTTTCAAAATCCATACTGTGGAAAAGAATGAACAAAAATTCTATAAAAATTAAAGGTCTGACAAGTTCTTAGAGTTATATTCAACCACGAATCCTATGTAAAAAAACTGAACAATACCAGGTAAGATATTGATATGGCACTTCCATATTTTGTGACTAGGAAAATCCCCCACCCAAAGTCTTATTAGGCAGGAAGTTCTATCAGCCTGCCTCTGTGAGAATTTGCTCTTTCAGTTCAGAAAAATGAATAGATTCTTTGTTTCTTTCTACTGTGTACTATTTAATCATACTCTCATTCTTTCATGTTGTTTCAGAAAGATCACAAGTGAAAAAGTAAAAAGCAAATGATATCTCCTAAATGACCAGAGCTTACTATCTGGACTTACATTGCCAATAATATCCAAATTACTTTGGCATGTTTAGAAAATGTACAGATAAATGCTGAACTAGTAAATTGTGTCCAGATTTAGTGGATCAGCAGTCAATGTCCTTTATATTCAAGCAAACTTCCTAAGCAATATAATCACATTGTTGTATCCTTTTCCACATAATTCCTAGATAGGCAAAGTAGAAAAATATATGTTCTCAGAAATTCTTGTTACATAAAAAAACCACTGCCTATTCTTCAGAAATTGTCTTTTCATGACATAAACAAGAATATGATATCCCCTTAATAAGCATCTTATCCAGTATTTAATAGCATTTCTGACATCCCAAAATATGCAAAAGCAACAACTCCAGTGAACTTTAACTTACCAGTTGACTATGTTCCCTTTCTGAAATATATCTTCAGATGAGTCTGATCCTTAGATGGGCAAAGTTTGCAATTAGAACATTTCACAGAAAAAGGATTCAAATACCAATGTAGACACTTAAATAAAGCAGAATCATGGCCACTTTTTTCAGAGGCTGTTTTTTTGTTAAAAATTCCTTTTTAGAGGCTAATGTTTTGTCAAATATTCTATTTCAGAGATTAATGTTTTCCAGCAAATATCCCTTTAAATCCAAGTTAACCAAATCAGAAATTATCAAAACATTTAAATCAAAGCTATCTGCTGGAATGTGAACAGTGCACTGGAATAAGGAAGAGAAAAAGTCAATTTCAGTAGGATATGGACTACAGCAACCATCCTCAACTTTTTCTTCAACAGATTTGGGACCAAATCTCTTGTAATCCCAGTGGTCATAGGAGTTGAAATCTCAACATACAGTAATACTTAAAAGGAATAGGAGTAATAGGATTCGTAAGTAGTAGTAGTTTTTTGAATGAGAAGCTAAATGTTTTCAAGGGAAAAAAAACAAGAAAGTCCAGTTGCCTTTTGGTAATGCTGGAATAGGGAAATTAGACAAATTCATAGAGTAAATTGAGGAATATATACAATGGCTATCATACTGGAAAGATTCTCAATCATCCAGGTCATGGTTGTTCCAAAAGTGCTTTTCCAAAAGGCAACTGGACTTTCTTGTTTTTTTTTCCTTGAAAACATTTAGCTTCTCATTCAAAAAACTACTACTACTTACGAATCCTATTACTCCTATTCCTTTTAAGTATTACTAGAGAAAATTATCTCTTTCTAGCTGCTTCACTTCACAGGAATCTCTCTCACACAGATTATCACCACATGCAACTGCTTCTTATCAAAGCTTTTTCAGCTAATGGTGCTGTGCTGGTTGGGAAAAGGTTTAAAGAGACAGGACAGAGAGCAGCACAGATGCCGGCCATTTTTCTGAGCAAGCCTGCTCCCTCACAAACTTTATCTTTCCAGTAGCTTTGGCCAAGTGGAAGACTAATAATGTTCTTATTACCATTATTAATTGTATCATAATATTATTAGAAAAATACTACAAAAAAGAGGAAGTGAAATAGGAATATTTAAAAAGATCAAAGACCATACCACCTTAAAATCAAGCCACACAGAATAAAAGCATTTTAATAGGTAGTCCTCAACTTATGACCACAATTGAGCACAAAATTTATGTTGCTAAGTTAGAAATTTGTTAAGTGGGTTTTTGCCTCATTTTACGACTTTTCTTGCCACATTTGTTAAATGAATCACTGCAGTTGTTAAACTAATAACACAGTTGTTAAGTGAATCTGGTTTCCCCATTGATTTTGCTTGTCAGAAGGTTGGAAAAGGTGATCACGACTCCAGGATACTGCAATTGTCATAAATATGAGTCAGTTGTGAAGCAGCCAAATGTAAATCACATGACCACAGGGATGCTACAATGGTCATAAGTGTGAAAAATGGTCATAAGTCACTTTTTTCAGTGCCATTGTAACTTTGAATGGTCACTAAGTGAGCTGTTGTAAGTCAAGGATTACCTATACCACCACTACTTACTGTGCTCCTTATCAATTTGCAAAACCATAGTTTTACTAGAATTTCTTTTCTTTCTGAGGGAGTATCTTGTTTCATTTCCATTGTACTGTGGCAAGACGGGGCCATCACCCTACCAAGAAAACAAAATATTATTAAAGAACATTTTTCCCCCATGCCAAATTGACTTTAAGGGGAAACTCTGCTTTAAAAATTGAAACAAAGAAAGTAATATGAAAGCAAAGAGATCAACTTTGGACCAAATAATAGATAATAAAGATGAGTTATTTAACACACTCTGTGTTAAGAGATAAGACATCTATCAGATATAAAGCAAAGGCAATATTTATAATTACAACATTTTTAACACATTATTTGGACCAGAAGAATTTTCAACTCTTGAAATATTTGAGATACTATAACCACTTGTTTTTTCAATTTAAACCCCTGGTTATTTACAAATAAAAATTGTACATTATATAACATTATTTAACTATATTTAATGACAATTATTTTTTCTGAAATATTTTGGGCCAAGACTTATATTCTGAATATAAAGATAAAGATAAATAACCTTTATTGTCATTTTTATATTGTGGGCACAATGGCACACATAAAAAATGAAATTTAGTTGCCCGCTCTCAAAGTGAAACATATACATGACACACACCTAAACATACTATGTACAACATATATATAGACCCACACATCCCTACATATACATAGCAAATAAATCTTACATACTGTCCATCTTGAATATATAACGCAAGGAGGAAGTCTGAGAGTTCGCAAGGTTAATGCTGTATGGAATGAAACTATGGCTGAATCTGGATGTTCTGCTACGGATACCACGAAGCCTCCTCCCAGAAGGTAACAAGGAAAACAGGTCGCGAAGAGGATGTGTAATGTCCCAGAAAATCTTGCGGGCCCTGCTCAAGCAACGCTTCTGTGCTATGTCCTGGATGGTAGGGAGGGAACTGCCAATGATCTTTTCGGCCATCCTCACCACTCTCTGCACCGCCTTTCCTGCGAAGCAGTGATCCCAAACCAGACTGTATGCTGTATGACAGGATCGCTCTCGATTGTCCCCCTGTAGAAAGTGGTCAGGACAGGGGAAGGAAGATGTGCTTTTCTCATGCGGCGCAGAAAATGCAGACGCTGCTGTGCCCGCTTCACCAGTTTCTCACTGTTTAGCGACCAAGTCAGCCTACTCGTTAGCTGCACACCCAGGAATTTGATGCTGGTAACCATCTCCACAGGTGAATCATTAATGCACATAGAAGTGTGGCTGTGCCTGCCTTTTCTGAAATCAACAATGATCTCTTTGGTTTTTCTTGTATTTAAAACTAGGCTGTTTTCCTTGCACCAGTTCACCAACCCCTCAACCTCCTTGCAGTAAGCTTCCACCTTGTCATCCTGAATAAGGCCCACTACTGTTGTATCATCTGCAAACTTCACAATATGGTTGGTGGCAAACCTAGCACAGCAGTCATGGGTCAACAGGGTGAACAGCAGCGGACTTAAGATGCAGCCCTGAGGAGAACCTGTGCTCAAGAAAATGGTGTTTGAGGTATTTGTTCCAACTCGCACATATTGGGGCCTGTTGGTAAGAAAATCCAGAATCCAGTTGCACAAAGGAGTGTTTAAGCCTAAAAGGCCCAGTTTGTCTACTAGATGCTGGGGAATGATTGTGTTAAACGCCGAACTGAAGTCGACAAACAGCAAACGCACATGAGTATTTCTTTCCTCCAAGTGCTTCAGGCTCAGATGGAGAACGGAAGAAATAGCATCCTCCGTAGAGCGATTTGGTCGGTAGGCAAACTGAAGCGGGTCAAATGCTGGCGGGAGGCTAGATACAATAGTGTCTTTTATCAGCTTCTCAAAGCATTTCATGATGGTGGATGTCAGTGCAACCGGACGGTAATCATTGAGGCCTGTAATTGTGGACTTTTTTGGCACTGGCAAGATGATGGCCATCTTAAAACACGATGGGACCACTGCCTGCTGCAATGAGAGGTTGAAAATATCAGTGAGAACACAAGCCAGCTCCTCTGCGCATTCCCTGAGGACACGTCCAGGGATGTTATCTGGGCCTGCTGCTTTCCGAATGTTAACTGTCTGCAGTGTTTTCCGGACAGAGGTGACATCAAAGCTAGGCACTTGCTCATCAGGATGGGGCACAGCTTTCCTAGCAGGAGTACTATTTGATGCCTCAAATCTACCAAAAAATGCATTCAGTTTGTTTAGGAAGTCTGTGTCATCCTTACATCTCGATGGAGCCACCTTGTAATCTGTAATGGCCTGGATCCCTTGCCACATTTGCCTGGTGTTTGTTTGGTCCTGAAAAAAGTTCTGAATTTTCTGGCAATGGGCTTGCTTTGCACCTTTTACGGCACTTTTCAGATTTGCTCTGGCTGTTCTAAGTGCCAGCATGTCCCCAGATTTAAAAGCCACATTCCGTGCTTTCAGCATCTTGCGGACCTCATAAGTCAGCCACGGTTTTTCATTCAATTTAAATTTGTTTAAATTTATTAAAGCTACATTGAATTCAAATAAAATAAACTTGTTAAATAATTATAGCATCAGGACATTTTCTGATGCAAATTGAAAATACCTGAATGAAAATTCTTATATACAAACCATATTTAATCTGCACTCCAAAGAAAGTTATCATATTTATCTAAAGGTAACTCAAATTGTATTAGAAAAAATATATTTTAAAACTTTTCTGATTAGAGTGGGATTATTCTTTCCCTTTAAACAGCAAAAATGGGGAACCGATTCTGACACCCAATATGAATTAGGCTGAGATGAAGGAAAAAGGAACCAGCCAGTAATATATGGGGTCAATCCACCCACACCCATGCAATTCCTGATGCTTTTGCTTGGAGCAACACTAAATTTGCCATCTCTCCTTTTCTTGCTTTGCAACTGCCAATACTGATATCAGTAAGAATTTAAACCTTCACTCAAAAAAAACTTGTCTCCCAAGAATTGTTAGCAGGCAGTGAAACTCAGAGAAGAAGCTGTGACAGATAATTGGCCCATAGTACATCCTCAGTGGGATGAATATTCCCTAAGTCAGATCAGTACACAGAAGAAGGCAGAACAAGAATCAGGAAAACAAATTGATTCTTTATGGCCAAGGGTATTTGTATGATAATTTATTCTAGAGTCTCTTATTGTAAGTATTTATTGAAGCTTTCCTGATACACAGAGTCCTCACAGCAATCATTTCAATTACAATTAAATACATTTCAGTTTTGATTCCTCAAAGCAAGCACAGCTTTCTTTCAGAAACCTCTGAAATGAATCTATTGTAAAAGGAGGTATTTTTGCACTTTCCCACAATCTGTTCAATTCAAACAATAACTTCTCAAATGAAAATAAAAGTGAACCAATAATTGAACAATTGGGAGGGCAATGTCATATATCAATATGTATGAAAAAGAAAGGAAATTACCGATTCAGTATTTCTTTTTTCTTCTTTCTTCATATATTTCCATCTATCTCTATATCCCTTACTGTTAATAATCAGTTGATTTTTACATGTTGAAGCAGGAACAGTTTCTATCACTTTCTTGGGGTAACACAAATCATCTGAAACTGAGAGAAACAGGATTTCATCCTGAAATGTAATAGTTGTCGTAGATAAAGATTTTACAGTTATAGAAGGATTTTTAAAAGGTACTTTGATTTATGCAACCTATTAAACACAATTTTATAGAAGCAAAGAGTTCTCATGATTTAAAATTCACATCTGAGAAACTGGGTTGCCTGAAGCCCTTGTCTATCCTTTTCTGTGAATCAAGAAAAAACACTATTCTTCTACTGCTATTAACAGAATCTAGTCAGTGAGAAACAATACATGTACATATTGTTTTACTATATTATAAATGGATCTGTATAAATGAAGTTATGAAACTGAATTGCTTTGTCCAAAACATATTAGAGTGGATAAAAGATTATTTGTCTGTTCACCTACAAATATGCAATCTTGACCAACGACCCATTATTGCATGTGCATATCATGTGCAAGTATTTGGCCTAAAATTCTGAAACATTATATTTCTCCTGTAAATCATGTCAAAATGCTTATTCTACCTTTTTTGAAAGTTAATTTCCTAAACACAAACAATATGCAACACTATGAACTAATTCAGAGAAGTCACTAAACTACTGAGCCACTTCCAAATGAGCCAGATCAGCACATTTCAGAAGAATAGAATGTTAAATTTTGTACATTCTATTAAAAAGCACAATGAATAAAGCCTCGAGGAACCTCATAGTACTTGTGCAGAGTGTTAACTTTCCCAAGACCACCTTCTGTGATCAGAATTTCAAGCAGCAGCAGACCCACTATGATGTAGTTTCTGCAACTTTTAACTGAGGAAGCTGTTATAATCAAAAGCTACTGAGACATCCCAAATAACCACGGGGCGGCTCTTCTCATCAATTTCTGTTACAAAACTAAGCCTGAAGCCAGATGTAGTCATGGAAAAAGTTTTATATCAGAAACTCTATGTCCCACGCAATTACTAACCATGTCCAGCATAGAAATAGAAGGAACCAGTCTATAAATGCTATATTGTCTAGATGCAGGCTAGGTTTCTTAATAATAACTGATAATAGGTACTTTTAATGTCTGGAACCTTCTGGACTGAGCCAGATTATCTTTTACATATTAAAGTGAATTAAGATAGAAAAGCAAGTCTTCATTATCTTCCCTTCCAATGAGTAAGCTCATACATCTGGTCTCACTTGCTTCTTAGACCACAGCTTTGAATTATACCAAGGGACTACAGATGTTTGTTAAAGAGGGAGAGATCAGGTGGGTTGACCAAGGCATTCACAGGTATTCCTGTCACACCAACTGGAAAATCCTCTAGAATTCATTAGTTTTTAATTTTGAAATTAAAATTTAGACAATTTTAATAAGTTTGGAGTAGTTCTGTTTTAAGTATAAAGACAGCTTAAAGTCACTCTCCTTAAGTCCTAGAAAGAAGGCAAAACCCTGCAGAAAAATGTTGTCAAGAAAGGTAGACTTGCCCATATAGTTGTTAAAAGTCCAGTCTGACTCAAAAACGGGGGGGGGGGGGGAATCCTCAGCAGAAAATAATCTAACCATGGCAAAGGAATAGTTATTTAATGCCCTATCTTCATATCACCCAATTCTTTTTCACTTAAGAAAACCATGTCAGCAGTGTCATCTGTCATATGCATTGGACAATGATACATTGAAACAGCTACATACTTGTTATGCCCAACATTAAGTCTTGAGATGTTCCTGTCCAGTGGGGTGTGTGTGTGTGTGTGTGTGTATTGAAGGCCCTCAGAACAGCTATCACAAGAATCCTTAGCATTAAACCTGAGACTTAAGCAAGATGATTAATGACCAGTGGACAGGTAAATTAAACTGTCCCCTTGATTTATCCAGCTAATTTGAATCCTCTACTATGCTCTCTACTTTGCCAGGTTAGGGCCAGGACATCACTCACTTGGTAGCTGAACAAGATAGGCTGCTGTCAAGATGTTCAGTCATTGATGAGAGGCAAGTAGCCGCTACAGATGAGATAACTTTAATGAGGCAGCTGTTGCATGTGAGATACCCCCTTAATGCAACCTCTCATTTACAGTTGGGATGAGAGAAGAGATAGCAATAAACACCAGACTTTGCTTCCTCTAGGACACAGGTGTCAAACTCGCCACGTCACGTGACGTGTCGCAACGTATTGCGACTCTTTTTGCATTGTTGGCAATGGGTGGGCGCGGCTTCAGTATGATGAAACCGGTCCGTGGGCCGGCAGTTTGACACCCCTGTTCTAGGAGTTCCTTTATGTGATAAAGATTCATAATTATGGGCTATCTCTCATTGAGATGCCACTGGTAAAAAAAAATATAGTACTAAATCAAAACACGTTTATTTGCCAGATATTTTATATTAGTTGATTGAATTGTTTGTGGCTTTTTTATTTAAAAGTTGATTTTCTACCATTGTGCTCTGGTGTACTTAAGACCAAAATGTACATGGAATGGTACAATGCAAACATTCTGATGATTCTTCTGACTTAAATTTGGAAGTGAAGCTTTTAGCAGTGGCAAAAAACATCAACCATCAATCAAGCTATTTTTATCCTAGCAATACTTTTAATAAATGTACTTCTAAAATATAAAGCCTACAAGACATACACATTCTTAATTGCGAGATGCTTCCAATTGGATTGTGTCTTTAGACATCATCCAAACTTGAATCTTAATCAATCAAAAAAAGAAAAAGAACGAAAAGAAAGCTCCAGAGCTTGAAAACAACAATTCTATCATGGTCTTTGAACTAGATGTATGGAAGCTACACTTCTGAGAATACTACTAAATATATTAGAGCATAAGTAGGCCAATCTAATAGTGTCCAGGTATTTCAGATTTCAGCATTCATCGACATAGCCAGCATAGTCGATAGCAAGAGTTTGAAGGATCAGTAGCCTCCAAAATCAGAATAGTATTAGATAATATTACCTGTTTTAGAGACTGAAACAAGGGTTGAAGAAGATGCAAACTTTATAAATATAATATAGAATTTTAAATCAACAGTGGAAGTCAAACTTTAAAACAGAATCTCAGTCATACAATTCAGCATCACAAAAAAAATCAGTAAAAAAATCTTCTATGAAGTTCATGGTAAGGCACAATACCTACACTTCAGTCCAGTATCGCACTCGAAAGCATGGATGGTTTCTAGAACTTCTTTGATTACTTCCTTGAGATGGGTATCCTCCCTCAGACTTCTGAAACAAGCCAAAAAATGTTAGATGGAGCTACTAATCAATATGCTATAGTAACTTATTCTGTAAGCTTTAAGTATTTGCAATCCTTTTACATAAATGCCCCCATTGCACAGATTGATGTTAGTAGTTGAATAGTGAGCACCCTCATCCTTCTAAGAATGGCCATGCTCAATTCAGCATTTCATCCATTGGTCTTCCTAACAAGTGTAATATATTTTGTGCCAGAAGGAATTCACCTTTTAGTGACTTTGGCATTGCAAAGTGGACACTGTGTTACACCTTTCTTCTGTTTAAGCAGTTTAAAAACACAGAACCTAAAAAAAAAGAGAAAAACAGCATGTTTAGTCTCTCACTGACCCCTTTTTTTTCTTCCAAAAAAAGGTTACCTTGGGAAAAATTATTAATCTTCCTCCTGGCACACTCGCATATTTGTAAGTATAAACTATTTCCCTTTTCTATGTTTCTATTTCAGAGTTTTATATCAACAAATCTTCAAACAGCAGGAGCTTATGATTTTTAAAATTTTACTCCTCCACAGTCTCTCTTTCAGGAAAAAAGAATACAATACCATTATTAGCTCCTGTTATTTTTACTGAAAGCATTCATTGTAATTATGGATATAGCATAAACATAACCAGTGAAAAATCATTGGTAGTAAATAAAAAAGAGAACTTTTTCAATTCAGTAATGGAAATAAGCCAGCTTACTAAAGTCAGATCATCCCTCCTGGTCTCTCCTTTCTTTCTAAAGGGTAAAAAAGTGTGCATATGTATTACATACACGGGGGAGAAGAAAAGAGAGGGAAGTGTGGGTGGGCACAAGAAAAAAAGAGAGGAAATGTGTAAGTGCATGCTAGCACCATGCTAGCAGAAATTGGTACCATGTTCAGGGTCAAAATGTTGTCTATCTTTAAAGATTTTTATCATTGCCAAATACAATCAAGAGTAAAGGTAAAGGTAAAAGTAACAGTAAAGTAAAATGCCTGAAGAAATGTGTTTCCAAAATGTGGCATTTTGCAACTTGACGTCTATGAGAAAATCTTATTTACATCTCTTTGGCAAAGGTGAGTGAAGCCCCTGTAGACACTGTGGACTTATTTGTTGCTTTCATTACGTTCACTTCTTCTCATCTTTGCCATCTTTTAATCTTTTTGTTTTTCAAATGTTTTTACTTGTGATTTACACAGACTAAGAATTATGCAGCATACAAATTTAATAAATGAAATCAAATTAAATTAACACTATTCTACAATTTAAATAGCAAAATGTGATGAGAGAGAATAGGATAGAAAATGTCCTTCTTAATGGCATTTTCCTTAAGCCCTGATGCACAATACAAAATGTAACAATAGGCTCAGCAATCTATGGGGCATATCAAGGTTTCTAGAATAATTTCTATAACCATCATACCATCCTAAACTGAACCCCTAAAATTTGACAATATAACTATTATATTTCAGCTCTGAGATTTTCTACGTGTTTTTGTATTTAAAAAAGTTTTAACACAGGTATATTAATCCTATTGCCATATCTGGAAATTGAGTTCATCTCAACATGGTATCCCTGCACTAGCAAGCATACTCCCTTGCTGCCTTCATTAATTAAAATAGAAAAACAGCCCAAGGGTAGAAATAAAAAATTACTACTCCTGTCTCATATTGTACTTGGACTTAACTGCTATAGTAACTTTAACAAACTATATGAGCTGGCCTTGGAATCTATTACTTGACCACTATTTTTTGAGGCCTGCTCTGCCAGAAATCAATTGTGTCTCTTAAATTGGAATATTCTAAATTTTAAATAATGACTTTTATGTCTGCAGCTGGCAAAACTTTGCACATGAGATTTTAACTTCAGTGGCAGGCAAAAAAAGAACAAGGCCCACAGAATAGACTATAGCAACAGGCAATTCAGCCATGCTGGTGATATGGAATATGGTTTTGAAACATATTCAACATTATGAATATTGAAAATGCCGACTTTTGATCTGGACAGAGGAAACTATTTTGTATTTTAAATGTCTGCACACACACATTGTTTATAGCTTCCTTGTCTCTCAAGAAGAAATTATGTAAGATTTCTACAGAGCCAAGGTGGCACAGTGATTAGAATGCAGTACTGCAGCTACTTCTGCTGATTGCTGGCTGCCGGCAGTTCGAGTCTCACTGGCTCAAGGTTGACTCAGCCTTCCATCCTTCTGAGGTTGGTAAAATGAGGATCCAAATTGTTGATTCTGTAAATTGCTTAGAGAGGGCTGTAAAGCACTGTGAACCGGTATATAAGTCTAAGTGCTATTGCTATTGAAACCTCTAAGAATTAACACTGACATTCTAACATCAACCTTTCACAATCATATGTCCTCCAGATGCATGAGACTATAACACTCATCACCCTCAATCAATTAGCCGATATATTCAAGCTTTAATAATCTAAAGTAGAGGCTTACCTGCAAAAGATATGAGCACAGTTTGTTGAGACTGGCTCTTTTATCACCTCCAGACTGAAATAAATAAATAAAACATCAAAGCTATGCATTTCATACAAACTATCTTCAATATATTGTAATTCTAGGAATTAATGCTAGTGAAGTAGCCATTCTAGCATGTTTTAGTAATTACACACACTCTAATTCTGCAGTAAAGTATAATAGATTTATTCTGACATAAACCTTTGTAAACTAAAACTCATTTTTAAGATATGAAAATTGTGTTTCAGTGGTCTATAAATCCCTGTCATATCACCCTGTACAGAACAAGGTTTTATATTGTGGTCCTTTCGTTAGCTAACCATCTAATCAAATTAGCTATGCAGAGAGGAAAAGTAAAAGAAATAAAATGGCAGTGTGAAGCATAATGCCTGAGACAACACCAAGTACTTGCTGCCATGACAACAAATAATTTGGAAGAATATCAATGTTAAAAAAAAAATCAGCTATTTGGACAAAGTTGGGGTAACTTTTCCATATTCATATATCAGAAAGTTGAAATTTCTCATTTAGGTAAAGTTTTGACAAAAGATTATGGAGAGCTCCAAAATATTTGTGGCAGCCCCTGAGATATTGGAACACTGCTATCAGGGGGGACATGATAGCAGTGTTCCAATATCTCAGGGGCTGCCACAAAGAAGAGGGAGTCAGGCTATTCTCCAAAGCGCCTGAAGGCAGGACAAGAAGCAACGGATGGAAACTAATCAAGGAGAGAAGCAACCTGGAACTAAGGAGAAACTTCCTGACAGTTAGAACAATTAACCAGTACCTCCCGAAGCTATGAATGCTCCAACACTGGAAGTTTTTAAGAAGAGACTGGACAGCCATTTGTCCGAAATGGTATAGGGTTTCCTGCCTGAGCAGGGGGTTGGACTAGATGACCTTCAAGGTCCCTTCCAACTGTATTATTATTATTATTATCATCATCATCATCATCATCATCATCTCTAAATAGGATAAACAAGCTTTAAAATGGCATGAATAGTTCAATGTAAATAAACACAAAATAATGTTTATTGGATTGTACATATATGTGATGGTTTTGAACTGGAACTGATTAAGCAAGAATAGAATTGTGATAAATATGTCAATAAAAATTCAATCTGATGTGCTGAAACAGCTGAAAAAAGGCAGATTCCATGCTATGAATCATTTGAAAAGGAATAAAAAATAAAACTGCCAATGTAGTAATGCTACATGAATATATCGTGCACCTTACATTTGAATATGATGTACAATTTGTTTTGTTAAACCTCAAAAATAATATTGAATTAGAAATTATGCAGAACAGGACAATTAAAAATGACCAGATCTTATGAGAACAGATTACTGCATTTGAGCTTTTTCCTTAAAATCATAGAATATCAGATTTGTAAGATATTTATAAATCACCTTCTGCTATGTGCAGACATCCACTAAGGAACTTGCAACACGTGGCTCTTGGTTGAAATCCACTACTATTTTAGGCAAACTGTTCCATTGCCTGAGGCTATGGGACAGTTTGCCTAGAGGTCATCAATGACTTCAACAATGAAGGTATATTTTATCCTCTTGATTTAAAACCAGATAAGATATTAGTTGTGAAGAAACAACAGGAGAAAACAGCTATTGTTCCAAGGTCTGTTTTGTGACTTCCTGAATGCATTCAGTTGGTCACTGCCACATATAAAAAACAGGATGAATTTCGGCCTACATTAATATTGTGTATAGAAAAAGGACTAGAAAGGCTTCCGGATCCGGTTTCAGCGCCTGCGGTCGAGTGAAGAGTTTGCTCTCTTCACCGGCCGGTTTCCCCCCGCCGGTAGACCCTGGACAGGGTCGAAAGTCGCCCTGGAGGGGCGACTACCGCTGGGGAGGACACTTGTTGATCGCGGAGGGAGCGGCAGCTCCCTCCGCGATCCGAGACAGCTCCTCTGGGCCGACGGGGAAAAGATCGGCCTTTAACATATCACCTAGCTGCTCCAGCCGAAAGCCACAAGAACAGCTAAGCAAAAAGAACCACCGTGGAAGATCCGGGTGAGACCTTTCTTTCCCTCTCTGTACCCTAACTACCTTCCTGTGAAAAGCTTTTGGAATTATTTCCCTACTTTAAAAGAGCAGCGTTCGGATACTTGGGAAAAAGAGCTTTTGAAAAATAATTAACTTTTATTGACTATTGAAATTGCTGGATTTCGGAGATCCTGAAAAACTTTTGTTTCTGAAGTTGGAATGTCTGTCTTTCTTTTTACCTACTGGTTTTAGCTTAAGTGAATCTTTAGGGAGGGGGGTGGAGTGTCTTTTTTATTCCTCCCCCCCCCTTCTGTACATAAGAGTGCTTTAAACTATTTTCTTGGAATTTATTTCTCTAAAGATATTGTGTTACATCTAGAAAAACCATTCTAACTATATTGTTTAGTCTAAAACTTCTTTTGCCTTTATTCTGGGCGGCACACGGCTGTGTCTTTTTCTTTTTGCTGTTTAAAGTTTCGGTAAATAGCCGAGCTAAGCTGACTTTCACTAGCTTTCGTTTGTGTGTATTCAGCTCAAACTTGGCAAAACGCCCAGACATTTGGCAATACGCCCAGAAATTCCTTTCTGACCGCAAGAAGACACTTTCTTCAGTTTTTTTTTCTATTCTCTCCTCTAGTATTCTAACTTGATTTTACAGTACTATCTTAGAGACACAGTTCTGTTTTGCCTTTTGGATTATAAATACAAGAATTGATTTTTACTGAAATGGAAGTGATGGAAGAATCCCATTCACAATCTTTTTGTAGACTGATGTTGGGAGGAATCCATGAATTTCATGAGAGAGTGAATGCCAGATTAGATGCTTTTATTATAAGACTTCAAAATGACTTGCAGATTTCAACGGATTACTCTATCATTCAAACAACAATAGATGAAGAACAAAGCAATATAGAAGAAAATACCACTGAGAACTTTGAGGATCAAAGACAGACTTTAACTAAAACAACTACAAAGTTAAAAGCAATGGGAGCTGACTTGCAAACACGAGATTTGGAGAACTGTGATAAAATGGATAATCAACGAGTAATTATTACATTGAACAAAAAGAACTATATATCTCAGATAACACTGGAAAAAGGAGAAGAGAAACATGTTCAGTCTGAATTGTTTAAGAATACATATAATCAATTGGGATTTGATGACGAGGCTCGTTTATGGAAACCTGCCTGGCACAAAAAGAAAGCTAGAATTAGATTTAAAAATGAGAATTAAAAATTTAACTGAAGGGTTAAAAGGGCTTAAGATTTTGGTTGAGATAATTACTACTGGGATGAAAATGACTGATCTGATTATGGTCTGGAATGGTAATAGGGAAAAGGTTGTAAAAGTTTATAGAATAAGAAATAGAATATAGATTTGAAAGGAAGTAAGAAAGTACTTTTTCGGGAATAATATGTTTTTTAGTAAATTATGTGTTTATTCAAGGCTAAGTTGGAAAATGGTAATGGTAAATTAGTAAAATTTAAAAACAGGAGATGGATTGGATTGATTTATAAAATATATACCTGAAATAGAGTAGAATAGGAAATAGGATATAGTTGGGAAATATTAAAGTATAATGGTTGGAATAATATGTATATTTTAGAAATAATTATTGTTTTATGGGAAATTGGGAGACCCGAAATGCAAATTATATGTTTTGATATAGGTGAAATATTATTGATATTTTCTTTACAATGATTGAATTTCATTTAGATCTGTTTTTTTTTTACAATGATTAAATTCTATTCAGAAATGTACTAATTTGATTATGTAAGAACAATTGAGGGACTTTTAGAGATATGGATTGATTTGTAAAAAGTATATTTGAAATGGAGTAGAATAGAAAATAGAATATAGTTGGGAAATATTAAAATATAATGGTTGGAATAATCTATATACTTTAGAAATAATTATTGTTTATGGGAAACTGGGTGACCCGAAATGTAAATTACATGTTTATTTAAGGCTAATTGGAAAATGGTAATTGTAAATTAGTTAAACTTAAAAACAGGATTTGGATTGATATAGGTGAAATATTATTGATTTTCTTTACAATGGTTGAACTTTATTCAGAAACGTATTAATTTGATTATGTTATAGCATCTGAGGGAAATAGAGAAGGAATTTTTAAAGAATTGTTGAATTATATGTGTATGATTATGTTTTCTTTTTTGGATGATTGACTACCCTATCTCCACGGTGATTCTCAAGAACTCTGATGTAAAATAAAAAAAAACTAATAAAACTTATTTTTTTAAAAAAAAAAAGGACTAGAAAGAATCATTCAAGGCCATTAAGGTCAAGCCCAGTTCAGTGCAAGAGACTGAATTAAAGCATCCTTCAAAGTTTGCTCTAATTCATGATACTAACATCCCGTGTACTAATGGTACAGTATACATTTCTTTGCAATGTTGAACTTTCAGCAGTTGGATATTCTTTTGGCTTTAACCCAAGTACATCATGAATACCACTGCATATGAACTGGTCCTCTTGTTTTTTCAAATTTCCTGCATACCAACTGAACTGGAAGTCTCTTCCCTGTTGACATTATTCTGGATGTCCCTGTTATATTTTCTTGACCAGATACTGAAGTGGGTTTGCCATTTTCTTTTTCAGTGAATTGTACATAGTCTGATCGTTTGTCTGATTACTGTCATAAATATCTCTTCTGAAAGTACAGGTACTCCTCAACTTACAATATTTTGTTTAGTGACAGTTCAAAGTTACAACAGCATTGAAAAAAGTGACTTATGACAATTTTTTACTCTTATGACCCTTGCAGCATCCAAATGGTCACATGATCAACATTCAGACGCTTGGCAACTGGCATGCATGTCATATTGTAGTGTCCTGGAGTCATGTGATCACCTTTTGCGACTCTCTTACAAGCAAAGTCAAAGGGGAAACCAGATTCACTTAACAACCATGTTATTAACAACTGCAGGGATTTTCTTAACTGTGGCAAAGAAAGTGGTAAAATGAGGCAAAACTCACTTAACAACTGTCTTGCTTAGCAATAAAAATTTGGGGCTTAATTGTGCTTGTAAGTTGAGGACCACCTGTATATATTTCTAATGATACAGCAGTTAGCATAAATGAGACAGTCTCCTTATCCCTATAAGATAGCAATTCATGAAGGGCCTTGCTTATTAAATATATTAATGTTTTCCATATATCATTAAATATGTTATTGATATTACTGTATTAATTAGATTACTAAACATTAATGTTGTATGGTCCCACCAAAGATTGCTCTCAGGTTTTTCACACCAATATGCAGTTATTGTATCTCACAGTATTTTGAATTCTGTCTGGATTGGAATATCAGTAACTTTGGAGAAGAGTAGAAATGTTATTTCTTTTAATTATACTGAATTAATAAAAGCCTCAAAATGGTTGGCAATCAATAACAATGTGGTTGTATCATTTCAGTCATTAAATGCCCCCTAAGGATAGAAGCCTAAGTTTTCATTAATGTCCCTTTAACAACCAAATCAAAATTGCCCTTTTCCCCATACCTGATACTGATTGATTTTATATATTTTATGAGCTGTTAGCTATATTTATCATAGTTGTTTTAGTAGTGTTCATTTTATAATCATTACATTTATATACTTAGTATTTTACTTTAAGCTGTGTTGAGGACATCTAAAACTTCTCAAAAACAAAAAAATAAAATTAATGGGAGTAAAAAGAACAATTTAGTAAAAGAGACAGAATACTGAACATATTGCATAGCATATTGCCTTGCCCTCAAAGAAATTCTACAAAAAAACCTAGCTCAAAAATATGGCTGCAGAGCTCCATCTAAAGGCTATTATTTTGTAATTACACAAAATATGAAGCTTCAAAGTACCACTGATGTTACATTGCAAAAATAATTGCATTAAGTAATTTTGTAAAAAGTAAAATGTACTTTGTATTATTGCAATATTTTATTAGCATGTGTAATTGCAAACTTGGAATAATTCACATCAACTTTTTGTATCAACAGGATATATTAAATATTTGTATTATACAGGTAGTCCTTGTTTAGAGATCACAATTGGGACTGCAACTAAGTGATGTAGTCACTTCAGTGATTGGTAATTCAGTGATTGTGACAGTCCTTATGATTTTGCTTCAGCTTTCCTTTTTCCCTCATACCCTGCCCTTTGTAATGCTCAGTGTTCACCACTGGGATAATAAACAAGAAGGGAATTAACATTTGTCTTTACAATCAGTGGAGAGGAAAGCATTACAAGAGTAAGCAGGAACAAAATGAGAAATACACATCAAAAAGAATGTGCTAGTGTCAGCTGTTTGTCTAGTGCCCCCCATAGTTCCTAGTTCTGGGCCACTAAGAGTGGCAAACAAGTGCTGAAATTGTAAAAATGATTAAACTCTTGTCAGTTACAGGAAGCAGCTGCAAATAGTTTAATTAAGGTCATAGAACTGGCTTATTAACTTGTGGTTACATCTTTTGGGAGAGAAAAGCAGCTCAGGAAGAGATCTTTTATTTAAGGAAGAGATCATTTGTACTTTCCTCTCTGTGAGGAAGGAAAAACAAACAGGCCAAGTATGGGACAATGCAAACCAACTAACTATAATGGTGAACACATGACTGTGAAAGAGATGTTGCAAGTCATAAATCTAGGCATTGTTGCAAAGCTACTTTTTCACCACCGTCATAACATTGAATGATCACTGTCCAAGTTAGTCACTAAGTAAAATCTACCTGTATTATTAAACATTGTGTCAAATGGTTTAGAAATTTCAATTATTTATATTACACAGATTAGCCAAAAGGTTATCATTCATAATATTATATATCTAGCTACCAGAATAACTATTTTGGATGCAAAACCATTTAATTTTTCCTGAGAAAAATGATGTTTTAGGTAGTACTCCAAGAAACTTTAGTGATGGCAGGAAATATAATTGTACTGTTCCTCTTTGATTATACTGCCAAAAGTCTCAGAAATGAAGAAGTTTTTTTAAAAATCACCCAGGTCTTCTTAGTCATATTTTCTTCCCAGCAGTAAAGGCCTGAGGTAACTCTTTCTCACACCTGCATCTTATATATGTAGTGAAGATGAACTTATTCTTTTCTAATGTCTTGAAACTTTCTAAACATACTGTATTATATTATAGATAAACTCTAGCACTGTGAAAACAAAGCTGTATATAATTTGTATTTCTGGAACAGTCTTTCCTATGTTGTTATCTGATATCCAGACATATCAGATCAGGGGTTGTTAGATATTATATGTTTTTAATGTAATCTTGATATTCAAACTACTTTTTTTCCATACCAAATTGGGCACTCCAAATTCTTCTGCAAAGCTAGCAGCAGTTCATGAACTTCACGAACACTTGGAACAGGCAAATCCATAGTTGGTTATAGACCTTGAAAACAGAAAAGTTTTATGATAATTTTGTGTAGCATTTTGAAATATAGTACAGATACTTCTCCTTTAGCAACCACAATTGGGACTAGTATCTCTTGATTTTAAATGAAGCAATTGCTAAATGGAAAATCACATGACCACAACTCTATTTTTGTTTTGCCCACCAATCTTTGAAATGTTCATCTTGGCAGCTGGATAGCCAGGTCAAGACTGACAAGACTAATCAATTTCACTCCTTTGGCTTTTGCTTGTCTCCTAACCATTCCCGTTCTTTGGAATGCTCACACTGACACTGGGATAAATAGCAAGAAAGGAACTAGTATTTGTATTTCCATACATTAGAGATGAAAGGATTACAAAAAAGTAAGCAGCCATGCAAAGGAGAATATATTGTATATCAAAAGGAATTCAGTGGCATTGGCACAGCAATTTTTCCCATGTACCTAAAATAGAAACCTAATCTAAATTCAGAATTAAATTCAACATATTCGAATGACATTTACTTCAGGTAAGATAGATATTCAAAGGTGTGAAAAATTAAAAGACAAATTGATTAAATGAAGAACTTCAAATACATAGGCATCCACTTCTAATTGCCCATCAACTGTGTAAGCTTTCGATTAGAACTCAAAGTTTCTAATGCAATCTTACAATATGACCGTCTTTATGTAGCAGTAAAAATCTATAAAGCAGCATCCTAGACCTGTTATGGTACACAATTCCATATTTATAAGGATGCTCCTATTTTAGAAGCCATTCATGTTTGTTAAAACCATACTCTATGTTCCATACTCAACTACAATGCCCTTGCTCAGCTAGAACTTGGCTACATTTCCCTTGAGGCACCTGAGATACTTCTGTCTTGCTTCATCTCCCCTGAACTCCATTAGTGATAATACTAATCAGTGTCTCTTGATTTTAGACCAATACTTCAAAATCTCCAAAATTTTGAAAAAAGCGCGTCTGAACTCTAGCCACAATCCGCAGTGTCACTGCCGAATTACACTGCTGTGTATTACTCACGGAGTAACCTAAGCGCTGCTTTCCTTCGCTTAAAGTTTGCACGATCACCTGGCCTTTGCGCCTCTAAGGAGCGTCCTCAATTCCCTTCGCCTCCCGCTCTGCTTTTTTTCGCGCCTTCCTCCCGTTGATATCCGTGGCAAAAGCCTGCTAACCAATCGCTTTGTAGTTTCCGGATCCCATGACTGCAACAGAGGCCTCCAATTGATAACGCCAGAAAGGCGGGGGAAAGGATGACGCTACAGCCCTCGCTGCTTAAGTATGAAAGGATCCCATCAATAACTTCTGTCAGCTGCGACCCGAACAATGTGGCCTATTCAAATGTAATTAAGGCTAGCTAAAAAGCGATCGAGGGTCAGTTTGGTCTAATGATTAAGGCATCGCAGGCTAGAAATCGAAAGACTATGAGTTCTGATCTCATCTTAAGACATGAAGCCAGTGACTTTGGGCCAATCACTTTCTCAGTCCTGGGAAGAAGGCAATGGCAAACACCAAACTGGCTCTCGTTGTAGCGTTACTTTAAAAAAAAAAATCTTGCTAAACGGGTTTGTCTATAAGCCGCCTAGAGTCTCCCTTGACGTGATAGGCGGCATACGATAAATAAATGATTGTACGCTGTTTTCTTCATAATCTCGGAAAGACGCTGATCATTTTTTTTCAATAAGGAAAACATTCACACAGAATCCAGTGTGAATTTGGACGAGCTGAAATTTTGTATTTGCCGCGATCTTTTTACTGCAATCAAATGTTTCGTTTTTTATTGGCTGGTTGCAAAACAGAAGACGCGTAAAAATGGCTTCTGCCACGCTCTTGACCCGGAAATCCCTTCTCCTGGTAATGAGATGCGTCAATCTCATTACTTGTTATTGTTGTTCTTCACGGGATCCGCCTCTCTCGTCCGGGATAGCCAATAGTATAAAAGAGCCGAGGTGAAGGGCACGCCCCCGCCCAGTCGCATTAAGCGGCAGAGGTTGCGACAGCTGGCCGACGAACCCGCGATCTTCTTGCGTCACAGCGTGGGTGAGCGTGGAACCTTGGTCTTTGCCGAGGTCCACTCGTCAGAGATCCAGGACCTGATGGGCCGTCGAGTAAGTTTCGTGCTGCACGCCTTCTGCCTCCCTGTCCTTCTCTTTAAAGGGGCGTCCTCCAATCGTGCGGGGTAGTAGAATAGCTCCCTCGCCTTCACCCTCACGTCCATGGGCTGCTGCGGTTTAGTGCAGCTGGAGGGCGCCAGGTGGCCGACGCCGACTGATGTGGGTTTGCTGAGCGTTTGGTAAGCAAGGGGCCGACAAAGATTCGTCCTGGAGAAGCGGCCAGTGCATAGCTTTTATGTTCGGAAAACGCTGTGTTACTAAGTCGGCTTCTCTCCCGTTCCTGTGTGACCCGTTTTGGTTTTATGTACTTGCTTCAACAGCAGACAACTTTTTCGGGCTCCCACATTATAATAAACTGTTTAAGGCTTTCCAAATTGGCAATTTCGATTTTAATGCAAAGCCAAACGGAAACGCCCTTGAATCTCGCATTTCAGTAAATGTGTGATATAGACCAATGCTATGTATGCTTACTACATATATTCGTCAATTTTGATGCTTTTTCCTCCATATACGTAAGCACATAATTGCACGTTAATGTAGCAACCCATGTGTTTTCGTAGTTTTATTAATACTGTGATTAATCTCGGATAACCTACTAACTAGATATCTTGTAACTATAGCAAGTAGGCCAGTTAAGATGGTGACTTTCTGGTAGATCCCATGATATGCAATTTCCTGTTCGAAGGATTTTCAAGATGGTAGTTATTCCATGGTGCTTGTCTGGAATGTTTGTGAAGTTATGTAGGCAATTAAGTTCCTGCAAAGGTATGGAACTTTCAAATATTCCATATATATTTTTCTTTCAAAATTATTCTATAAGTAATATAGCATGCTGGTGTTTGTTGGTTATGCCCTACAATGAAGCTCGATAGAATTTGAAAGCAGAAAGAAAAGTGTGGAAGAAGTGGTTTCAATAACGTAGACCAGTGACAGTGATTATTTTTTGATAACCAAGGATACATTTTGTAGAGCTGCTTTTCTGTTGATAGTGCTAACAGTTTAGTTATAAAAGTAAGCCTAAAGAATACTTGCTTTTGTACCTCAGAATGGTGGGAAAGTGTATTTCCAAGTATTTTCCTCAGAGCAATGCAAGTACTACCAAAAAGAAGTATATATGCCTTATATCCAATGCATTGTAAACTATTATTATAGGTAGATTAATGAAGAAACAAATACAGAAACATGTTTTGTAGTAAGAACAAGTTACAATTGGATTACATATTGGAATAAAAGCTGGTCATGAGCTGGAAAGCATTACAAACTGCAACTATAATTGTATTTACAACACACTTACAAATATGTGCGAAGTCCTAGTATTCCCAATCTTGATTTGTATTATCCATTATCTTCACCAGCTATTCCTCCAATGTGGATAATGCCAAACCTTTCTGTTTTTGTACATACGATAATCTTGTTGCATCTGTTTTAGTTTCTGTACATGATAAAATACCCCTATTGTCACATTTTCAATATAAATTTGAAGTCCCTTTATAGTAGACAATTTTTCTTGTGACATATAATCTTAAAAAGAATTTTTATAAAATGTATTCTTGGTATGATAACTCAATTTCTCTTTAATATTATAACATAGTATACATAGCATACTTTTCAATCCTAACAACTTACTTTCTTATTGTTCCATTTGTTATAACTAAAAAAATTAGCCTACTTTATTAAATATTGTTTCACTTGTTCTTCCATTTCAAATTTCAATAGATTTATACATTTTTGCATATATGTTCATATTTTTACACAGTTGTTTCAAACTGTCTTAGAATGTTCAAAACTATAAATTACTTTGTCTATTTTAAATCTAATTGTAAATAAGAGGAGCACTGACATCAGTTTTTTTAATTGTATTTTACATTTCTCTTAACAAAATTCTAGTATCTTACAATAAGTTAGCCTTTATCTTTGCCTATTATTTCTTGTCTATAAAAATGTCTTGTGCTGAGAATCATAAAGGTGTTTTTGGACCCAATTTGGATTTTTACCTTTTCCATGTTTTCATTATGGCACAGCTAACATAATGATTAATCCATATTAACCTTGACTTTGTATCCATGATTCTGGGTATTTTAATCTTGCTGTATTTGGTTAGGTGAACCTGACCTAACAAAGCACAGAGCTGTGCACCTGACTTAATCTTTAATCAAAGCACAGAGTGCATCCAAGAACACCAACTAGCAGTCAGAAGACATGATGAATTAATTTCATCATTATTTTCTTATTTTTCTCCTATGCAAGCAGGCACAGTTTAGGAGAATATTCAGAAGGATGGAGAGAGGAAGAGAAAAAGTCAGGTGGTCCTAAACCCAGTTTTTTTGTTCTTTGAACTATATAAAAATATTGTGAGTGCTTGGTTCCTCTCAAAAAGAAGTTAAGTTTGGAACAACTACATTGTTTTTAATTGATGTTTTCATTTTCTTTCCATAGATTTGCAGAATGGATCCCCAGGTAAATTTCAGTGTGACCTTCCAAGGTAATACCCTGAACTTTCTTGTATCATCTAAAACCACATGGGCTGATGTGGAAGCCATGGTGAGTTGTGTCTTTGCTAATTGTGATTCACTGATCAATAAGTTTTAAAATTTCCCCTTGATGTCCTCACATCACTTAACTGTTTTAAGTTTTCATAGATATCTAGCTTTTTCAGCAGGCCCTAGAACTGGGTGGTCTCTGAGCCCACTTTTGGACGTATATGCCAGATGGTTTGTAATTGGTCATCCATTTTCCCAATTTGACTGTTAATAAGCTTTAGTTATTTGTTATTTGTTTCTTATCTTTGTTGTTTAATTCTAACATATATTTTATAAACTGCTTAGAATTCCTATTGTAACTGAAGTGGTAAACCAACTAAATAAAATTTGAGAGGATTATTTCTGTAAAATGTTGAGAGTATTGGACATTCATGAAATCATCCCAACTTTCTTCCCATCCTTTGATTAGCAAATTGGGCAAATTTTTTTAACGCAATTGCATTAGAGTCCCCACTCTTCATTAATTCAATAGTTGCAGAAAAGGTTGAAGGCAATTTGGCTGTTGCATTGCTGACATGTATAGTATCCTAGCTATGCAGTGGTTAAACTAGTATAACATTAACATCTTTTACAGCTTCAACCTTCTCCCTCAATTTATGCAGAGCTATAGTGCAAGATCAGTGACTAGAAACAACAAAATTCTAGCAATCAAATCTAGATACTAATCTAATAATTGGTATAGGCTATCAGATGATAATCAAAAATATATCTGCGCTCCCAATAGTGGTCACTTAATTTTTTAATGTTCTTTGTAAGTGAACAGTTCTTGCTCAAGTTATTTGTTCACTGACCAATCCGTGCTTCATAACAGAAAGTGGATGGGATTGTATGTTCAGGATCAAACAAGATAATTGCTTGCACCTCCAAGTTTCTTTTTGTATGCTTGTGGAAAGCAGATCTGAGATGTTTTTGGACCAGCACTTAACATTAAAAAAGATGGAAACTATTATTCCAATCAAGATTAAATATAAATTTAGTGTAGCTCTGGAGACAATATTTGAAAATGGGCATGAACTTGCATGTTTTTGCTGCAAGTGGTTTAATTCAATATTGACATAAGCTTGCTTTGTCTTTTGCGGAAATCTTTAACTTGCTAGTGTACTTGTGTGTACTCATTTTTTCACAACTTTGTATACTGTATTTTTTTTACTGGAAGAAACTAACTCATGTATATGAAGAATTTTAATTTTATTGTCAAGTTCCTCCAAAATTTTTATTGAATGCAGTGGGTTTGTTAGAAGAAATTATTTACTTGATTTATTTTTAGTAAGTCTGAAATTTGGTTGAAAACTCAGGTCCATTGGGTAAGGGAGGTGAAACTAAGGCTGCGAAAGTCACCTTTTGATTAATGGACAAGATAGGTATGTGCAAAATATTCTGAACAGCTTATAGACTTCTTCACTGGGATACAAAACTTGATTCTTTTAAGTACAAAATATATATAACTTGGAGTTGACAAAGAGGAGTAGAATTGTTCCTGACTTCATTAACAGTTTTGAGATATCAATAAAAAGGATTAATCATTGCTGCCTGTTTCTCACTCATCATGGAGATGAGCCATTTCACTATAGTTAATTTCTATTATAGGTGAAAGTCTCATTTGAATTGAATGGTATCCAGATCAAATACCTGGATGAGGATCATGATGAGGTACTGTACTTCTACCTATACAGAAGACTTAATTTTAAAAATGAAAAGCGCATCCTTGTACTTTTGAAAGAATAAAAACCTAAAAAGAACTTCATATATTTTTTATAAAGAAGCTTTTTTTTCCTTGCAAAATAGTTTCCAGTCAATACTTGATCTGTATTGGGTAATACTTAGTTTCACAGATTATCTCATTTTTCTGACATCTCTCCAGAAGCTTGTTTACCATTTCAGGATTCAAAAGATGATATTTTTTTTAAAAAAAAATCAGTCCTTGATTTATGACCATAATTAAGCTCAGAATTTTTTTCGTAAATTATAGTCATAAAGGAAGACATCCAAATAACTGCCTCACTCAATTATCATAATCCCAGCTCTCTTATTGCAGTATTAAATGACCATGCAGAGATGCCTCAAGGGGTGGTGAAGGCCTTGGGAAACCTGATACCCACCAACAAATGGAAATCTGTGGGTCACAAGGCTGCAATTGGCTAGGCTCACAGACTTCCTCTCTTCCCCCTACCACCCTTGAGAGGCCTCGGCCTCCTCCCTCTACCACCATACCTGGAAGCCTCAGCTGGATAGGCCTACCAATGGGCAGAAGCCTGCTGTGGCCAGAAGATGTCAGCCAGCTAGGCACACCAGCACATAAATTATCTCCTTCCTGCCATTCCTGAGATGTGTGGGCCTTTTTCCTGTCCCATCATACCTACGTCCACTTACCTTTCCCTGCAGCTGTTTCCTTCTCCCATGTTGGGGTAGGAGTTGCAGTGAACCTGTAGTCATAAGGGTGGATGTGATGCCTAAAGTCCGGGTTTTTATTATGTGACTGGCAGTGCTGCAGTGGTTGGAACTTTGGGCAGGGGTTGTAAATCCCTATGTTCAGCACCCTCTTAATTTTGAAGAGTCACTAAACGAAAGGTTGTAAGTCAAGGGTTAACTTTAATTACCTCTTTATAGCAGAAATAAGGTCACTTCAGCCTCCTGATAACAATAGTTCTATCTATGCTTTAAAAAAAAAATTTGCTCTTGAAATTATAAAAAAGCCAATACTGTAGTTTATATCTAGAACAAGAACATTGTACATGCATTTTGTTCCAAATTTGCCCATTCTTGAGAAATAGGTATGAATAGGAGTGATTTATTCTTTAGTTGCTTTAGTTGTATAGAGGGCTTCCTTCTGATATGAGTTATATTACAATTTCCAAAATTCCCACCTAGCATAGAACTCTTGCTGGGGATCAGAGAACACCAAGTTGGAATGGGCTGGGGGCTCTGTGATGTACCAGTCATCTTCAAAATGATAACCCGTAACAGAGATGGCAGCATATTTGGGGAATGGAGATCAACAGTGGCTACGTTTGAATATGGTCTGACCAGCAATATTTATTGAAAGAGCTTTTTTTACAGTCTTAATTTGCATGGCCTTGTTGATTTTACTTCAAACTATGTAGTTTCTTAGTAGGAAAGCAGGATGGGGAAAAAGATCTGTTTAATAAAGAAATAACAGGCAACCTAATAACAAGAAAAATGTCTGCAAGAACTATAAAATGATGTCAGAAGCTAGTCTACTGTTCTGAAATGATCATGTGAAAAATCCTGCTAAGAGTATGAATATTATAAGCAGTAATGAAAAGCCTTCATTCATGGTTTGCTTTCTTTTCACAGGTATCAATCAACACTGCAGGTAAGTTGCCTTTGACTGATGCATACGATCTGTCGAATCCTACTGTGGTGGTGTGAATAAAGGCAGCAATCTAAATAAGGGACACTTAGAGGAAGTATTTAATGCCTTCTTTTCTCCCTGTAAAAAGTGTATTTAGTGATTATCTGGTTAACCAGCGTTTTTCTATTTATATTAGAATGAGGCTTTGTATCTGCAGCTTCTTCACATATTCTTTAAGGAGGAGGCCGAACCTAGTGATGTCTTTATTCTGTCACTTCTTATTATGTAAAGTTTACTAAGTTCAATACTAATTCACTTGTGAAACATTTAAATTTTCTCAAAATTAATTCAGAACTGAAATGTGGATTGCTCATACTACCCAGGACATGTGATTCTTCTTGTTTTTTTTCTTTTAAATAGTTTGAATATAGAATTCTATTACATTTGAAGAGACGAAATTAATGACATGGATTGTACATCATAATAATACCTAGCAAGTCCTACAGGGTGTATTCATTTTTCTTTTCTAAACTTCTTTGTCATTGGATTTGGAGATGCGGAATGAAATCTGTATTAAGGAATGAGAAGGAATTACCAAAGCAGTAAAATTATATCGGGACTGAATGTGATTAAAAAATATACTAATTTATTTGCAAATGCCATTCTGGACATGATAATGTTAATATTAACCACAGTTTATTTCTTTCTCTTTTTAGAGGAATATCAAGAGGCTGTTAAGGTAACGGATTAGCTTAGCTTTGGGGGCTTATTTTTATAGCAGTACAAATCAAGTCTTGTAGATTTCTTGATGTGTCAGAGATTTTATTCTATTTTATCTCAGTTAATAAAATCATTTAAACTAGCCTATACTGGTCCAGTTTCAAGTTATTGAAGTTCTTTTTAATCAATACTGTTTGTCTCTTTTGCAGTAAAGACAATAGCAAATTACTCCTGTATTACGTTCCTCTTCAGTTAGGTCAGAATACATCTAAGAGCTTCAGTTTTTATGTTTATTTCTCCACATACTTATGGTTGTTCTATTAGTCTCTATATTAGCTTTAAGCATTTAAGTCTTTCTTTTTGGTTTTGCAGCATTTCTGATTTTTAATACAAGTCTTACCTGTGTGATTGTATCCTTGTAACTTACTCTCTGTGAAAGATTATTCTTACTATTTCTATTCTCAAAGGTTTGATTCCAAACTTTAGATTTAGAGAGTTTAGATTCTCTTCTCTGGTCTAATTCCTAGATATCTGTCTGGTTGTGAAGGGCAGTAGCTCTATTGTCACAGATAGAGAAGTCGCAGAAGGAATTTTGGCAAAACCTCTTAATATCCCAGTTAAGGAAATTACTAGAAAATTAAGAGCAAAGTGAATATAGAAATAATTATATAAAAGAGGAAATTTTAACTTTTGGTGCCCTTGTAAATTAGGAAAAGCTCCCTGAATGTTGAGTTTGAAAAGATCTATTACTGATGCAACATCCATCTGGCTTGATCAGTAGTCAATTTGCAATTTAAAAAAAATCCCTTTTCAAGTTTTCCTGTCTTTTTTTATATTCTACATCCAAGACATATACATTCCACTGTAAAAGTACCTTCTAGCATTTTCCCATTTTGCCTAAGTGTTTATGATCTTGTCCTGAGAAAAGTATGACCTTAGCACAGACCATCTGCTTTCCTTCTGCCAGGCACTTCAACCTGTCACACAGTGTTAATTTTTAAAATTTTTGATTCTCAATAAATGTTAGTTTAGAAAGATAGTTCATTAGAACGACTATGTCCATGTATAAGTAATTTTACTGAAAGTTTTTTTCCAGATTGCAATGAAACAAGGCAATCGGCTCCAGATGAATGTCTATGAATTAAGAATTCCTTCAGGCATGTCTTCAGAACTGATCTTTGGGAGATCTGAGGAACCGTTTGTTCCAGAAGTTAAAAAGAAGCCCCCAATTGCTCAAACTCTGATAAAAGACAAAGATACTAAAAGAAAGAATAAAAAACTACAGGTAAAAGTAAAAAGATGTGTTTTCAGGCATCTGGAACTATCATGTCAATTATCCATTAACACAAATGTTTTTCTTTCTGAGTCTTGCTATCTCAACTTGCAAAGGTTATGATTTTAATTACATTAAATTGTGTGGCAATGCTTCATTCTGTTTTAATCAATCTTTATCTTTAGATTCAGATCTTAAGATCTAAAATGAATACTATATATATATATATATATATATACACATACACATACATATATTGGTTTTATGTAAATATTTCAGACTTGTTTGAAAGCAGATTTGTTTCTTGCAAATTAATTGAATTCATTGCTTCCCCTTGAATATATCATATATTTTGCTAAAAGTTTTGAAGTAGTAAAAAGCTGAAAACATCATAAGCTATTTTCTAAAACCACTAGCAAAATGTATTATCAAAATATTCAGCTGCATTTAATTAACCAGCCAGTAATCCATTATATGCATTCAAAGAGAGAATGTTGTTTAAATAATGCTGTGTTAAATAATGCTAAAAGATCCTCAGATTTTATGAACTCAACCAGTCTTCTTGGCTATTAGAAGTAGTGGCTTTTTAAATTTTGGGCTGACTGAACATAATTGGCAAACTTCTAAGCATCCCCTGGAATACCAAACACAGGTTACATTCTGTTCTGCCAGAAGAATGACATTGTTATAAGCCTGGCCTTATTTTTAAGTAAAAAAAAATCCAAACAAACAAACAATATGGCAAAGTCTGAAGAGTGCCTTTATTTATTCACTCAGTTGCCAAGTTCAGCATGAATAGGTATGAGAAAGTTGTATGTTAAGTTTTGCTGCTATGTTCTTTTTTAAATCTCTCTAGAGTGAGCGCCTTCTCAGTGAGGTCCCTCCTGAGTGGTTCACAAGTTACTTGGAAAAGGTGAATGTGGTTTCTTTTCTATTTGTCTTGTTATGCAAGAGGCCTTGAGAAAAAGGCATTGGGGGTGATTCAAACAGAGTTGGAGAATAATATCTCTTTCTTTACAGGTAAAAGGATATTATTCCTCATGGATGGAGCTTCATACACAAATTGATATTTGTTCCAAACTGGCTAAACCCACATTTCATAGTTGATTTGATTTAAGAGGGCAGTTTTGTCCAACTTAGTGTAGTATGGTCAGGAGGTAGGAAAAACCAATGCATTCATCTCTCATGGTTAGTGTGCGATAACTAAAGGCATGTAAGGTTGGCTGCCCATTATACCCCAAATTATGTTAATGTGTATATTGTATGCAGTGCTATTTTTGTGTAAATTAATTTACTAACTCTCCATTCTAATGGAATGCATGCATGCATGAATTCTGGGAATGGAAATCAGAACAACAAATGAAAAGCCAACAGCTCAGGATGCTTTTCTTTATCTCTGCCTTTCCTTTTGCAGTTCCGGGAGCAAATTGTTCAAGACACTGTTAAAATGCTTGAACAGAAGTTGAATGACAAGCTGCTTCTTTCTAACCAGCTTCCAAGGTCCATGAACAATTCAAGACACCAAACTGCTGCAAGTTCCTTGGTGCAAGGCAATTCCTATGACTGGCTGCTCTCCTGTAATAATTGTCAAAAGCCCATAATGGGGATTCGCTACCAGTGCAGGTAGGACAGAGGCCAAGGGATTAAAATGCAATTTTGCATGGTTTTCCAGGAGGTTAGAAATTGGTATTCTGAGGTTTTCTAGTGACATTTATTTGTAATGTATATAACAAAAATGGTCTAATCATTATGTAGCCAAAGTGAAAACATGGAATATCTCATGGAATCAAATATAAAGTTGGTGATATTTCTTGAATAGTTGAAAGAGTAATTTTCACCTTCTTCCTCTCAATAAAATTTTTGCTGTAAAAAAATATTATATTTTGGCTGTATTCCATTTTCCTTCTTTAGCAAAAACAAAGAGAAATTGGGCAATAATATTGCATGATACTAGATTGGCAAAAGGAGCAGTTCTCATTTGTATTTATGATTTATTTACTGAGTAATGCTGTCCAATCACATATAATTTGAGCAGTTTATATTTCATTAATACAGTAAATAGAGCTTAAGACACACTATGAAACACAATAACATTTGGTTTACTCAGCTGAACTTGTTCAGGAACTACCAGAATTTATGCAACCCCAAAGGCTCTCTGAAAAAAAGTTTTAAATACTTTCAGGAATATTAACCATTCTAATCTTTTTTCCCATTCTGATCTCTTATTACTTCCCTGCTTTGGCAAGAAAATTTGCTTACAGGAGTTTTCTAAGCTATAATTTATTTGCTGCTCCTCTCACTGATAAAGCAACCCTGGGCAACTTACAGACAATAAAAAGATAAATACAGAAATAACTAAAATTTCAAACACTATATAAAAATTTAGAACCAAGGAGCTGGACAGCACAAGAATGAGATATTCTTTTACCTCATCAGTCTTCTCCAGTGATACATGCCCCCCACAAGGCCTCAAACCAACTGGCAAAACCAGGATTTTATATACTTCCAGAAGGGCAGAAGTGTGGGAGCTTAAAGGGCTGAGGCCATAGCAGAAAAGGCTTTTTCTCTTTGACCCTGCCAGCTGGGAAATTTGTCCACACAAAATGTTCTGCAGATAAAAATAACTTTTTATTAACTCTTTTTTAAGCTTGTAAATCTACTCCCTATTCAGTTTTCCAGTCAATTGAGAAAATAAATCAAGGGTTTCATTTTCCTTACAGAAGCTTCACTGGCTCATGATTCTGTTTTTATATCTTCCCCTAAGATTTTATCCAAATATATTCTACTTACAAATAAACTGTGATATCTCAATATATCAGCGCAACTGGGAAAGTTGGTTAGCAGATAACTTAAATAGTTAATAGAGGAAAAAGGTCAGTAATTTACCAGATTGCCTTTCTTATTTTTTCAGTGTTTGCCCAACCTATAACATCTGTGAATTGTGTGAGGCAGGATTATATTTCCATGACCCTAACCATGTCTTTCTAAAACTGCGGAGGCCCACCTGGCGCATTTCAGACACACACAGTCTTGGACAGCTGTCATCTCCTCTTGCCACTTCAGAGCAAGTCAAGTAAGCACCAAACTTCCTTGTTTCCATTGTGAGCCCCCTTGAATTGTTTGTATTTAGAGTGGTCATGATAATGAATATATAAACAGTGAAGAAAGCTCATGGAGGATATCAACCTGGCAAAGACGCCATCTTGGTATTGGACAAAATTAGATATCTGATTCAACTCTAGATAGAAAAGAAGCAGAGGAACATTTTAGCAACAAGGGAATGCCCTGTTGTTCAGGGAGGACTGGATGATGATTGTAGATGCCCTACTGAAATGGACAAAGGCCAGAATTTATGATAAAGTAGAGATTTGTTTGGGGGTAGTAGAGATGCATTTGTTTTACTTTGTTTTATTAAGCCTAGAAAAAAGCTTGCAGATTCCTAAAATGAATCTGCTACTGAAAAGACAGCAACCAACAATAATATGGTTTTTGGATATCATGAAGAGGATGCTTGCTTATTGCCAGTGGGTCCTCTAACCATAGATTGTAAACTTAAAGCATTCACATTCAAGGGACTTTTTGGAAGTCATACTAAGCTTGCATGAAGAGTTCTAGATTGTTTCACGGGGCTGTTAGGGATATGGAAAAAGGGCACTAGAATGGTTTCAACATTAGGAGCCTTTTGATTCCAGATATGTGATTTTGTTCCTAGGAGATATCCAGCTCCACATGTTTTTTAATAGGGGAGAACCCTCCTCTAGCAAAATTAATACCTTATTTCTAATTGTTCAGATTCCAGAAGCAGATAGACAAGCATTTCCTGAAAGCAGAAAAGCAGCGTTTACGAGGAGAAAAGAAGCAGCGTAAAGCTGAAGCACGGGAACTCAAGAAGCAGCTTAAATTGCATCAAAAGTTTAATCTATGGAACTCAGTTCATGCTCTTGACAACACTGCTGCAAAATCTGAGAGCCTACAATCCAGTACACTTCTGTAAGTAAGCCTGGACCTGGCTTATGTTTGGAAAGCACATTCTGCATACTCGGTGTTGGCTTTTAATGGACTATGAACTCCTTTTCTAGCCAACTCATGATTTGTGCATTTCTAGTATTTTCAATATCTTTAACTTCCTACTTCTCTAAAAAATATAGTTTTAAAAGATTACTAGACAAATTGTGATTCATTGGGTCATCATTTCGGAGATATTTCCTTAACGGAAGAGAAACAGAATGACCAAGAACAAAACTGGAAGTTAGAATGACTGATTTCCTGCTGGCTTTATCATACTAATCGCACTCCAGTAGCTAATGGTGGGGATCAGTCTGCCCAGCCTGTAGAGTGAACAAAAATAAAACACAACGGCAGAAGACAACTTTGTCTTTTCTCCTTCTGGATATCACAATGGATCTCAAATTTTGAACGCATTCTGTAGGTTAGCTAGTTGAGGAACCTGTGTTCCAAAATGGTTCCCCTATAATGGCCTGTTTTGCCCAGTTAAAAGGTTACAGGAATGTTAGTTAGAATGGTTAATGAGCATGCAGATTTGGAATTTTACTGATTTGTCTCTGGTTTCCTCCATTTCACAGTTCTCTGCAGCGATGCCCAGTTGTCTCAACTCTGAGTGCCGCCTTTGTAGATGAGAATTTACCAGATGGAACTTGCCTCCCACCAAAGATTATCTTCATGAAGCATTGGCGTATGAGGAACACAGGCAACACCGCATGGAGCTCAGATACCAAGGTGTTTTTCAATGTTTAATTTGTAAAAATACATGCTAAAATCTAGATTGGCACAGAGCCTGCTCCCTCCTTTAGCCCTTTCTGCATCAACATTGGGAAGGTACTTTGAAAGTGCAATAGTACTTTGTTGTATGTTTTGGACTGAGTCCTGCTATTATTTTGTTTTCTACTATTCCAGTAAATAATGGATCTTAGGAATGTAATTTGCTTATTTATGAAAGGTTTATTTTAAACTCTCAACCACATTTTTTCTTTGTATTGCGTGTAGTGCCTGAGAGCCACAGGATGAAGCTCAACTCTGAATGGAAGTTTGAATCTCTGTTTGCCAACATTTACTTAATGAAGGTCTTATAGGACATAAGGCCTAAAAACATTGATTCATGACCAATCTGGGAAGCTTGCATGTTTGGGTGTTACAATAAAATAATGTTTTTCTTTTCTGTTCATATTTCAGCTAAAATTCATGTGGGGAAACATAACTCTGGTGTCTTCTGGAAAAAAAGATGTGATTGTGCCTTCCCTACTTCCTGGGGAAGAGGGGGTTGTTTCAGTGGAGTTTGAAGCCCCACCAATGGAAGGAACCTATACATCTCACTGGAGGTTATCACATAGAGGGGAGCAATTTGGACCCCGGATCTGGTGCAGTATTGTGGTTGACTCTTCTTCCAAAACTGTTTGTCCTGACCATGGCAAATTGATGCCTAGTGTTTGCCAGAATAGTAGATCTCTTTACAAAGAGGAGGTAAGGCCCTCATACATCTGGGTGTATTTAAGACTGTGTTTTTTTCCTCTCGATATTTTTTTCTCCACATCTCCCATTTTGTAATTCTATTACATCTCTGCCTTCTCTTTTTTTGCCTCTTGTCTGTATTGCCTCCACTCAGTGGCCCCTCTTCTTTAATGTGCATATTCTCCAGCATGACGATGGAGAATCCACCAATGGGTTAGGACTATCTTCCTGCCCAATAAGAGACTAAGTTTGCCAGAGTTAATACGCCTCCTGCTGGGCTGATATCCCAGACACGACTTAGTCTTCAGCCCAGCTAGGACTCGTTGTTGGCTCTGGACAGGTCGTATAGCTATATTCCTTTGGTGGATTCTCATCTCAAAAGATTTTAGCCAGTTTAGACAAGCAGACAGGGGAGAAACAATTTGCAAGCCTCAGCCGATTTTCGGCGAATTTCCCCCAGCCGCAACACAGCTGAGCGTCGGCCTCGGGCCCGCTCAGCAGCCGTTACAAAGCGGGCGGCCGGCTCAGCCCCCTATTGCTCCTGTCAAGTGCAAGGGGCTCACAGTTGATAGCGAGGGGGATCCCTCGGCCGAATCAGCTGATTGTCGGAGCTTCCGATCTAGCCGCCGCGCAGCTGAGCGTCGGCCTCCGGGCGCGCTCGCAGTTGCCAAGCGCCGCGGCAAGCACTCAGACCTCACGAGGCTGATTGTCGGAGCTCGCCTCAGCCGCCCCGCTACGAAGCGTCGGCCTTCGGGCCTGCTAGGCCGGTCCTCTCCACGGCCCTTCAGCCCTCTCCGGCGAGGTTCGCGCTGTAATTTGATCGCTGCTGAGGCGCGGCTGTCACGCTCTCCAGCAAGCTGCCGGCTCCAGGGCATTTTAGGGCATTTTTTCATACAAAGCCCTCTGCAGCTGATTGCCAAATTTGAGGCCTCAGACCGCTTATTCTTGGCGCGCTAATCGCGGCCGCCATTTTGGATGCCAGAGGCCTACCAGGCCTGACAGGGACGGCCCAAACAGGCAGCAGCCACTGCACAAAGCCTTGCAGGCTGCTTACAGAGGCCATTGGTGTAACGGTCTGACCTCACCTCTCCTTCCCTGCACGGAATTATCTCAGTCTAGGCCCCAGGCCTAACAAGCCGCCTCGCCATTGCAGCGGCAGCCATTTTGCAGCTTCAAAACTGCCATTGGCCACCCTGCTCAGATTCTGATCTGGCACAACCAACCCCTGGGCAAAACTTGGAGAGGATTTCACCTTTTAGTGTCAGCTGGCACGCCTTTGGCTCCGCCGCCACCACCTAGGCTCTGTGTGCAGGCACATATCACTCAGGTGATTGTCGCCACCAAAAAGGAGAGGAGTGCGCAGGCACATGTCACCAAGGTGATTGCCGCCACTGATCGGTCAACGTGTGTGCCGGCACTTGCCGATTGCGACTCACCCATTGGGTCTCGTCGCCACAAGACGCCTGACTAATATGCCTCAGTGCATCACTGGGCAGTTTCAGCCTCTCGGAGCTCTGCCTAGGGCAGTAGGGCGCTCAGTGTAGCGCAAACCCGGAGCGGACGTTGTTCATCAGCTTTGGCCATATAACAACTGGGCAATCTGCTCCTGCTCCTGAGTTGCAATGGGCCTCAGGCCTCCCTTGCAATGGCTGACGACGCAGCTACTCAAGCTGCGCAGGGCGCTTCCGGCACTCCTGTCTCAGGGAAGCACAAGTCCTCTAAACTAGAGGCAGCAGGCAGGATAAAGGCCAAGGCCAGGTCCAAGGCCATCGCTGGTAAAAAGGCCTCAAAGGCCGCAGAAAAGGAAGCCGACAGGCGACACATGGCTCTGGAGAAGCAGTTCTCCAGGGCGCAACGTATGTCTGCGGGAGACCAACCTCTGGTTCCCCTTGCCCCCCAGGAGAGCTCACTCTTCAACCCCCAACCAGCCCTGCCAGGTCCCACTGCCTCGCGGGCCCTTTCTCCTCAGGGCCCCATGGCACAGAGTGCTATTCTGTCCTCTGACCAGGGATTGAACCCCCTAATGGTGGCTTCACCGGCTAGATTCCACCCCCCGCTCGAGGCCACGTTCACGCCCACAGCGGCTGGACTTCGCCCCCCTGAACATCAAGGGGTCGGGCCTGAACAGCTCGAGGCATTAATCGCCCAGGCGTATGCTCAGGGCAGGGCCTCCTCGTTCTACGAGAACCCCAGGCCGGAGTTTGTCATGCCCGTGGTGCCAGCTCAGACACGGGCAGAGAGGCCGGACTACCCGGAGTCCGTTTATTCGGACCATTCCTCCCGAACACGGGACTCTGGTTCCGAGGATTATGGGTCAACTGACTTCCAGCTGTCAGAGGATGAGGAGTCGGCCCCAGACCCGTCGCCTTTCATAGGCCTCTTCGACCTGGGTCTATTTAGATCTCTCCTGCTAAAGGCCACCACATCGGCCAATATTGAGCCGGAGCAGGAAAAGCAACCGACTGCCTCAACTAGTCAGGACCCCAAGCCACTCTTCTCCGAACCTACGGTGACGGATCGCTATATCCCTTGCCCTCCATTTTTCCTGAAAACTATCAGGAAACAATGGGGGAATCCGGGCACTCTACCAACGCCGGGGGGAGAACAGGTAAGAGACTGATGGCCGTTCGCCCCGGCCTTGTCAGATCTCCTGAAGGTTCCCGGGGTGGACGAACCACTAACCTCTCTTTTTTCTTCCTCCACCGTGTCAGGTGACACGTCTGAGGTCTTGAGGGCAGAGGACAGGAAGTCCGAGCTCTCTCTCCGCAGGTCTCACCTGGCATCGGCATGGGCCGTGCGGGCGTCCACCTCCACTTCCTTCTTTGCCAGAACGTCAATTCTCTGGCTCAGGGAACTCCAAGCGTTGCTTCCCCCGGATCAGGTTTGTGCCCATCAGAATCTGGGTAAGTTGGTGGCATCGGCAGAATACATGGCAGATACTTCCCTCCATGCCGCCAGATTTTCAGCGCGCTCCATGGCCGCTAATACTGCAGCCCGCAGGCTCCTATGGCTAAAACAACGGCGAGCGGACTTGAAGTCAAAGTGGCACCTGGCTTCCGCTCCCTGCAGGGACGGACACCTCTTTGGGGAGGCACTAGAGCCTTACCTCATTGAGAACAGGGATAAGTGTAAGGTGTTGGCCCACCTTAATAGGAGGCCGGACAGGCGAGCTACTCCGTACCCACGGAGACCTCCCTTCCGCCAGGGGCCAGGATCAGTGTGGGGCCCTTCGCCCCGTCCCTCCTTCCCCAGGCCCGGCCGCCAACCTGACCGCCCAGCTCCCAGGGCCAGGTAGCAGTACCAGGGCAAACGGCCCTTTTGGGGCGTGGGAGTCCGTCCTTTCAGAGGGCACAAATGACTCAGGGACGGACCTCCCCATTGGCGGCAGACTCACTTTCTTTTTCCACGAATGGGAGGCCACCATCACAGACACCTGGGTGCTCAACACCATCAGGCACGGCCTCACTCTGGACTTTCTGTCACAGCCACGGGATCGATTCGTTGCCTGCCCCACCCCAAGGAGCCCGGCCAAGGTAGGTCTCATGTCCGAGGCCATTCACCACTTGTTACAGATCAAGGCCATTGAGCCGGTGCCTGCTGGTCAAACACATCGAGGGTTCTACTCCATTCTCTTCGTGGTCCCAAAGGCTTCGGGACGGTGGAGAGCAATCCTCGATCTGCAGGGATTGAACTCTCATCTTGTCTACAAGAGATTCAAGATGCAGACGTTACAATCCATCCTGGCCAGCATAAGGAGGCACGATTTCCTCACCTCCATCGACCTTACGGAGGCATACCTCCATATTCCCATCTCTCCCGAGCATCGGAGGTTCCTCAGGTTCTGTTACGGGTCCCACCACTTTCAGTACAGGGCCCTACCATTCGGCCTCTCGTCCGCCCCGAGAGTATTTACAAAGGTCCTGGCTGCACTGGTCGCCCACCTAAGGTTGATTCCTGTCCGGGTCCAATGCTACCTGGACGGCATCCTTATTCTGTCCCCCTCCCTACAGCAAGCCCGGTCGGACCTGGACCTAGCCGTCCGGCTCCTTCAGATTCTCGACTTTTCGGTCAACTTCCGAAAGAGCCTGATAGAGCCCTCCAATCGCATCCTACACCTAGGAGCGATTATAGATACCAATCTTTCAACGGTCTACCTGTCCCCGGAACGCCGGGACAGCATTCGCTCCCTGATCAGGCAGATACGGAGGGAGCGGACGATCACACTGGCCTCACTTTCCCGACTACTGGGCAAGATGGTCTCTTGCATGGGAATAGTGCCATGGGCCAGACTACACTTCAGAACCCTACAATGGTTCTTACTCCCATACCAGAGGCAGGGCACCAGTGCATCCAGCCAGAGGGTCGGGGTCACACCCCGAGTTCTGGATTCCCTTCAGTGGTGGCTCTCCCCTGCTGTAGACAGAGGCTCCCTATTCAAGGAACCAAACAGACTCACCTTAACGACGGATGCAAGTCTGTTCGGATGGTGTGCTCACCTGGGTTGTCACTTAGCACAGGGACGATGGTCACCCATGGACCTCAGTCACAACATAAATTGGCTGGAGCTCAGGGCCATTCATCTGGCGCTGCTTCACTTCAGCGACGAGGTGGTGGGTCAACATGTACTAGTGCTCACAGACAACGTGGCTGCAAAGGCCCACGTGAACCGGCAGGACGGCACTCGCTCCAGGACCTTAATGTCCGAAGCACGGTCACTAGGTTCCTGGGTGGAAACCAATCTCTCCTCCTTAAAGGCGGAGCACATTTCAGGGCAGGCCAACCTTCAGGCGGACTCGTTGAGCCGGTCGACAGTAGACCACTCCGAGTGGCGCCTGCATCCCAATTTATTCAGGGAGATTTTGGTGAGGTTTGGGCCTCCGGTGGTGGATCTATTCGCCTCGCCGGCAAATGCCCAACTCCCGAGATTCTTCTCCAGGTTTCCGTCCCGGGGGGCGGAGCGGACGGACGCGCTCCGCAGCCCCTGGCCCACAGGTCTACTCTATACCTTTCCCCCTCTTCCTCTGCTTCCGGCTCTCATCCGGAAAATTCTGCAGGAACGGGCGGAGATCATAGTGGTTGCCCCACATTGGCCGAGACGGCCGTGGTTTGCCGACCTAGTGGACCTTTCCATCTCTCCTCGGTGGAAGATTCCCCCAGATCAGGTCGCTCTCAGTCAGGGGGTTCTACAACACCCAGAACCCCAGGGCCTACAACTAGCCATCTGGCACTTGAGAGGCGGCTCTTAACACGGGACTCGTTTTCAGAGGGGGTGATCTCAATGATTCAGGCCTCCAGGCGTCCTTCCACTAACAGTATTTATGACTCCTCGTGGAAGAGCTTTTGTGCCTGGTGTTCCAGGAATCACCTTGACATCTCGGCTGTCACTATTCCGCACATCCTTGAATACTTGCTGGAGGGATTTAACAGGGGCTTGTCGCCCAATACCATCCGCAGACAACTGGCGGCTCTCTCCACAGTACTCATGTGCCAGGATTCCATTCCTTTGGCCCAGCATCCACTGGTACGGTCCTTCCTCAAGGGTGCTACCAACACCAGACCTCCCGTGGTTCATCGTTATCCCTCTTGGGATCTCCCACGGGTGCTACAGGCCCTTATCTTGCCACCGTTCGAGTCTATCAAGACCTGTTCACTGCAGTTCTTGTCCATGAAGATGGCCTTCCTTGTGGCGATCACTTCCGCTCGACGCATCTCGGAGCTGGCTGCTCTCTCGGTCAGGGAGGACCTATGCGCCTTTCACAGCGATAGGGTAGTCCTCCGACTGGACCCGGCCTTTGTACCAAAGGTGAACTCGTTGTTCCATAGGGCACAAGAGGTGGTCCTACCGAATTTCTGTCCCCAGCCTGCTCACAACTTAGAACACCAGTGGCACACCTTGGACGTTCGTAGGGCGTTACGCCACTATATTAAGAGAACTTCAGCCTTCCGCAAATTGGAAGCGCTTTTTGTCTCCTTCCAACCTTCTTCGATGGGGAAGAAAGTCTCATCATCCACTGTAGGCAGATGGATCAGATCCTGCATCGCAAAAGCCTACCAGGCACAGTCCCTGCCACTGCCAGGCTGTATCACTGCTCACTCTACCCGCAGTGCCGCTACATCGGCGGCGTGGGCTATGCAGGCACCCATTGGGGATATTTGCAGGGCGGTGACCTGATCCTCGCCTTCCCCGTTTGTGAGACATTACAGGCTGGACAAATTCGCCTCCACGGAGGCATCGTTTGGCCGGAGAGTACTCCAGCAAGTGGCATCATCGAGTGGGATACAGGCCCTGACTGATTCCCTCCCATAGGGATAGCTCAGCTTTGGTATGTCCCATTGGTGGATTCTCCATCGTCATGCTGGAGAAGGGGCGTTGTCTTACCTGAACGCCTTTTCTCAGCATGACGATGGAGAATCCACGCCCATCCCCTTAGGACTGTCAGGTCCTGTGTTAGGGGCACAGAGAGCCAACACATCGGTCCATTGTCGGCAGCTTCGCCTTCGTCGTGTCTGGGATATCAGCCCAGCAGGAGGCGTGTTAACTCTGGCAAACTTAAGTCTGTTATTGGGCAGGAAGATAGTCCTAACCCATTGGTGGATTCTCCATCGTCATGCTGAGAAAAGGCGTTCAGGTAAGACAACGCCCCTTCTCTTCTGATTCAAATAATTTAAATTCCTAGAATCAGTCAGCTAATTATCCTTTGGGCTGTTAGTTAATTTGTTTTAACAGTTTGAATCAGATAAGTCATTCATGAAATAATCTGTGCTTGGGATAACGTTGGGATGTAACAGTGGTCTATAGGTCCACCTCAATTGGGCTCAAAATTGAAGAGCTAGAAAGAAAAAATAAAGCTTGTGCACCATTGCTTTTCCTCTTTGACAAACAGAATTATATGTCTGGGAGAAAGAGGATTTTGTCAATAACATACTTCTATCAGCTGAAAGAGCAGGAACTCATTGGCAAAGTACATTTTAAATACTAAAATCCTAGATTCAGCCCCTAACATTTTCAGGTATAACTGAATAAAAGAGATGTTGACCTGATAACATAGAAAGCAGCCTGCTAATCAGTCTACACTGAAGATTATGAGAGTTGTCATCCAAAACATTTGCAGGGCTGTTACAGATCTTACCAGGATCAATGGATCAGTCTGCATTAGATAGTTTCCCAAGCAAAAATAAGATCCTGTAAACATCCTAATCCATTTATCCTATTAACTTTGTTCTAAACTAATTGCAAGATTGTTGTTCCATCTATTTCTCAGCTCAATAATATAAGGGAGATATGATTTTTTTAAAAAGTAAAATAATATGCAACTTCTGAATGAACAAAACAATGGGGGAAAGTGTACTAGTGTCACTTATTTTTTTAGAAAATACAAAGATATATTGAAAAAATCATTTTTGCAAGTTTATTTTGCACTTTTGTTTAGCTGAAGAAGATTCAGTCTTTTTTATATAATCTAGAATAACAAATGAAAATGTAGAGATCAAGGTAGTATGGAAGATGTGCTGCATTATAAATAATACAATGAAGTGCCTGAGTAAAACAATTTGCCTCAAAATCACCTTGGAGCATTCTTCAGTAATACTTCTTTTCTCTATAGGAAAGAGCATCAGAATTCAAGGGAGAAATAAGTTTGGCCAACCGAGTTGCTTCATCAAAGATGAAAAGAATCCTCAATGCTAGAGAGTTCTACATCCCATCACTTGATCTTCTCACAGCCCAGGTGAAATGTCTGGTATAAACCAAAATTCAAAATGGGTTCAGAGGAAATTTTTTATTCCATACAGTTTTCTCTGTCAATAAATTGTTCACTTTGTTTTATTTCCATTAGGATTTGCTCTCTTTTGAATTGCTGGACATTAACATAGTGCAAGAACTGGAGCAGGTCCCTCGTAATACTCCTGTTGGTAAGTATTCTCTGTGCCCAAGAAGGCTTTTGGATGAGAGTTGTGGCAAATACATTCTCATCCTGCTTTCTCAAGACAGTATGTCTAATTGGCATTATTGGATACCTGCCAAGGCCCATACTTCTCCAATAGGGGATTCCCTGCCAATTCCTGGAATCTTCTGGAACTGCTGCTGCTCCTTGCAAAATTACTGTGTTTTGCCTGGTATATTAAGCACTGTGCTATTTGCTTATTGTGGAAGATTCTCAGGTTTCTCACAGTATGGAACTGTAATGAGATTTTAATTTGCAAGGCTTAGTCTCCTCTTTATTAGTTTCCTCATAAGAATAGTTAGTCAGCATCTGCTGCCTTTGATACTCTAGGCCAGACATGTCAAACTCGTGACGTTGCGCAACATATCGGGACAGTTTTGCCATTGCCAGCAATGGGGTGGGCATGGCTTCTGGATGACGCGTCCGGCCTGCGGGCCGGCAGTTTGACACCCCTGCTCTAGGCCAACATATGGGATGTATTTAGCGTATTATCTCTGACTGTGAATGACAGCCGAACTGAACAGGATAAATTTGTGATCCATATGATCTGTGATGCTTAACTAATCATTTCTCTCAACTTCTGAAAATCTTTAATTCTTTCTATTTGGTTCCAGGCATGTTTAGTCCTTATCTGCTGACCAGTCCACTTTTCTTTCCTACAGATGAGGCAATGGAAGGAATCTATAAAAATAGTTTCAGAAATACCAAAAAAAGGTTATGGTTCTTCCTTGTGGTATCATCCTTATCTTGCTTTTCCAGATTCCATACAAGGGCCAAGTCCATACAAAAGCCATGACTGCACTCTTCTGCCAAAAACAATTGACTTCGATCAGAAACAAGAAGAGAATGAGAGAATCACATATGAATTACTGCCTGGTAAGCAGTGAGAAGCACTGAAATGGCCCTAAGAATTTCCTTCCATTGGGTTTCCTTATCAAGTAGAAGCCAGCAGTCTCGGCTAAGAACTGAATGACCAAGCATTTTAATTGGCTTTATTATTGACAATCAACTTTGCTGCAAAGCTGCTAACTTTAGAATTTGGAAATTTTACCAGGTAGTTTTAGCGATACTGGAAAATGATTGCAAGGTTGTATGCACTTAGTCAAAGCTGCATTATAAAACAAGATAATCCAAGTTGTTTTCAACAGATTTCCTAGTTTTGTGTTTTATATCTTCAGCTTTTTTCTTACAGTATAGCCCCTGCTGCAGGACACCCTTTATCCCTTGACAACCATGATAAATCTGCCTCCAAATCGAACTCTTGAAAATTGATGTTTTTGTGAAGACCCTGTTCTTGCAACCTATAGGTTGAATGGTATTAGGCTTCCTCTTGATGTGTCTCACTGCTTGAAGTACTTACATTCATTAGATAAAATGAATTAGATAAAAATGATTACCAACAATGAAACACAAACTCTCAATATCTATGATAGTTTTCTCCATTCTGAAATTTTTAGTAAATACTGCCAATAATATTAATCTCGTCCTGTAGATGCTGAAGTCAGCAAAGGGAAGGCTGAGAATTCAGGAAACCAAGAAGAAGGAGAGGAAGACATGAGTGGAACCCAGTTTGTATGTGAAACAGTCATTCGTTCTCTCACCCTAGATGCTGCACCTGATCATCAGCCCCCACAAAAAAAGAAGTCTTTGCATAGTGAGTGCTTTCAAATATCTTTTGAAAAACTAGCATATTCAGAAAATACCTACAGCGTAATTGATCATTTCCTCTCTTTTTTGTTATTGTTGATTTAGATTCTCTGCAAACACTATCCGATATTGCCCACTGCAGCCCAGAGAACAACGATTCCATTAACCCTGTTTCAGAGGAATTAGAAGCCAGAGTACCAACTCCTGAATTTGGTAAGATTTCACTAAATTATTCATAGTTTATGAGAGTTTGGTGTAGTAATTAAGGCATCAGGCTGGAAACCAGGAGTCATAAACTCATCTTAGGCGTGAAGCCAGCTGATGACATTGGGCCAGCCACTTTCTTTCAGCCCTTAGAAGGAACATCAGCAAACCACTTCTGAAAATCTTTTTTAAGAAAACTGGAGGGATTCGTCCAGGCAGTGAACAGAATTCAAAAGCTGACTTGA